>MNCI01024836.1:10239-56280 GCA_015680685.1 Gnetum montanum
TACCAATCCATTACAAGTAGTTCCTTCACTTGTCATTGTAGTTCTTTTCTCTAATTCGGTATCATCCAACATGCCATAGTATTTGGAATTGTAGCCCTTAGTATAAAGTTAATTTAGTTTTACACATTCCTCATAGGTGGTAAATCTTTCAATTTCCCTTTAAATATATTTGCAAATTAGTTAACTTCCTAATCACTACTAGAAGTTCATATTGCTTAGCCATGGATGATATAATTGTAGATACCACCATAAAACCATTGTCTACCTTATCATGTTTGTTGATGTATTTCCTCTCACTCAATAACAACAAAGATGCATTTCTTAAGGCCTAATGTTCTTGTGCTTAACTATCATTGGAATTGATTCATGGATTTTATCTTCTATAGCTATTGATCAAACATTCTTGACACCATCAAATTTAGCACCATTGTCAAAATTTTAAGGTCTTCTCAATATTACATCAGCACATTTACTTGACAAGACATCAAAAACAACATAATCAATTTAACTAAAAAGTTTTAAATTCAAAAAACTTTATTCCCTCACATCTTGAGAGAAATCGCTTGAAGACTAATGCACCTTGTAGGGTTTAGAATGTGGATAGGTTACTAACTCTAATATATCAACTATCCTAGAAGAAATGACATTCTTTTGAGCATCTCTATCAATTAAAATATGAATCCATTCCCCATTCTTGAGATGTATAACTCTAATTTCTCATAATAGCTTCCTATTGAGATTATCCTTTACATTAAAATTTTTCATGAATGAATTCATTTCAATGACATATTCAATTTCAAGATATTAGGATTACCTCTTGAAATAGATTAATTGGATACACTTTCATTTTTCATGGTTTGGACTTCTTTTCCTTTTATGACCTTCTAAAAGTGGATGCTTCCATTACATGTATCCAGTTTGACCATATCTAAATCATTGAAGTTTGAAAGAACATCTATTTTTGGAATTCTTCCCTCTCTTACTTGAGTTTTCTTTAATCTTATATTTGTTTTATTTATCCTCCTTTTCATGATTTTTCTCCTTGTGATCTTCTTTGGCCTTCTTAGAATTGGATCCCTTCTCCCATTTAGAACCCTTGTCCTTATCTTTGGATGGTCCTTTTCCTTTGCTCCCATAGCCACTAAACTTCTTCTCAATCTTGATAACTAATTTATAAGTCTCATCTAGGGTTTGAGGCTTATAGAATATTAACTCTTGCTAGTATTACATATTCAAACCTTAAATAAATATGGATGCTTACTCATAATGACTACAATTCATCTTGGATTGATGGGATAGATGATAAAACTTGCAGTATAGGTTCTTCACTTCCTTCTCACCTTGTCTAAGATGATTCAAATTCACAATTACCTTTTGTCTTTGCATGGATTACTCATACTTTTATCTTAACATGTCTTGCATGAGTGGCCATTCCTTAATATGAACTTTGTTTTGGATGTAGAATGCCACTTTTTCTAAAGAAAATTTTTCAACAACATTATAATAATATATGTTCATCTTCAAAAAGTATGTTTTACAACTTTTTAATAATGTCATTGCAAGTTACAAGTTCTATGAAAGTTTAGTGTTGGCTATATATCATGGAGGTACATTTATCAAGGTGTTGGAACCTTGAAATAATTGTAATATCGATGCACCCTAGGATATATAGTCCAATTAGAACTTTATAACTTGGTATTACCCACTAGAATTGAACCCATGGCTTGAAGCTTTCAAATCAAGAGTCTTACTAGTAGGCTAACACCTCATCATTATGAATGCACATTTGTCATCTAGTTCTAGTTTGGACATCCATCTAACCCACAACAACATTTGAATGATATATGTTGCTTATGAATAATTGATATATTGTATCCTTGTGCTACTAATTAGTATTCAACAAATGAAGATGATATGAATGAATTGTAGATAAGGTATTAATAACCCAATATAATTTTACTCTATGTACACCTTAAGACTTATAGCCAATATGATATAGCCTCAAGTGTGCCTTGAACTGGTAACCTATCATTTGCAAATATTTACGAGACAATGAACTACCCATTTATGCATTTTTTGTTTTTGATATGTAGGTAAAAAGTATTCTTGTTAGGTTCAACTATTTTTTTATGGAAATGTATTTTCTTCATGGGTTCAAATATTAGTTCATAGATGAGTAAAAAATAAACAATTGTGGCACTTTAATCGTTTAAGGTAAAGTACATAGCAATAGCAACATGTTACTCAAGTAGTGTGACTTGGAAAGATTTTAGAAGATTTTCATTGAAAATAGCAAATTCCAAAGTTAACAATAGACCATGACAATAAAAGTGTTATAGCCTTAATACAAAATAATTAATTTATTATGCATGTAAAAACCATATTGAAATTAAACGTCAAGTTACCATGGAACTAGTGTTTTAGATCACTTTGAATAACTTAAAAATTATCTTGAGTTACATAATTTCTTATTTAAAAACTCTACTCTTAGGTAATCATCAACTAAGAATTATCAATTAAGATTTACAATTATTTGTGGAGTTTGAGTCTTTCATGTTATAAACAAGTATGCAACATGGCCAATAATCTTAGTAGAAAAATTTTGTTCATTATTATGTTTGTTTGTTCATCTCATTATTTTAGACTTGAAATAGGTGGATGGGTCCATATTCCAAGATAAGAGAGAATCTATCATTTATACAATCAAAGAATAATTGAGGATGAACACCACATATCCCTAAAATGTTCTAATATATTAAAAGTAGTCACAAATAGCAAATTATAGCTAATAGTTTAATTGAGCTTTTTAAAATAGCACTAAAAAACTTAGTAACTTTATTGATGAAGTGTTTAGTATATTTCTTCCACGAGGAGTTACCCTAGTTTACTTTTCTCATTCTAGTGTAGTTGTCATAAATTATTAGAAATAGTAATAGCCAGCAAAGTGATTCAAGGCCACATGCACACATTAGAAATAGTAATAGCCAACAAAGTGATTCAAGACCACATGCACACCTAGCTCGTACGAGCATTAGCTCATTTTAGCAGGGGATTAACTGGTTTTCAGACTAGCATTACCCAGGTTTCATACTAGTTTTGTTGTTTTAAGCCCTCACAAATCAGCAACTACTATAAGAACATGAGAGAATATGGATTATAGATCCTATCCAATAGATCCTAAAACTCTATAGACTTAGTAAAAAAAATGTCAATTTTATTTAAAACTTTAATTTCCATCCCCAAATCTGAAGTATATTACTGCTATCAAATTGTGTATGTCTTTTTGCCTGCATCGAAATGGTTATCCGAACAAGGTAATTGGGAGTGAAATAAAAGCCTACTACTATTGTATGTTCAAGCAAATAACATTTGTAAAGCGGAGAGAACATGAGGTTCAAACGAATTAGGTTCAGAAAGAAAATCAACCTGTGAGTCACGCCATTTGTTTCTTTGGAGAACCACCAGAAGCTGGTCATGGCAGAGCAGGGGTTCTATCTATTGACATGGCATAGTACAAGCATGGGTAATGCACTAAAGCGTATGCAAGGATCATCTTGCAACGTTTCTATCATGACAGCGAGCACGGTGGAAGGTTGACTGACATACATGGGCGTGGAAGAAAAGGAAAAAGGAAAAATAAAAATAAAAAACTAAAAAACAACATTGGAGTTGGATAAAAATCAAAACTTTTAGTTTCCTGTAAATAGACTCATCACAAATTTTGCTGAGGCTTGCATCATCAAGTTTTGATATTAGGCATAGTCCCCATTACATTTTTACCATGCAAAGAACAATGGCGTTTTGAAAATCAAAACTACTGAAATGGTGTTCCCATCAAGATTTTTGTGGAGGACAGCAATCGTCGTTAAACAATAATTTTGCATCTTGACTAACATTCCTCAACTCCTGCACATGCATCCAGATCCTCACCAACCCGACGTCCGTCTGCCGCCGTAATGGCGTCGGATGCGTTCAACAAATCATCTCACCTGGAAACCAACACACGTTACAGAAGCCTAAAAACCCTAACTCTGCTCTACTCTACGCGTCCTTGGCAAAAACCAGCATAAAACGCAGTTGTGATTATTAAAAACTCGAGACAATTTTACTTGGCTCCAAAAATGACTTGAACAAACTCAACGACGGCAACAACACTCGGCCCATAGTAAAATAAGATGACGGTGGTTAAATCTCCATATCGTAAGTATGATACGATGAAATATGTCTTTCGCAGATAGACAAGTTGAATATGGGTGCAAAGAATGCAGAGACACAGACGCAAAATAATGGTAAGCAAGAAAAAAGTGAGGAAATCAGAGTAACTAAAATTAGTTGAAACAACTTGTTGCTTACTTTGGAATCTCTTTAAAATTGTTTGTTATATTTCTGATTTAATTTTACTTATTATTATTCTTTTTAACAAAACGCCGATTTGAATTTGAATAGGCCGAACCGGGGGTTAATAGACACAAGCGCGATTAATCGCATACTCAATAATCAGAAAACAGATCTTGGAAATGAAAAAAATGGTAGAAAACACAGTTGTGATTGATAACTATAAGAAAATAGATCCTGGAAGAGTTGAAATGAATGATGAAGAGGGACGGTAGTTACAGAGATGTTAAAAATACGTCTGTGGAGTTATTATAAGCCAATCATCCTGGGGTGGTCAGTGGTGTCTATATCTACTGGTATAGTGGATAGGTATCCAATCTGAATCATTTTTCGATTTTTTGTGCTGGTGTTGTTGCAGCGTGTTTGCAAGGAGCAGTGTTTCCGCCATTCTTGTTCCTGGTACCGCTGCAATATGACAGTGAAGAAATGCGCATTCAGTGTTTCAATTTTCAGATGGGATGGGTGAGCAAAAGAGGAAAAGGAGAGTATCCGTAATTTATAGGAGAACAATAAACAGACACAATGGATGGGTAGGTAAGGGGATATGGGAAATGAAAAGGGAGGGAGCAAAAGTTTGAATTGGGGAGCGTTGGTGACTTTTGTGTTTTGATGGAAGTGCCAAGAATTGGTAGTGCGTGGTCGTGGGATGCAATGTGCGGCCGCCCAGTTCTCTCCTCGCTAAGGTTCTGGATTTAATTTTTTTTTTTTTAAAAAAAAAACCCATGAAAGGTCCTGGCAGCCTAACTGGTACAGGCTCAAACCCAGGTCTGCACTATCGAAAACAAGCACTTTTTAATCACTTCAAATGATGATCTCTTCTACAAAATACAAAAGCAAAAAAAAAAAAAAAAATAAAAATTACCATAAGATATTATTGATGTAATCTAAAGTTAAAAAAGTAATGCCATGGCAATAAATAATTACAAGATGAAGATGGTAATGAATAGGCAATAAATAATTACAAGATGAAGATGGTAATGAATAGGCAATAAATAAATATTTCTATTAAGCATGTTATATCAAATAATCTAGGTTATGTAAGGCCATAAGGGAGTTAAACTTGCTGAAGGGACGTAATTCAATGGATTAGTTTGTTATTTCAGAAGTAGTATTAGTTTTGCTTAAATTTTATCAAAGGTAGTTATAACTTTTTTCTTTTTTGGTGGGGTCTTAGACCCACTCCAAGGTATAATTGTAAAAATGTTTTAGATTCAAATAGCTTTAAACTTTTTCACTTCCCAATTCAAAAAAGAATAAAAAAGGTTTCAAGTAATTGCTTAGTCCTTTTGTTTTTTTTTGTTTTGGGTAGGGTCCTAGACCCACTCTAAGGTACAATTATAAAAACGTTTAGGTTATAATAGCTCCACCTTTTTCATTCCCTCATCCAAAAAAATAAAAAATACAAAAAAGTGTCAAGTAATAGCTTAGCCTTTGGACCACTATGAAAGTAATCAAAATTGAGGAGTATTTCCTTTTTGACTATAATTTTAAACTAACACTATTATTTTTCAAATTTTTTTTTGGAGTATCATCATTATCCTAGCCTTGTCTAAACAATGAGGTTAGTTAAAAAATTTTGGAGGATGAATTTACAAAATGAAGTTAAACATTTGTGCTAACCCCTATCAAAGCATATGACTTATTAATTAAGATGTGTGGCTCGAATTTTGCAAGTTATATGATCTTTAAATTTGAGATATAAAAGCATTATGTAAAAAAGATTGTTGAAGCTAAAAAAGTATTAAAATCTAATAGATCCATAGAGTTTCTAGTATAATGAAAAATGTTTTTAGTTTTAATATATTATTGGCATCATCATGCAAGTGATAATTTTAGGATTTAAAATTGAAACAATTTGATTACAAGTACACCTCAGGACATATAACCAACATTATACTTTATAAGAGTTATAAAAGAATATAATGAAGGGAAAGGGAAAGGGTGGTGTTGGAACTCAAAATAATTGCAGCATAAGTACACCCCAAGATATATTATTGAATTAGAACTTTATAACTCAACATTGCCCACCAAAATTAAAATAATGACTTGAAGCTTTCAAATCAAGAGTTTTATCACTAGGCTAACACCTCATAGGTTTTTTTTCTTAAGGAAAGACAACTCAAGGCTGGTAGCACAACCCCTACCTACACAATAGGGTAGGTTTGATCTATGAATGAAAAGGATCCCACCATAAGGCTACTCTACTATTGCCACACTTAGAAGCACAAACAAGAATCAAACCCACAATCTCCCAATCGAGAGATGAGTATCATGACTACTTGCCCTATACCCCTAAGTACACCTCATAGTTAAAAAAACAATGTAACAATGCCTCATGTTTGACTTGAATTAACAACCACTTAGTTTGCTTACAAATCCTTGTCAAACAATAAGTTAATCATTGGAGCCACCTATCATTGGCTCAATAAATGGGTATGATCCCAATGAGCAAGTTATATCATCAAAGAGAGAGTCTAAAGAGATATCACAATGATTTTGAGGATATCTATTTAGGTTTTCATCCGTACAACTAATCCTTTATAACCTCTCCTCACGACAAAGATTCCAAATAAAGAAAAGAACAAGTGGTTGAAGAAAATTCCAAATGCAAAGAAATAAAGTAGACAAAGTAGGTTGATCACCAAGAATGGCTTCATTGATGCTTGGTTGAAAGTTGTTACAAATTTTGGATGTCCATTTCCAAGCATCTTGAGCAACAAAACACTTAAAAAAAAAACATGAGAAAATGAGTCTTCACTGCTATAAAGAGGACATTAAGGATATATATTTCTCATATGTTTAAGATAAGTGCCAATAGAAAGACCTATATATAACATTTGTATCCCATTTAACCATCTTTCATCACACCACCTTCATCATTATGCATCACATTAGTCCCTTTTTTTTTTGTGAAATAAAAATTCTTTTAAGCTTACTTTTTATATATAGAAACCATTTCAAGCCCTATTTCTTCCATTTCAAAGCTTTTATATGAATTTATACATTGTGTATATACATATACAAATCACATGTCATGTTGCATGTGATCTATCTACTTGTAAATTGCCATTTACCCTTCACCTATGTCTTAATATGTCTCATGGAAGATTTTTTGCATATAGGTTTGGAGTTAAGTAAAAATATATTATAGTCATTTTAAGAAAAAAAGAAGCTAATAATAAGATTTAAAAGGTCTTAGCAACTCTATAATAAATTTTATTTTGTTTTATTTTCCATGTAGCTACCCTACTTTGTTGTAGATATTCTACTATATCTAAATAGTTTATGAATGTAATAAAATTTTAGTTTCATTAAGCTGATTCTATTGAATTTTTGTCATTTTGGGTTTGTTTTACATGGGAATTTGTATTGTAATTTTATACGAGTTGAGTTTTGTCTCTAATTTCATTTGGGAAGTTTTTAATGGATTCTAGGATATGAGGTTGCAGGGCAATTATGCCATTCTGTATCTCTAATCCTAGAAACTAGATGGAACTCTGGGCAATGGTTATCTCTGTGGGTGAGAGGATTAATCTATTTTCATCAACCAATTATTCAAAGATTTGGAGATGCTCTATATGTTGCTAGGGATTCTCGCTCATAACCAAAATATCGTTGATATATACTAACATAAAAGGATAGTTACTAAAGATACGATCCATACATTTTTGGAAAATAGAAGTAGTCTTAATACCAAAGAAAAGCGCTATCCATTCATATAGAGCTCTTGGTATAGTAGAAGCTATTTTTCATTGGTCTTTAGGTTGGACTTGAATTTGCCAAAATCCTAATTTTAAATCAAACCTGTAATAGATGTTAGTATGCAATAATCTTTGAAAAAGATCATCTTTGTTTAAAATATGATGCTTGATCGGTTTAATTAAATCATTGAAAGGTTTTTCATTTACAACTAACCATTTTTTTCCTCTTATTTGTTCAACTCTTTTGTTTACATAAAAGTAGCACAAGCAAATATACTAAGTGTTACACCCCTTCCAAACACATTAGGTATGGTTGTACGATTATGATTTATGCATTACATATGTTATCTCGGTGGGTTATTGGGGATGACTTAGCTTATTGTAATTGCACTTTATTTATTGATGAGCTATGATATCGCATCCACGATATCGTGTATGCGATATTAGAGCCTTTCAAGTGATATCGGACATCTGATATTGGGGCCTTCCAAGTGATATCAGACATCCAATATCGGGGCCTGTCTTGTCACCTATAAATAAGATGCGGGTGCACTTGGTTTGGCAATAGTTAGTTCATTAGTCTTAGTCCCTTACCCGAACTCTTGTCTTTTTCCCTTCTCAGAGTTAGAATTATTTCTAAGTGCCCATAGTAGGAGTTATAAAGCAAACGAATCTTTATTTGAGCATTGTGTACCTGAGCACACCTTATGGCCAAAAATAATAATGAACTTTGTGATAAACCTTGCAGTATTCAGAATTGCTTATTTAATGTTATTTACAGTTATTTAATGCTTTCCTTAGTTAATTAATGTTCTCTGTCTCACCTAGTTAACTCTTCCAAGTAAGCACACTCAGTATGACCACTTCGAGCATGCGTGGAACACTTGGTAACCTAGTAACGATTAGCGTTTGGTAATCCCAGTAGTGTTGCACTAGTTCAAGATGTGTACGGAAAATGGGAATAGATACTGGTGTTAGGACTAGTTAGAGCATAGTTGATTAGTTAAATTAAGTTGGTTACTTAATTAGTTCACTTCTCCCTTTGTAGCACCAGGACATAAAACATAAAAATATGTAAAAAAAATCATATACCTCAAGTTTACTTAACCATAAAATTGTGCTATACAAGTGAGCTTGGGAAGACAATGATTGACTAACCCATCTGGGTTCTGTAAAGGCCCATAAGCACTTAGTCGTTGGAATTTGACCAGATCGTGTGTGTACACTCGTATTTGTATAGTTGAGTGTAGGGATACCTCGTTGCTCATCATTGGCGCCATTGTCGAGGACTTTGTTGGTTGGCTATCTTACAAATAGTGAAACAAAAAGTATTGCACACTGAATAGACAATTATGTCTCCTTCTTCTTACGAGAGTTTTTCACCGCCTAGGTCCGATATAGGGAAAAATTGGAGGCGTAGTACACATGATAATCCACCAGTACCTCAATAGTTTCATGTGGTATATGTTCATCCTGATGAGTATTTACCAAACTTTACTTGCATCCTCCACTAGGATGAACAACCGTGTTGGCATGATTTAGAAGGTAACATAGTGTTACCTCTTGATCATTCAGTCCTAAGCATGCTCCTTTGTGATCTCACATGAATTGGTATGCAGCACTTATAGGTAGAGTACGTTGTGCATGATCATGACTCAAGAGAGTATCGACTCATGGAGGCACAACATCAAAGGGATCTACAACAGGAGAGATGTCATGAATCCATGAAGGGGAAGTTGTCTCAGAATGTCCCATATGTCATAGATAAAAATGAGGGTGGTGAACCTACCTTAGAAAGTCTCCCACACAATGATGTTCCTCCCGTTGACTTCGGTCAAGGGGTTGTGTATCAGAATCTTTACTCAACTATCCATAACTCTGATTTTGGTACCGATAGACACAAAGGGTCTGAAAAAGGAAGATGAACACATAACAAAGATGGAAATTTTGATCATAATCGTGATCAAGGCCATGACCATTGAAGAGAAGAAAGTAGACATCATCATGATGAAAATCCTTCTTCTTCTTCACCTTCATCATCTCCTTCACCCTCTTCTTCAAGATCTGGATGTAGTTGCAAGGAAGAATACCCTAAGGATAATGGTAAGTGAAACAAGAATCATAGACAAAGCAGCTGAGAAAGGAAATGAGGGCATTCTAAAGAAACTCATCATGAGAGAAGGGATAGTAGGGAACAACATAGACATCATAGACGCCATAGACAGTACAATCACGATGAACCCCTACTCGCTACCTGAAGTATGCTAGATACAATTGAGGTTGTTAGAATTCCAACGAAGCAACAAAAAGAAAGTAGGATCAAAATATTGGACATGAACAATATCCCATGATTTGAAGGGGGATACAATGCTAATCCTCAAAATCATTTGCAAGCATTTCATGATGCATGTGCCTTGCAAAACATAGAAAATGAGTGGTAAGCACTCAAGTTGTTTCCACAGACACTGATCAAGAAAGTGAAAAGCTGGTATCGGTCCTTAGAATTGGAATCCATTCACCGATGGAGTACCATGTTAGAACTGTTTAACGATAAGTATCAGATATACTCACAAGTGTCCAACCTGCGAAAGAAAATCCAAGGATGGAAAAAAGGAGGACATGAACCCTTGGATGTTGCCATGGGCCAATATTATGCACTATTACATCATTGCCTAGGCCATGGTTACTCGCAAAGGGAACAACTACGCCATCTCGTAGATGGGCTTAGGCATGAAATGTGAAGAACCCTTGGGACTTATGCCCAAGGAAGGCTATCTGAGCTTAGGGCCCATCAAGTACAAGGATTGCTGGAGCAAGTTGCTAAAGAAGAAGGTGAGTTAAGGAAAAGAGAGAGTGAAGAAGAATATAATAGAGAAACTTTCCTTCAGAAGAAGGGAGTTAGATTTTGTGAGGATGAGGAAGATTCACCACTTGAAGAGATGGTGAATAGGAAAACTTTGACTATTCAAAAATTGGCATTGGAAGTATTGGAAAAGGTAGACCAAATGTGGAACTCCCTAGATAATAGATTTCAAATAATTCTCAAAATACTAGAGGAGTCTAGAGAGGAAGGTAGTGATTGAGAAAGAAGAAAAAAGAAAGAAGCTAAATATGCACGTAACAAAGGTAAGGGAAAAGTTGCCATCATTGAAGAGGTTGTGGATTCAGATATAGACAATGATGGTGGATGTGAGATATGCCAATATGAACATCCTAAGGGATGTTGCCCTATAATCTCACATTTGCAAGAGTCTGGGGTGTATGCACTCAACCCACGATTAAACAGAAGGCAAACACCCCGAAGGTTACCTTATCTCCAAGGTAACCCAAGGTAGTTTCACCAACCCTTGATGTCATGAACACCAGTTTTGTTGTGTCTTGTAATGATGATCCGTTCACATGTCATCCCATTAGATCCATTTGAGTCAATAATCCCATACCTTCCCGATATTATTGTAAGGAACTCAAGGATGAGTTTTCATTTAGTCATGGGGGTATGATGGGACATGATATCGTGGTGTGCCATCATATCTATAAATAAGAGGCGGCTCTTCCTTGTTTCATAATCCTAGGCTAGACAGTAGGGAAACTCTGGCAGATTGGTCACTCCAGAGATAGAATATTTTCCATGTGCCCATAGTAGGAGTCCCAAAGTGAATGGATATTTATTCGAGCAGACATTGTACTTGAACACAAGTTTGTGTACGGTAATAAAGACAAGCTTCGTGGATAAACCTTGCAGTGCATGGAATAGGATTTTATTACTATTCTTTATTATCTATTATTTACATGCTTTATTAGTTCTTAATTCCTTCTCAACCCTTCTCTCCTAATTAAGTGCTTCAGTATGACCACTTCAAGCACGTGCATTACGCTTGGTGATCCCAGCAACGATTAGCGTTTGGTAGCCAAGGTTGCATTGGTTCAGGGTGTGTATGGTAAGTGGGAACAGATGCTGACACTAGGTTAATTTAGACTTAGTTCATTAGTTAGAGTTAGTTGATTAGTCTTCTCAATCCTTCACCTTGTTAGCATAGGAGACATAAAACATAAAAAGCATAAAAATCATATACCTCAGGCTTGCTTAACCATACATCATGATAACTACAAGTAATTTTGGGAAGAAAACGAATGATTAACCCTAAGTGTGTGTGTAGGCACTTAGTTTGCAGAGTTCAACCGGATCGCATGTGCTACGCTCGTATTCGTATGGTTGAGTGTAGGGGTATCTCACCACTCATCAGTCACTACCAAGTTTGGGAGTATTTTAGGACTCCTCCTATGGGGGACACACCACATGCATACCATCCTCTGAATCCATCCACCACTCATACGTTGATAGTTCCACTACCACCTACTTCAACGATGTAAGGGAAACTCCCCACTCAACCGTAGCAATGTAATGCTACGAGAGCTGTAAACCTTCAACCCACTGCTAGTTCTAACAACCGTATAAAGAGAAGATCTTTCTTTAGAACCAAGAGTCCAAACAAGCTCTCACATCCACAAGTGGTTGAGTCTATGACCACTCCAACAAACAAGGCTTCGGAGCTCCCTTCAAACCAACAATAGAGCTCAACGCATATGGTTATGTTAACACATACTGTTACTGACTGGATAAAGTTAGGCCACCTTCCCAGGAAATTCTCTAATCCTGGAAGTCTCCTAATCTACCTCCAAGTCGTTGGGAATGAACCATGTAAGGCTCTTCTTGACTCAGGTTCCAGAGTCAACTTAATATCACGAGAAATGTATAAAGCTTGGAACCTGCCTCCACTCAAGAATAGCAATATTCAACTAGAGTTGGCTGACTAGTCCATCACTATTCCCTTGGGATTGATGGAGGACATCGTTACCACTGTGTGTGGTTGGTCATACCCAACTGATTTCCTAGTGATAGAAGTCAACAACAACAAAGGGGACTTCCCAATTATAATGGGGAGGGCATGGCTAAGTACCATAAATGTAGGCCTAGGAATGCATGATCTTTCCTTGGAAATATCTAAGAAAAATATTTATGGAAAGATCAAGAAGAAGAAAGTTCCATGCATCACATACAGTGACTCAAAGGGTGATGACATGGAGGAATGCTCAGCATCTCCTGCATGCAACTGGTGTGCCCAAGAAACTCACATACAAAGGTGCCTATATGTAGCAAGCACACAACAAGAGAAGACCCAGTGGTTGATAGCTAATCAAGATAGTAGCCCACCAACATGCATGGAATGAACTGAGGGAACAACTTGCACGCACAACGAAAGCATAGATACATTGGAATATGAGCATCGCCAACTTCCAACCCTTAACCTAAAAATATCAATTGGGAGAAGTTGGACACTTTTAAGAAATGCAAACAAACACTCATTATTTTGGATCTCTCCCTTTCAATCTAGTCATGGGGGAGATGGCCACCTATGCTGATCATTTGAGGCCCTCAGTTCTTTTTAATTTTTGTTTTACATATTTTTGTTTTACAAATTTCTTTAACTTTTCTTGTTTTTGTTTTACAACATCGTTTATACTTTTTCATTTCTTTGTGTGTATGTGTGTGTCTTATCCATTTTGTTAAGTTTGTAACCTAAGAAGTGCTATTAAATGATGGTATGAACTATTTTCTACTGATTGCTAATGTTTGGATTTTACCCTTAAGATTATAATGTTGATACTAAGGTATGGTTCTTTTGATATGACAGGAAATGAGTCCACTTCATCCATACATCCACAAATTTCTATGGTCTCTTTTGGCTTGGAATTTTACAGTTCCTTTCTCAATAATAAGAACTATAATGAATCGGTGATTGGGCATTTCTCAAACTAAGGAAGGACTCAAGGATTGAAAAGGGTGTGACTTCAAGTGAACTTGATGCATTTGTGTTGGACATTCTCTTTGGTGCTTGGATGTTTTCTTCTTGAGTTTTCTTACTGCTTCAACGTTACCCAATTATCGGGAAGCTAAGTAAATAAAAATAATAAGTCTTTGCATGGTGTGGTTCTCACGCAAAAAAAAAAAAAAAAAGAAAGAAAGAAAGAAAAAAAATAGTGAGAATTCAAAGCACATCCCTTAGAAAAAATAATCATTTGGGCTACAAGGATTGGTTATGGAACTAAAATAAACATGTTCCCTCTAACTAAGGCCCTTCTAGGTTCCTATCTTCTCATTTTTTGTTTCATAGGGATGGTGGTGGCTCTTTGGAGAAGGCATTCTTGTTACTTCCAACGGATGGATTAGCCGAATGCATTAATGCGAAGTCATTGGATGTGGTTTGTTTGAGGCTGGATTTGGAATAGGATCTACCAAGTCACATTAATCATTAAATACATATGGGGCTATGCACCACCTTGTTCTTGAGACTCCATTCCATTCTCTTCTTTCCATTGTTCTTCATCCATTGTTCACCTCATTGTCGGTTATATCATTAGTGTATATTTTGGTCGACGCATTGTTTTCTTTTTAGCAAATTCTTATGGTTAAGACTTTAACTCTTGTTTCAAATGACATTCCTAGAGCCTACAGAATCTTTGAATGTGGGTTTGTCAAGGCATTAAGGGCATGAGCCTGCTTTGGGGAGGACCCATTGGCATTCCTATTTAGTGCACTAGTTAAATTATTTCCCTTAACATTTTTGTAATCCATTCTATTTTGTTCATTTCCATCTTGACATCCATTTCATCGAAGTTATAGTTGTCTCTTTTGCTCCATCTTTCTTGTTCTTTTTATTTCTCCATTCTATCGCTACTAGAGATTTGCTCTTAGTCATGGAGGTCCTGAACCAATTTTTTTGATTTTCTCCTAGCCCCTGCACCTTCGGTAGTCACCATTATTATATCTCCAGATTTGCATCAGCCATACCACAACCTAGCCAATGGACATTTTACTGAAGCAAGGTATCAACTGCATTGAGAATCATTTACCCTTGCTAATATAAAGACTGTGTTGTGTGTGCAGATGGTAATCATACAACAACGGATTGGATCTGGAGGGGACACTTGGAATGGATCGGTGTTGAAGCAGCTATGCAAGGAACAAGATGGATGGCATGCTTACGAATAGACAACGAAAGGTGCAATCTTGGCATTGGCGACAAGAGACTCATTCTCTCTTCTCTCTCACTTTCTTAGCTACCAAATAAGGCCTGATGTCAAATGTATAAAGTGTTCACTCTTGTTGTCGTGAACACCTGCTTTGCCATGTTTTGTAATGATGATCCATTCACATGTCTTCCCATTCACCATTAGTTCCATTCAAGTCAATAATCCCATACCTTCCCAATATTTTGTAAGGAACTTGAGGATGAGTTTTTATTCAGTCATGGGGGTATGATGGGATGCGATATCGCAAGGGCCATGATCTCACGTATGCGATATCGCATCTTCCTTGCGCTATTGCGTATGCGATATCACTGCGCATCGCCAAATCTATAAATAAGAGGTGGCCCTTCCTTGTTTCTCAATCTAGATCTAGACCCTTAGCGAAACTCTAGTAGTTTTACCTCTCTAGAGATAGAATAATTTCCATGTGCCCACAATAGGAGTCCCAAAGTGAACAGATCTTTATTCGAGCAAATATTGTACCTAAGCACAAGTTTGCGTACAGAAATAAAGATGAACTTTTGGATAAAGCTTGCAGTGCATAGACTAAGCTAAATAGGACTTTAATTAATGTTAAATGATTAATGCTTTATTAGTTAATTAATCTTTCTCAACCCTCAACACTCCTAGTAAAGTGCATTTAGTATGACCGCTTTGAGCATGTGCGTTATGCTTGGTAATCCCAGCAACGAATAGCGTTTGGTAATCCCAGAAGGTTGCATTGGTTCAGGGTGTGAACGGCAAGTGGGATGGATATTGATGCTAGGCATTAGAACTTAGTTAGTTAAAATTAGTTACTTAGTCTCTTCACCCTTTCTCCCCCTAGCATAGGTGATAAAACATAAAAGATATAAACATCACATACCTTAGACTTACTTAACCATACAATCGTGACAAATACAAGTAAGTCTGGGAAGACAAAGAATGATTAACCTTAAGTGTTCCATAAGGCATGTAGGCACTTAGTCTACGGAGTTCGACCAGATCACACGTGTAATGCTCATATTCGTATGGTTGAGTGTAGGGGTACCTTGCCACTCATCAACACTAGAGAACAAGGATCCATTGAAGTCTTATTAGTGGAAGATTTTGATTTTACCAAGATACACAATCTTCATGAGTAAATGTTAATCTGGGAAATTTCTAGTTAAACATTATCTAAAGCAAAGAGGTATTATTTATAATGATATTTTCTCATAATGTAATCATCATTTAGAAACCATTGATTATTGTCTTTTTCAATGTACAAGGATTAGGAAGTATTAACAATGTTTTGTAACTCTCTTTGATTTTCAAGTTAGCGTAATTAAAACTCTAATTGGTTTATTTCCACAATGGGCATTCTATAAAGAAAAATGGTAGCAAAGGAGAATTAAGAGGCTTCTATCATGCTTATTGCATATGCTTTGAGTTCATTAAAGTAAGCTACATTTCTATAGAGTTTCTCTTTCATTGTCTATTCTCCTTCTTCAAACTTTGCAAATTTGTTTGATTGATGTATGTTGCTTTGCTAATCCTCATTTTTAAGGACAACAATAATGAGTTGTATTATGGCATCTCTCTAGTAGAATTGATGTCTTTATTTTCTTTATTTTCTATGCAAGCTTGGTTTTCTATTCTGATCTTATTTTTGAGATTCTAGTCCTATCTTAAACCTACTTTTTTTTTCTAGTTTTGTGCCCTAGCCATTATAGAACCAAGTTTTCCTTACATAAAAAATTATTATTACTAGGGAAAATAAAGATAATGCTATAGTTATTATGAATAAAATTGATTATCACAAAAAAAGCTAGAACATTTATCATGAGGGAATTATAACAAGTTATCTAAGAATCCTACTCTTAAATATATTAAAAAAATCAAAGATGGCATATTAAATTCAAATCTAGATAATAAAATTAAAATGTTATTAGTATGTTCTAATTGTTCTATTCCTTGTATTTATGGTCTTCCTAAGATTCATATGATAAATACTCCACCTCATCCTTTTATTAATAGTATTTACTCTCTTATTTGCTTGCTAAATACTTAGCTAGTTGCTTAGCTCCACCTTCCTTTTTTTTTTGGTAAGACTTCTTCATTTATATAGAAGCTCTAAGGAATTTGATAATTTTATAAAAAATTTTGATATGGATGAAAATGATATTTTAGTTAGTTTTGATATTTCTTCTTTGTATACTATGATTCCTTTAGATAAAGCAATGAATATGATTTATAAGATAAATTTTGATAGTAATATATGCTTGCTTGTTAAGTTTTGTTTAAAAATACCTATTTTCAATATAATAATGAATTTTATGAATAGACAAAAGATATTGCTATGAGTTCACCTTTGTATCCTTTGATTGCCAATTTATAAATAGAAAATTTTAAATAAACTATTATTAATTCTTTTTATATGAAACTCAAACATTTGGTAAGATATGTAGATGATACTAATTTTTATTTGTCTCTAATGGAGGACCATTTGATATTGTTGAGGACAAGGGTAGTCATTGCCAATGAAGAGGTAATAAAGACTAGCGGGAGGTTTGGCAGAGATTAAAAGTGGTAGGTTGATGAGAAAAATTCAGCCAAGAACATAAGAATTTCATTAAGAAAAGTAGTAGAAGGCATTTGCTAATTGTCCCATAAGAACAAGGAAAGAAGAATCAAGGAACATAAATTGGGCCTTAAAACCCCATGCTCATAATCATGGTTTTGGGTGCTCGATGGTGTGATGGTCCCATCACAATGGTATTAGAGTGGGTTTTGAGTTCTACATGTGTAGCAAAGATTGGTAGAAATGTTTGGAAAAATTTGGGGTTTTGATATAAAAATAGTAAAATATTTAATTCTATAAAAATAGTAAAATATTTAATTTTTTTCATAGTTTTAAAGATTGATGAACAATAAAATCCTTCTATATTAGTTGCCATATCATAGCTATCATAGTCCTTAATGTAATTTTACATCAACGAAATTGTAGCTACAATAAATGTCTATAAAAATGGATCACCTACTACATTTATGACACCTTTTAATCATTAATATAGCCAATTTCTTGTAATTTGTTCATGTAGTATAGTAAATAGTTAGTGAATGCTTGCAATATGAACCTAAGTCAATTATATGACATCTTATTTTTAGTGGAATGTATTTGTATACATTTCATGACTAGAAATAAGATCAAGATTGATTTCCTTTCAATGTAGCACTCTAACTTAGTTTAAATCTATGTTTAATTATAATTTAATTTTCTATGTAATTTAGAATAATATTTACATTTTCAATACACGTTAATTCAATGGAAGAGTGAGCATGACTTGATCTTGAAGGTAAACATGTATTTTCTTTGTAATCCCACGGAATGCTATTACTTGATTCACCCTATAACATAATACTTGGTAACCCCAACAATAAATATACAAGTTTAGGATGTGACAATAGGTTGGAAAATGGACATTCATCATGGTAGGCTAGTTTAGAATTTATTTTCATTATTTAATAATTAGATTAATTAATTAATTTCTATATTTTTAAATTAATTTAATAATGATTAAGATAACATCAATAATAATATAGCTCACCTAAACTAAATCATATAAGCATAAGGGCCACTACTAGTCTAGGTGGGAAGACAATAACATGTGATCACCCTAGCTATACTAGACATTATTCTAGTTCATCTATGGATTATAACACAGTCTATTACGGGTGCTTGTAGATTGTATAGTTAGGCATCAAGCATACTTGTTACTTATCATTTGTATAGTTACCTAGGATTGTACTAGTGATTTAGTATAGTTAGTTACATCATAAATACTCACTAATAGTTGATCTCTTAAATTATTTAATATTACAAGACACACACATGTATTAATATAGTTATGACATCTTTTCATAGGGTTGACATCCCACTGCATGATGAGAACACCATAGGGGTCAATAATAGAATTAATATTGATGAAGATTGGAAAGATTCACTACAAGCAAGGTTTTCATATGCTTATCGAAAACTTTATTTTTCTTCTTTAACTTTCATATTCCATTAGGATGAACAAATTTCAGTGAAGGGATTTGTAGGATAATACTATGCTACCACTTAAATGATATGCTCTATCCATGCTTCAAGCAACATTCTTGAGGTTGGGTTGAGGCCATCTCATTGATATCTATCATATTAGTAGAAACATATCTAGACCATGTCACATAATAGAGGTTCAACTTAGGTGAGATGCTAAGATGGAAACAAGTTATGCACATGAAAAGGGTAAGAATGCAATAACCCTAGCATCCCAATCTAAAGAGAAGGACATAGACTACTAGTATTAGAGTTTCATTATCACTGGAACACCACTCAACTTTCTATATTTAACACTAAAGATTTGTCACATCAAAGAATACATTCAACTATAGTAGACAATACTAGAGGAGATGGAATATGTCCCAGAAAAAGAGGGGCCTCAAGGTCTAGGATCTCTAATAGACCTAGAAGAGAAAAATAGAAGAACCATAGAAAGAGACAAAGTCACTATTGTGGTTCTCCTAGCTTACCATTTTTCTATTCCTCTTAATAATTTAATTTTGATGAGAATGAATGTAGATAATATAGCAAGTCCACTACAACATTAAATCACCTTCCAACACTAAATCCAAATATTATGAAAAGATAATAATATGCTAGAAAACAAAATAATCACTCACAATACTCATACGATGCTATAGAGCATGAGGCTCTACAACCATAAAATGACTATTCTTAATGCAAGACATAGCCAATAGAGAAACTTTTCCAAAATATGGGACTAAGATCTCAAAACACACAAGTAAGACCAAGAACACACAAGACAACACACCACCTAATTAATCTTGGAGCTACAACCAACTATGCATTCACTTAATGTACTTTATGACACTCTTGCTAAGCTCTCATCAACTCAAGAGATCTTACCAAGGCCCCTCATGACCTTTCCTTATGGTACAAGCATGAAAAACAATCCATATTTATTAACCAAGTAAGAAAAAAATCTTAGAAAATATTCCTCAAGCTCAATTTGAAGAACCTATGCTATTTCCATCTTTTTTCACCTTGTCTAAGCTATTTCCAAACTTGGAATGGTAATTTTGAAAGTTTTCCTACTTATTCGGGTCATCTCTAGATTTTTTGAGATTTCTTACTAAGAAACTATCAAGTGGTTGCATTGATGTAAATGATGCATTGACGAGGTCCCATTAACATAGTGTCTATTTTTGGCTATAAATACACATGCTCTCACTATGTGTTAGCATTCTTTGGTCAATAGAGTAGTTTAACTCTTGTAGTTTTTTTCTCTAGTCTTAGAGAATAGTTAGTGAGTGCATGCAGTGTGGATTTGAGTCAGTTGTATGGTGTCTTATTTGAGTGGCAATGTATCTAGACACATTTCATGAATGACAATAAGATCAAGATTGATTCTTATTCATTGCAGCACTTTGACTTAGATTAAATTTACTTTCCATGCAATTTATATTTCATGCACTTAGTTAATATTTATGTTTCCATGCATGTTAATGAATTGGTGGAATAAACATGACCAGTTTTGAGCATAAACACATATTCTCTTGGTAATCCTAGTAGTGTTATTGCTTGGTTTGTCTAGTAGCATAGCGCTTAGTAATCCCAATAGTGGAGATGTGGGTTTAGAACATGTACAACAAGTTGGGCATGGACACTCATTTCTTGTAGGTTAGTTTAGACTTCACTTTCTATTACTAATTAGTTAAATTATTGATTTCTTTATTGTGATTAGGAGTAGCCTAAGGCTAAAACAACATCAAGAGTCATATGCCTCACTTTGGACTAAACCATACGTGACAAAGCTACCACTAGTCCAAGTGGGAAGATAGGAAACTACGATCAAGGCATAACGATCTAGATGCCACAACTAGTAGTATCCATGGAATTTGATTGGATCATTATTGAAAGCTTGTGACTCATATGGTTGGGTGTAGGGGATACCTTGCGTCTCATCACATCTCTTCTCCACTGAGTTGTCTCACCTGAGATGTCTACAAAAATTCTTGAGACATCTTCTAACATCCAAGATGTCTCTCTTGAGAGCTTAGATCTTAGATAAGATGACTTCATAACCTCCAAGATGTCTCCACTAAGCCTAGAACCTACAAGAAAACACACATAGGAAAAGGAAAAAGGAAATCAGAAGAGGTGTTCCTACACTAGCTCTCCTATCCTTTAAAAAGTGAACTCATGTGAACACAAGAGTAGGGGTTGAAGTGATTCCTCACTCATGAAATTTGATCTCATGGATTCATATAACATCATCAGTGAATTGATCCTTCCAATAGATTAAGTATTCATGCCTCTTTACTTCTCAAGTGCTTGAAGCTTTTCTCCACTTGAGTACGATTGCTTTCCTCTCCATTGATGGTTTGGACTGATCAATAGCTCCCTTCAATTCATTGATGCTACCTTTTATAATATCCTCATTAAGTGGTTCATGATAGTGCACAATATCTAAAATATTAAATACAAAAAGCATACCAATATCATTTGGTAAATTGATTTCAAAAACATTATCATTAATCTTGATCTTCACTTTGAAAGGCCCTATCTTCTTGACTTTCAAGTTGAAGAAGTTAATACCCTAACCAATTTTTCTTCAAGTGCATGAAAACCAAGTACCAACAGGAAAATATGGATTTCTTTTGTTCTCATTCCTCTTCAAAACTCTCTCTTTAGCCTTCTTCTCAATATTTTATTTCACTTGTACATGAAGATCCCTCATCTCTTGTATAAAATCAACACTTAGTTGAGCTTCAACATCAAAGATCTTCAAAGTATTCACCATCTTAGGACATTAAACCATGATTCATCTCAAATGGGCTTTTACTAATGGTAACATAAAAAACATTATTGTATAAAAATTTAGCATGAAATAATAAGTTTTTCCACTTTTTTGACTATCCATCACACAAACATCTCAATATGTTTTGTCATTAAAGTAAACTCTTTGGGAAACAAGTAATGCATCCAATGCTTAATTTCTTGAAGAATAGCATACAACTCCTTCTCATGTATGCTATATTTTTTCCTTAACTCATTCAAATGTTTAGGAAAGAGAGAAATAGGTCTACCTTCTTATGAAAGTTCTCCACTAATGGCAACTTCACTTGTATCCACCTCCACTTGAAAAAGATTCTAAAAATTTAGAATTGCAAGAACCAATTCACTAGTGATTTTTTCTTTCCATTAGTTAAAGCTCCCTTGGGTTTCATTATCCCACTTGAAATCTTTATTTATCTTTAACAAAGTAAACATAGATCATGAAATACTAAAATTTTTTGATGAATCATCTATAGAAATGATCTTACCTTCCCAACATTCTTAGGAGCTAGCCAATTCCTAATAGCCTTTACCTTGTTAGCTTCCATTCAAATTTTGTTTTTGGAAATCACATGCCCTAAATATCTAATTTTCATTTTAAAGAAATAAATTTTCTTCACTTTGATCACGTATTATGTCTCCTCCAACTTAAGGTATACCATCTTAAAGTGATCCAAGTGCTCTTCCTCATTAGAGCTATATACCAAATTATTGTGAAAAAAGGTAACATAGCACTTAGCAATAAATTCCTTCAATACATCATGCATGAAACTCATGAATGTAGCATTTACATTTGTGAGCCTAAATGGCATCACCAACCACTCAAACAATCCATTTGGTTTCTTGAAAGATATCTTTCACTCATCATGAGGCCTATGTCTAATTTGATGGTAACCATTCTTCAAATCAATTTTTCTAAAAATATCTATATTGGTAAGGACATTAAGTATATCATCAATCCTTGAAATAGGAAAGCTATACATCATTGTTATCCTATTCACCATCCTAGAATCAATTCAAATATGTCATTCATTACTATCCTTCTTTGGTAGTAGCACCACTAGAATTGCATAAGGTGAAATGGATTTTCTCATGAAGCCATTTATAAGTAAATCATTTGCTTGCCTTTGGAATTTTACCCTTTGATTCAGTGTCATCTTGTAAGCTCTCTTATTTGGAATGATGGCACTAGGGATAAAATGAAGCTGATGTTGTACATTTCACATTAGTGGTAATTCATCCAATTTCCCCTTGAACATCTTGAGAAATTTCTCCTTCAAGCCTAGAAAACTTATTGGAAGTTCAACCTATACATCATCATGGTTAGAAGTAATTGTTATTACAACAACAAATCCAAAACTTGTTTCATCATGTTCCTTAATGTATTTTCTCTCTCATAGAAGGATTAAGAAAGCACTAAGTGAGCTTTGTTGTCTTAATTGTTCACTTGTCATGAGAATAAACTCATGGATTCCATTAGATCTAGTTATATTACATACATTTCTTTCTTCATCATTGAGCACCATTGTCAAAATTCCAAGGTCTATAAAGAATTACATCAATATAATTGACTAGAAGCACATCACACTTTACAACATTATGAAAACTCCCAATTTTAAACTTCAAAGTACATTATTCTCTCATCTCTTGAGAGAAATATATAGATAAGAAATGCACCTTATAGGGTTTAAGACAAAGATTAGTTACCAAACCCAATCTAGCAATTATCCTAGAAGAAATAATATTTTCTTGGGCTCCCCCATCAATCAAAATATGAATCAATTCTCTACTAAGAAAACATATAGCTCCAATTTGAAATAACAATTTCCTAGTAGGATGGTCTTCTCTATTCATATTCCCCATGAATGCATAAGAATTTAATTCATAAACTTCCATAATATTTGGAGTATTAGGATTACCTCTCTAAAGATCTTGGCTTGATGTCTCCTTCACCTCCATGGTTTGTACATTTTTGCCCTTGGTTGCCTTGTATTCCCATTGCCTTGTGAATCTTGGATGAGCTATTGTCTTGACCCTTGTCTTCTTTGCCTTGGTTTTTCTTTTCTTTACCCTTGTTATTGCTCTTTTATATCTTCTAATCATGATTGCCATCTTTGTCTTTAGATTTGGACTTGAATCCCTTCTCAAACTTAGATCCTTTCTCCTTCCCCTTAGAAGATTTTTTGCTCATGTTTCCGAATTTGCTTAATTTCTTTTTAGTGTTAAGTGCTAAATCTTAAGCCTCATCAAGGGTTTTTGGATTATGAAAAAAATAACTCCTATTGATACATCATTTTTAAACCTTCTAATAAGATTGAAGCTTGTTCATACTCCTAATTCACTTTAGCTTAATGGAATAGATTATAAAATTTGATGTAGAATTCTTTAATATATTTATCACCTTACCTTTGAAATTTCAACTTCATAATGGTCTCTTACTTTTGATGAGATTTTTCAGATTTTATTCTTAACCTATATTTAATTAGATTCCAATCTCTAATGGATTGTCCATTTTGTCTTACATAACTTTAGGACTCCTTTTTCCACCAAGTAGAAGTCATCGCTTCTAATTTGGATTTAACAATAGGTACTCTCAAGTTATTTGGCAAACTCAAAGTACTTATCAAGTACCTTCAGATAACTTGAAAAACCATTGATGTCATCTATACCATTGAAAGTCTTCAACTCAACATATGTAAGTCTTGTAGCATTATAGAATGCTCTAGTAAGGCTTGTCTCATCTTCTTGATCTACATTTTTAAGAGAAGAAGTAGTTACCATTGTTGGATCCCTAAAAATTCTCATATGAGGAATAGGGTTCTCTCCCATTGGAATCCTTAGCTAATGGATTTCTATACTCCCATAGCTAGATTTTTCTTCCTCACAATCTCCTCTATCTTCACTTGGTTATGAAAGTTCTTCATCTGAATGTGAATTCTTATTACCTTCACGTGTCTGGATATAGTTAGGACTAGTGCTCTTGTCTACCTTTGTATTGATTTCATCCAATTGAGAAACCATCAGTTGGAAGGTAGAATTCATGCTCTCCATGTTTCTATTTAGGGCTTGTACCTATTTCTTCTTAGGAGCCATTTGTATTCGATAAAATTCTTTAAAATAATTCAAGCAACAATCAATCAAAAGATCCAATACCAAGAATTGCTAGATTTGCTTCACCCCAATATTTAATCACCTTCTAACACTAAATCTAGATATTATGAAAAGATAAAAATATGCTAAAAAATAAAATAATCCCTCATAACACTCACACGATGCTATAGAGCATGAGGCTCTACACTACATAATGACTATTCTTAATGCAAGGCATAACCAATAGAGTGAGTCTCCCATAACTTGATACTGAGACCTTGACACACATAAGTAAGACTAAGAGCACATAGGATAGTACACCACCCAACTAACCTTGGAGCTACAACCACCTATGTACTTATTTAGTGTGCTCTATCACACTCATGTTAAGCTCTCATCAACTCAAGAGCTTTCACTAAGATCTCTCATAACCTCTCCTTGTTATCTAAGCATGAAAAAAATTTCATATTTATTAACCAAGTAAGAAAAAAATCTTGGGAAACCTTCCTCAAGCTCAACTTGAAGATCCTTTGATGTTTCCATGTTTTAATTTGTCTCAATTGTTTTTAAACTAAGAACAAAAATTCTATGGAAATGTCATATTCTTGGCTGAGATGTCTCCTAATGTAGTTGAGATGTTTTGGCTTATTGTAAGACATCTTAGCTGAGACATCTTAGTAACTTGTGCAATGCCTCATATTGATTTGAGATATCTCCTCTCCAATGAGACATCTCACCCAAGATGTGTGCAAAAATTCCTAAGAAATTTTTTGACATCCAAGACATCTCTCTTGAGAGCTTATATGTTAGATAAGATGATTCCATGGCCTCCAAGATGCCTCCATGGAGCTTGGACATAGTAAAAATAGACATGTAATAAAAAGAACAAGGGAATCACAAGAGGTATTCCTACACCAAATAAGTAGATAGAGATTCATCTAGAGATTAGAATAGATAACTCAATGATCATCATAGAAGGAATCTAGATTATCATGATAGGGAAAAATCTTGATAAGCATATTGATAGTGATAGAGAAAAAGATAGAGATAAAGATAGGGTAAGGAAAGAAGGTGTAGAGGAGAACTTAGAAGAGACCACCATGATTAGGTAGATAGATACCATGAATATGATTATGATATGCCTAGTAATGATGACCCCTTATTTAATATAAAGATTATGATCTAAATATGTAAGGTAGTGAGTATTTCTTATAGACATTAGAAGGAGAGTCACATCAAATGACTAGATATGAATACTATTTTAAAATTTGAGAGAGGATAAAACTTGTGTCTACATCATCAACTATAGGCCTTCCATCCTATCTACACCTTGCAAAACATTGAGAACAATGAGAAAAACTAAGAAATTTTTAAGGATGTTGATCAAAGAAGTTGAAAGCTACTATTGATTATTGGAGCATAATTTATAATGCTTGAGTTATTCAATGAATAGTACTAAACCTATTTTAGAATATCCAATTTGAAAAAAAAAATTATAAGGATGAAAGCAAGGAAATCATGAATCCAATGATGCAGCCCTAGGTAGTTACTACTCTTTGTTGTATCAATGCCTAGGTCATGAATTTACTTAGAAGGATTAGCTTTATCATTTTGTAGTTGGACTTTGAAATAGAATTAGAGAGATCCTTGGGATATATGCCCAAGGGAGAGTATCAAAATAAAGAGTTCATTAGCTCTAAAGGTTCATTGATAAGTGGTTAAAGAAGAAGGAGAACTACATAAATGAGAAAGTGTAGAAGAATGTAATAGGAACCTATCTATTCATAAGAAGAATGTTCATGCCTATGATTTACAAGAGGAAGAGTATACTCTTAACAAAATGGCTCATTGAAAGATCTTGTTAATGTAGAAGTCTATCACAGAAATCACAATAAAAGTTAATAAAATATGGAAGCTAATGAATGAAAAATTTTCATCCATATTGAATATTATGGAGAAATGAATTAATTAGACAAGAGTAAGTGATCAAGATAGAAGATTAAACAAGGACAAGAAAGTAGGAAATGTCACTTATTGACAAAAGAAAATTTTCTTAATAGTAGCAGAGGTTGTAGGTTCATACTCAAAAGAAGATGATGAATGTGATATGTACTAGTATGAATATCCAAAGTGTTGGTTCCTTGGCATGTTACATATACAAGAATCTAGAACCTATTCTTTAAACTAAAAACTTGTAAAGAAAAAGATACCTAAGAAATTGCATTATTTGCAAGGTAATTTTAGGTAGTCCTATCAGTAAAAATACTATTTGAGTAGGGATTTTCTCAACCCTAGGAGTATTATTAGTAGTAGTGGAAAAATGCATAATCATGGTGGATGCTATTACTAAGGTAAAAAAATGCTTTTATCACCATTTGGACACTTATGGTTACTAAGTTGAATAGACTATGTCTTCTAATGGTCCTGTTGCTTATGCCTCTGTTTACTTTTTTTATCCTCCAAAATATCATTAGAACCTAATACCTCATGTTGAATCATTAACATATATCTCACATCATTCCTTCCATTCTTATTAACACTCATTCATTCCTCTCCCATCTAGATACCTTCATCAATATAGAAAGAGTTTCCATCAAAACCCATTCATAAGAATATCACTTTTAGTAAGCCTAGGAAGTCCCCCTTCTTCAAGATGATTTTCATGCCTACTAAGGAAGCTAGTAGACTTGTGAGCTTACCAAGACTATCGCTAGGCTTGAATAATGCAAATTTCTTTCTTACATTAATGTCTTCTAATCCTATGTTAAAGCTAATAATCATTGCTACCTAGGAGTAAATATAAGAATTATCATCCTTACACATGCTATTGAGGACTAGATTAAAGTGGGTGCTCTTTCAAAGAATAAAATGAACCTTGAAAGTCCTCTTATATTTTTTCAAATCATAAGATAACCTCAAAATAAAAGACTCAATTTTAGGCATGAACCTCATTTCACAAGAAAACATACAAAGACTAAACCTTATTCCCAGTGAAGAAAATTAAAATTAAGTTAGAGCTTATAGTTTAGTACATCATTATTTCTTTGGGATAGGTTGATGATATGATGGCCATCATTAATGGGTGGTCATATCTATCGAATTTCTTAGTGACCCACATGGGTAATGGAAAAGGAAAAATTTCATCATTATGAGAAGAATGTGGCTTAACACCATTGATGCTAAGTTGATTATTCGAGACCTATCATTGGAGATTGCTAAGGAAAATGAGCACAACATCATGGAGAAGTAATGCATTACATGCATCATCTACAATAATACCAAGTATAACTATGTGTAGAAGGTGTGAAGCATTAAACATATAGAGATTCCAACATGTACTAATTGTGAAGAAGAGATGTGTGTGTAGAGGTACTTGTACATAACAACCACTAAATAGGAAGGCATATAGTGGATGATAATAGAAGAAAGCTAAAAATTTAAAATATGTATAAAATCAACTAAAAAGATGACTAGCTAATATGTGGACAAGTTGGATGAGATGAAAATGATTAGACACTAACTTTTCTAAGTAGGGCTCAAGTAAGAAGAAGACATGGATTTAAAAATAAAATGCACAAGAATTTAATTTAGAAACTTCCTCAATCTTGGAAGCATTAGGATTACCTCTTTGAATCTCTTGGCTTGATTTCTCCTTCACCTCCATGGTGTGCATATCTTTACTCTTTATTGCCCTGTGAAGTGGACATTCGCATTACTTGTGTTCTCATTCTTCATACTTGAAGCATTGAATCTTGGATGAGCTGTTGCCTTGACCCTTTCCTTCTTTGTCTTAGTCCTTCTTGGCTTTACCCTTGTTATCATCCTTCTATATCTTCTTATCATGACTACAATCTTTGTCTTTAAGTTTGGACTTGAATCCCTTCTCAAATTTGGATCCCATCCCCTTTCCCTTGGAAGTTTATTTGCTCCTATTTCTAAATCCACTTAATTTCTTTTCAACCTTAACTACTAAATCTTGAGCCTCATCAAGAGTTTGTGGCTCATGAAAAGATAACTCCTATTGATACATCATTTTTAAAGCTCCTAATAAGATTGAAGGTTGTTCATACTCCTTCCAATTCACTTTAGCTTAATGGAATAGATCAACAATTCAATGTAGAATTGTTTGAGATCTTTGTCACCTTGCCTTAGAAATTTTAACTTTATAATGTGTCTTCAAATTTTCTTACCAACCTATATTTCACTAGATTTCAATTTCTAATTTGTTGATCATTTTTTCTTACATAATTTTAGAACATATTTTTCCACTAAGTAGAAGCCATAGCTTCTAATTTGGATTCACCAATAGGTATTCTTAAGTTATTAGGTACCTGTTCCATCTCAAAGTACTTGTTAAGTTCCTTTAGACAACTTGAAAAAGCATTGGTGCCATCTACACCATTAAAAGTCTTGAACTCAATGTTCAAAAGTCTTGCAAAATTATGGAATGCTTTTGCAAGCCTTGCCTCATCTTATTCATCTAGCTTGCCAAGAGAAGAAGTAGTTACCACTATTAGAGCCCTTAGAATTATCATATAAGAAATAGGATTCTTTTCCATTGGAATGTTTAGTTGATTAATTCCAATACTTCCATAGCTAGATTTTTTTTCTTATCATTCCTTCCACCTAGCTATGAAAATTCTTCATCATCGTTTGAATGTGAATGCTCATTATTTTTATGTGTTGAAATATGATTGGGTTTGACATTCCTGTCTATCTTTGTATTGATTTCACCAATTGAGCAACCATCAGTTGGAAGGAAGAATTCATGCTATTCATGTTTCTATTTAGTGCTTGAAATTGTTTCTTCTTAGGTGCCCTTTATATTTGACAAAATCCTTAAATAAGTACAAGAAAAAATCAACTAAAAGCTTTGATACCAATAATTAGCTAGAGAAAGTTTACTTCAATGAAAAATCACCTTCAATTGTGCTATATTTAGATATTATGAAAAGACAAATAATATGTTAGAAAACAAGAAAACTAGCTATCTTTAATTATTGAAAGTGAAGATTACAATAGGGTTCACAACCCATAATCATCAAAAACTCTATCAATACTCAAACAATGCTACAAAGCACGAGGCTCTACAATTACACAATGATTGTGCTTAATTCAAGACAAAACTGATGGGGAATCTCTGCCATAACTCAGGATTGAGATCTCAACACATAAGTACAAAAGAGACACTAGGCCAACATATACACTATTGACCAAGAGATACATACAAACTTATGTACTCTTTACATGTGCTCTCATGACTCTCCACTATTATCTCATGGCCATACAAGCATGAAACAATACTCATATTTATTGACACAACAAGAAAAAAAGTGTAGAAAACCTTTTTCAAACTTGATTTGAAGATCTCATAATGTTTCTATCATTTTCCATATCTTCATAACTATTTTTTGAATCAGAATAGATAATTTTGGAAGTTTCCTTGACCATATAGGTTGTCTTTGATCCTTTTGGAACATTTCACTAATAAACACATCTATTAGAAGAGACATCTCCTTCATTGGTGAGGCATCTCCTCCTAGCTAAGATGTCTCACCTAGGATGTCATAGAAATTTGATAGATGTCTCCTTTAAGATGTCTTCACTCTGAAGAGATGTCTTTACAATTTTCAAGGTGTTTTCTGCATGTGCCAAATGTCTCTTGTGAAGGCCTAGCACTTGGCAAAACATCTCCTGCATGTTCTATATGTCTTCACAAAGCCTAAGACTTGCCAAAAACCACATGTAGGGAAGAGAACAAGGGGATTAGAAGAGGTGTCCCTACACCATAACCATATTTAGGTTGCTTTGAAAGACTAGCCCAACACTACCTTCATGAGTTCTTAGGGAACATTTGCATACCAAAAGATGTCTTTCAACCTATGTAATGTTCATGTAATATTTTAATGCATAGTTCTTTAAATCTCATAGAAGTAGATTGGAAATGGTATTAAAGTATTTATGAATTTCTTTTCCGCTTATGGATCAAACTTCAAATAAGCCTTGGAATGCTTAGTACAATTGGTCAAAAGATATGTTGAAACTAATTTAAAGCTCACTTGGTAAAATAATCATATCATGGTCTAGAAGAACATTATGCTTGGACATTGAGGTTTTGATAGAAAAATTAAGGAGAAGTTAGAACAAATTAAAGTAATCAAAATAACAATGCAAGGACCTTAAATAGTAAAGAATGTGAGGTCCTTCATTGGATACATATGCTTCCACAAGTGCTTCATTAAAAAGTTTTTCAAACTTGTCTAATCATTCATAGATCTAACAAAGAAAGATATATCATTTATTTCTATGGAAGAGTGTGAGAAGCATTTTAAACTATTGAAGTAGAGGCTTGTGAACACACCAATGATACAAGCACCACATTGGTCCAAATCAATTTACATCATAATGGATAAATATAATTATGCTTTGGGAATCCATGCTTAGATAGCTGGATGACAAAAAATAATCATACTACATTCACTATGCAAGAAAAAGCATTGTAGGTGCATAATTAATAGGGATCCTACTAGTTTTGGATCAATTGTATTTATCATATGGAAAATAGTGTGATCTAGTTGTAAGCTTTAAAGACGATGTTGATTGAATTGCCCAAAACACTCATGTATGTTGTTATGTTTAAGACATATAAAAGATAATATGATACATATGATGCATATAATACAATGAATGGGTATTGAGAGAATATTTATAATTTTTATGGATTTTATAATTATAAGAATAAAATAAATATAACAGCACATGCCTTACAATCCCTCATGAAGATAGGTGTAATGCTCATGTTGTAATCCCTCTTGTGGACAAGTGCAACAACACACATGAAATGCAATAAAATAGATCTTAGTTACAACCTCAATGGCCTAACATGATGTCATATAGTTATTATCTTCTTGGACAAGGATGAATCATCATAGCTTATGAAAATAATAATTAAATAAATATTTTTAGTATTTTAATATTTTATAACATTTTTGATTTTTTATATGTTTAAACCATCAATGGTGGAATAAGAAAAAATCATAATATTTATTTACCATGCAAACACTTGACTTTGCATTGACCAAATGATTTAAGGATACATAAGCATGGTAGCACTTTGATAGAGTCTAGCCACACTTTAGAAAGTAATGACTTTAAAGACATATAAACAAGAAAAGGAATCAACTTATCTAAGGGAGGAAGAGATTTTCATACAAACCAAATACCACTTGCTCAAAAAAAATAAAAAAATAAAAAAATCAAAGTTATGCTCAATATAGGTGTGAGAGCTCATCCCAAGTATTTATAGTTTTTGCATGTAAATGAAGAAGTTTTGTTAGTGCATAGGCATCAACAAAGATCTATTAACATAGCTTGAGTTGATACTAATCACATGAAAGGTAAAGAAGCCCAAAACTAGCCTAGAGGGGGTACGTTAGTGTCCCTATGATGACATAGGAGGTGCATTGACATATGGTAGTTAGTGCATTTTCCCCAAATCATACTTTGTACAAAAAATTTTAGATGAAAGATGTAACTTAAGGGAGTATACAAAAAGGATCAAAGGAAATTTGAATGAAGTTGAAATCATCCTAGAGAGTTTGGAATCATGCACACAACCTCAAAGTATAACACAAGGGGCTAGGTTACATCTTGGAAGGCCAAGAATCTCAACTGAGGATGCTAGACTTTAAATAAATGATACATGAAAGAATTTCCAAATCTAGGACCTATAATCAACTTAGAAATTACATTTGGATGTCTCATCATTCCTCCAAAAGTAAATAAAGCTAGTTCCATAGCTTTAAAATCCAAGACATAAAAATAAGGACTATATACATGATAAGATCAATGCAGAGGAATTACAAATGTACAATATAGATCATGACTATGTTACACTACAAGACATCTTAAAGAAGTACCATGAAGTGGTGGAAGAGGATAAAATCCCCTTGAAATATCTGCATGGAATAGGAATAAGATGAAAAAATAGGTCTTTGCCACACATCATTTGAATCTAGTGACTGATGTTGTTTTTTCTCTTCTTTTGGGATTGGTGGTTCTCTTGCAAGACCATAGATCAAGAATTGAGACCTTTCAATCTTCTTCCAAGTAGGTCTATAGAATCCTAAATCCAATCACCTAAGCATGATGAGCTATGAAAATGCTAAAAATTAAGTGAGATCCCCAAGGCATTATACTACCATTACAAAAAATGGTCATAGGAATAATAATAAGTATAACTCTTAGGGGCATGAGAGAAACATAATCATAACTATGGTATCAAGATGTGCATGGGTAAGTAAAATTTAGATAGAAATAATTTAAATAACCATCAAAATTACAAAGTACATACCTGAATCCATGCCTCTCCCTCATAACTGAGGTACAAGACATCTAGTATGAGTCACATGAGAAATGGAAATGGAAAGAATAAGAAGAAAAAACATGCATGAAAATCCAAATAATCCAACTAAGCATCAAAACAAATAAACTACAAAAGAAAGCAAGAAGACTAAAATATTAAAATATTATCTTAGATAACATCCAAACTAATGGGGTTAGAAAAATGAAAAATAGAAAAAGTAATCCAAGGTCAAACAAATAGCTATAATTGAGGTAAGATGGGAAAGGATTATCACGATCAAACCTTAAAGCTCATAGAGTTAAAACTCACATAAGTAAAAGGTCAATTAAGTGATTTATGCTATGCAAACACCACCATCATTAGGAGATAAGCTTGAGCTCACTCACTTACAATGCCAAGTTATCAAGGATTCAAAAGTGGATCCTTCCCATAGCAAGTAGTTATATTTCTTGCCCTTGTGAGACTTGTTGATGGGAGATCCATGGATTTCTAACAACTAGTGAGACATCAACATCAAACATGAGTCCATCCTCTTGGATGACCAAATATCATCCTCTTCTTTTTGTGATAAACTTCTTATCACACACACCAATACATAGAGTGGAAAGAATGATTGATTGAAAAGAGAGAGAAGGTGAATGTGCAACATCATTGGATCCCCAGCCAAGCATTCAATTAGATCATGGGAGCATATGTGCATGTCCTAAATTCTATGAAAGATTCACAATTTCATTCCTTTACCCTTACTTGTTTAGATACTAGGGATAGGCCTCAAAGTCCTTATTGCACTTGAAAAATTCAATTGCTGGAAAATCGAGGGTCCTAGGCATGAAATAGTTTTAGCCTTGGATCTCAAGGGCCTCCAAGAAAGAGGATCCAAGGCATCCTAGATGATCTTGTCGATCACCTGAGGACTTGAAAAGTTTAAATGGGGGAAAAGAATGGTAAAATGATGTTGATCTAATTTAAAATGAGTGCAAAAAATAAAAACTATAATAGTTTGCACAAAAAATAGAACTATAAAATTTATTGCAATGTAAATATTGAAAATAAAGAGAGTTCAAGATGTGTACAAATAGTGCTTGAAAGCACAAGGGATTTGCTTTGATGGAGTTTGAAGCCTATTGAAGCTGGTAGTTTGCACATCATAGTTAGCTCCATGGTTTAGGTAGTTTCCAAATCCTAAAACTAAAACACCTTACTATTTTTATCATAGTGAGGTAAGGTGTATGAATGATTTTCAAGCAATAGGAGGTACCATGTTGGAAGTCTTTGTGCTCAAGTGGTAGAGTGTTGCTTCAAAAATCTCACACAAGCCTCAAAATTACAAGTGGTTAGAATGGTTGAAAGTTTCACACTTAAGAATTACCAAAATATTTATGTCTCTCCAAATTCAAAAGGTAAGGAATTAAAAAGTGGTGGAACCCTTTCAAAGTTTTTGAAGTTGGCTTATATAGGTTATATGGTTACTGAATTTTAGCTGTAAAATTTTGCCATGATTATTGATAGATTGGTGTCACATGTAGGTTTGGTAGGTGTTTAATTCTAGTGTAGCTACTATTTCTTGTAAGTTTTGACATCCCAAGGTACTTAAACCATGATGGTTATAAAAAATAGTAAATGAATTTTTCATGCACCCACACTAGTCATTTAGTAACAATGCTTGAGTTGTAGGAGCAATGTTGAGATTTGTTGAAAATGCAAATTTCAACCACTCCAACATTGGCATTGATGTAGCAATGATGGCCTTATGATGAATACATTGGCCATAGTTGGGAGAATGAAAGTCAAAACCCCAACACTAGGCATAGGTGCTTCCAACGTAGTAAGGGTCATACCCCCCACAAAACCCATGAAAATGATAATTTTGGTAGTCTAAAAGGTATTTTAACTTTTCCAAGCCCAAATATGGACATGGTAGGACTTTTTCCACTTGGGAAGTGAGGCTATAGTAACTTATAAAGTATTTTTCAGCTCCAAAAGTTAAAGTATGTGAAATTGCATCTCATGGATTACAATCTTTACATTTTACATTAAAATTTGAGCCTTGGGTTTTATGATGAAGGCTTACAAATTGCAACCTAGGATTTATTGGTGGTATTTCATTGGTTCCTCTTTGTTGATGTTTGGAGGATTGACCCAAGAAACATTGACAAAGAATACAAAATACCACTGCAGGTCCATTGCCAACATTTCCTCTCCACACTTGACTTAGTAGTGTTGAACTATGCTAAAGAGTGCATGTGATGATGGGATAAGTATTATGAGGAGATGATATAGGTTAAAGGCTATGTTTGGTCATGAGGAAGTGGTCATGAGGTTAACAATGAGTTTTAAATGTTGACATCATGGCTATAGTTATGGAAATGACATGTTGACTAATTGATGTAGTCTTCGCACTTTATGCGTTGAAGTGTTGGTCCATCAGTAATGTTTTTGAGGGACTGACACTTTGATCGAAGGTTTCTTTGGCCATTAGGATCTTCCTTTTATGTGTTTGGGGTCATTGATCTATCTTTTCATCTTCATTGGTCTTTTGGTTTCCTGGCAATTTACTTTTCTCTTTTCTTTTTGTTGGTAAAACCTTCACCAGGTTTCATTACCAAGGCCAGGTTTGATTTGGTTTTCCCACTGAATATGATGTGTTACGTTCAATGGACTTGTCGATGGAGCATGACAAAGGAAAAATCACATGGCCACAACACATGAGTGTTAAACATAGGTCATCACTATTTTTCAATGTGAAGAAGGTTATAATTAGGCTACAGGGTTGGGCTCAAGTAGTGGCGATGGAAATGTTGTGAAATAGGCACTTTTGGTATTGCAGGACAAGCTACCTAAGTCTCACGCATCAAGGTGACATGGCAACTTGCTATTGTGATGAGTTGCACCTTTACTATGACTTTAAACTTCATCATGGAAGCATAACTTCAAGAGGATAAGAAAACAAGCCAAAGAAATCATGTTGTTACATGATAATGCATAATTCCACACAAGAAAATTAGCAAACCAAGCTACCATAGGTCACTATTGTTACAAAGCTTTATAGTTCATTTATTGTGCTGAATAGAGAGAGATAGAGAAATGTCATCTAGGATCACAAGTAATTAGTTGTGATGTCATTTATGTCAACTTGTTGATTTGTACTTGTAAAGAAAGTTGTGTTAGACATAATAAGGCTTGAGATAGGAATGATTAACTAAGTTGGCGAATTCATTCCCATCCATATTTGCTATTTTGAAGGCTCCATTGCTAGAGGATTTAGTTGGCTAATAACTTGTCCACATGCTCATGAACAACCTTGAGGAATAGGTATCCCTCCTTGATCTTTCAATTATTTATGTCATGAAGATGCTATTATCTCTACCTCTCCTAGTATTGTTTTATGTGAGTAAGTATTCGTACCCTTTGATTCTCCACTAAATCTAGGTCAATGATACTTATCTCCTTGTTCTATTCATCATTGGTGAAGTCTGATAGGGCTACTCTTAGTAAAGAAACTTGCAATTTAAGAGGAAAAATAGCTACAAAACCATACACTAAGCTATATGGGGTTACACTAGCTATGGTTTGAAAGGTAGTTTGTTAGGCCGAAAGTGCATGGACAAGTCGTTCATGCCACTTGCATTTGCTATTATTTAACATCTTTCTTAGCAAGTTTATGATGTTCTTATTGCTAGATTTAGCTTGTTCATTGGATTGAGGGTAGTAAGGTCATGAAAAGGAATGCTTAATACCTAGGTCATGATAAAAGGCTTTTGTTTTCTAGCTACTCAATTATTGTCCATTATCTATGACTATGGTCAAGGGTATGCCAAAATGAACTATAATGTTATCAAGTATGAATCGACATACTTGTTGAGATGTTGTTTTCCTTTGGAGAATAGCTTCAACCCACTTTGTGAAGTATTCACTTATAGTTACGCCTCATGGAAGACTTAGGTGTTATAGGTGTTGGCAACCGTTTGGAATGCGACCGTCAACGAGTGTCGTCAAACAGGATTTAGGTGCTTGCTGGTCTTTGGCAACACCAAGGCCCAGATACCTCCAAATAGACTTAGTAGTTAATGTGAGTATGCGTGTGTGCTGTTGTGAAAAATGAAACAATTGGGTTGTGTGTAAAACTATAAATGACTTATCTTAAAGAGATTCAGCCAACTTTGCAAAGTACTGTGAGTTGTTGAGAGTTCTTATTCCATTCAATTGCCTAGTCTATGCAGTCCTTATAATACCTACTTGTAACAAATAAAGTTTTACAAAAACATTTGAGCGCAACTCTATGAATATACTTCTAATTTTCCCCAGATAAAGAGATAGTTCCACAAGAAAATTAGAAATAGAGCGAGATTCAATGGAAATAGAAAGAAGAGAAAAAGAAAGCAGATTTGTGTAAAGATCTCAGATGTTTAAACAAGGTAAAATGATACGAGTAAACACTTCGTAATAAAGCTATCCCAAATTCAATAACTAAAGATAATATTTTGGCTAAATAATGGATGTCAATAATTACATTCAATAGAACCTTCAAAAAACTTGACAATTTATGATTGAAATACCATGGATATTCACTTTAAAGATAAAAGAAGCTATTATGGTCCTATCAAAATACTAAAGATTTTTTGAACCCTCTTAACTATTGAATCATTCAATGACTTGACTACATGCAGAGGCTCTCTTACAACAATCTCAATAGCGGTTTTTATACATTGCACAATAATAAAATTCACTACTAAAATTCTCTTAAGGATTTCAAACACAAGCTCTTATATGGCAAAATTTTAATAGAAATTTTCTATCATGCAACAAGAATAATAAGAGCAATCTAAAAATCCCAAAATTATTTGCCAAGCATGATACTATCTAAACCACTAGCTAAATAATTTAAACAGAATAAAAAAAAAGCATAACTCATAGGACTATGAAAAAGAGGCTGAAATGTTATCTTTAACAAGTCATCTTACAAGAAATCTTTCACAATGTCTTCTTTACAAAATGCTCCTTTTCCCCCCCTTTCACCAAGACCCTTGAAGCCTTTTTATAGGGTCTCATAGGTAGTTAGATATTACAAAATATCTTGGGTAACTTTTTTCCCAAGTAAGGAAGTTATAACTTGCCCAACAAATTAGGAGATATTACTTGCCCAACAAGTTAGGAAGTTATAACTTATACATGAAGTTAGGAGAAAATCATGCTAACATTGACATGTGTCTTTACAAATATTTCTTTCATAAGAAGTCACAACCTATATAATAATTTTAGAAAATAAAACCATGATCTCTATCTTGTTTAATCCATTTAACCTTAGTCCAAGATCAAGTTTCTCAAACACCATGATGGCCATTGCAATAAGCACTCCATACAATTGTCATTTTATTTTTGTTGCACGTGAGAAAATATACTAAAATTATTTTTAGCCACAAAACTATATGAAATTGGAACTTTATTTTGTTACTTCAATTTCATGTGTTCAGGTTTTGTTCTTGCTTTCAGCGATGACAATTTGCTTTAGAATAAGCGATAACCATGATTCATCAGCTAAATAATCTCCTGGTTGGTTTGATACTAAGTCCTTGCAACCGATTTCCTGGCCATGTCCACGATCCTCCGTAAGTGCTGTAGAAGAAGTATCATTTCGTTGAATTAGTTGTGCACTTGTCTTGTTGTGTCTTTGTGTCTCTGTAGCCACACTTGATGGATTGGTGGCGAATGTGAACTGGTTCAACGTCTTGCAGGCTTTATGCATTTGCTGAAAGCAGACTGAAAAATAGCCCCAGACTTTAATTTTTAATGAAGCATAATTGTTGCAACTTACTTTGTAATACTCCATGAATGCAATGTTTTAGCTTATTCTCTTCCATTTGAATTTCAGTAAGAGATGACGAAATGAAATGTTGTGGCTGACGCAATGGTTAGAAGTAGCACATGCTGGGTAGTTAGCACGTTGTGCCTATATAACCAAAATATTAATTTTGACGACAAGATGCATGACGATTGGGAAACAGACGGATCATGGATGAAATGAATGACGAGCAATAACAGAAGCGACAGAAATAATATGATTCATAGTAATCTCCTTTCAGTAAAGAAATTTTTTGAGTTGTTGATAACCTTGGTGCTTTCCTCCGCTAATGCATCGCAGAACGCCTTGTGCATGATGAAGTTATATCTCCTAGAGAAGAGGATGTCACAGTTGCAATGGTACTTGCGAGTGCCGTAGGTCTTAGAGTGGGCCTTCCAGTCAGACTGGATGGCGGAGCGCTTGGAGCACTTTTCGCACTTCCACTTCTTCTCGCCATGCTTTCTGTAGAATTGCTTCTTGATGTTAGTGAGATCACCCAGAGCTCATGCGAGGTTGTGATGAACGCAGTTGGGCTCAAGACAGATGTAGATGCTCTTGCGCACTTCCTTGCTGGTGCATTGCCTCAGCTTCTAGGGCAGGTTGTGGCCATGTTGGTGTAGTTGCAAGTTCTGATCTCGCTGGAAACCCTTCTGGCATATCTCACACATCAATTTGTTGGTCACCATCAGAGTCTTGGGCGACAATGCAATCACCTCCACCTCAGGGTCAGGCATGCCAGGTAGATTACGCTTGCGCTTTGGTGCCACTGGCGGCGGCGGTGGTTGCTGTTGCTAATTGATGCCACTGTTGTACATGGATGAGATGTTGGCGGCCTTGTTGAAGGTTGCAGATGTGACATTGGAGTGTGTCATGGCTGCTTTCTCAGAATTATTGGTGTTGCTCTAGATTTCTACAGTAGCCGCCAAATTCCAATTTCCCTCGCCATGGAACATATCAGACTTTGACATGAACCACCAAAAAAGAAACTAGATAAAAATAAATCCTTCCCCCAGTTGTGTCCTTCTTGTTTTCTCTCTCTAAATTTTGTTTAATCAATCCTATCATGCCAACCTGTTCCATGAAATGGCCAAAATGTGCCAACATTTCTGTCCCCTTTAAAAGTCTTAAAGAAATTTATGCAAGCCCCATTTTAAAACTGAACTGTACTTGAAGCTTTTATTGAACTTTGTACAACTGAAAAGATAAATCTTTTTGGAGTAAAATTCCCATCAAACATAAGGTTTGGTGATATAAAAACCTCATTCTTAGAAAAAAAGCAAACAAATTGTACATTATCAAGTCCTTTATTTATGGACTATTCTTGAGATGGGAAGAGAATAATGAGGGTTACTCTAGTAGGAATCCTCATATCTCTAACCTTCTCATAAGCAATCTCTGAAGTGATGAATACTGTTCTATTATTTTCTGGCTTGTTGGAGCTTTCAACTTGGTCTTCTTGAGATTTTTCTTTAGCAATCCTATCATCTTCTTTCTCAGATGAATTTTTATTTTCTTCCCAATTGGATCCTTCTTCTTCTTCTTCTTAGGACACAAAGGCTTCTTCCCATGAATCTTCATTGATTAGTTCTTTCTCCCTTTCCTCTTTTTGGGTGCAATTTTGATACTATCCCCAAATATTTGATTCTATTTCTAATCCTCCTGTGAGGAATGAGAATTCATTAGCCAACCAAGCCATGAAAGAACATTCTTTAGGTGCTCCACATGCTCTAACTTTCAAGTAAGCCTTCAACACATATTCTGGGCAACATCCCATCACATAAGGAATGAAAGGCTTCCTTATTATTTTCCCAAAATCCATCTTCTCTTTTAAATTAGCTCTCTTCTCACTTTATCTACTTAACTGGAATTGAAAAATGAGGAAATCCTAGGCAACCCAATCCTCTTCTTATAGTAGCTAAAAATTTAAAATTTCCTCTAAGAGTCTTCAACCAGTTTTTCCTCTTTTTGCACATTCTAACCACTTGTCAAAATCTTTACTTAATTGAGATTGATTAATCACCTCTTCCACTTGTCATACTTGTAGGAATTAAATTATTAAACTATTTTCTAATTTAAATAAATTTATCATAAATAAATTTACTATTATAATATACTATATACTTATCTAACTATATACCAATAGCATAATTAAACATAATAATTAATACTATACTCCTAGTAATATTATATCTAATAGTATATACATATATTAATTTTTGTAAGGATATCTTCGAGCTTTATGCAATTGTCCAAAATAATTTTTTATATGCAAAACATTATATGGAAATTGCAATTTCATGCCATCCAAGGTTGATAATTTGTAAGTATCCTCTGACAATTGCTTTGTAATTTGAAATGGACCAATCCACGTTGGTGTAAATTTATTCGGTTTCTTCATATTCCATAATAGGACAAGGTCCCCTATCTTGAAAGTTCTTTTCAGAACTTTCCTATCAAACCATCTTTTAACTTGAGAGGTATTCTGTAACAAATTATCCCTTGCTTTATGTTCTTTAGCTTTTCATTTAATAAGTAAAGTCATGAAACTTCTGTCTTTATCAATTTTTTCACTATATCTTTGTACAAATTTAGAAGTTGAGCTTACAATCTTATTTGTAATTCTTGCTAGCAAACCATAAACTAAGTTATACGATGATGTCCCAATAGCTCTCTTGAATCTAATTCAATCGAACCATTACACGGATTGTAGATAATTGATCCAATTTCTTGGATTCCCATCCATTGATTTCTTGATATAAGCGAGAAGCTTTTTATTGGTGGATTCTGCTAGGCCATTTCCTTGAGGATAATAGTTTGATGAGGAAAATAAGAAAATAGATTTTTCTGATGTGCATTTGATAAAATCTTCAGATTTAAAGGCGGGTCCATTGTCTGACACTAACACTTCGGGTAGACCAAATCTACTTAGAATGTGGTCTTCTAGAAACTTAATTACATTTGATGCTAAACTTCCTTTGAGAGCCTCTGCTTCAGACCATTTAGTGAAATAATTAGTAGCCATGAGAATACACTTGTGTCTAGCTCTTGAAGGAGTAATTGTACCAATAAAATCCAAGCCCCATTGCTGAAATGGTCTATTTGCAACTACTGGCTTTAAAGAGGCTTTAGCCTTTTTAATTTTGGGCCCATGAATTAGACATTTATAGCATTTTTGAATCTTTGAACTAATGTCTTGATACATGGAAGGCCAGTAATATCCATATCGAAGTATATGTTGCATAGTCGACTTAGGGGATTTATAAAATAAATTCAAATGATCATGAAATTGTTCCAAAATGAAACTAATTTGATCATTATGAACACATTCCAATAAAACCCCTCAAAAATATTTTCTATATAATATACCATCTTTAACAACGAATCTTTGTGCTCTTTTGAAGAAAGCTCTTTTTTTGACTTGCAGTTAAATTATTTGGGATTTTCCTTGTATTAAGAAATTTGAGAATTTCATCATACCAATTCTCTTCATGGGTATCAAGTGTTCATACTTCATTTTCTCTGGTCATTAACTTGGCTAATACCATTCCCTTAATTGTTTTGCATATTTCCAATGAAAATGTGAAACTTTACAACTTTATAAGCCATTTTCCTTTTTTTAATCCAATCTCATTTTGGGTTAGGAATCACTTGACTGCAGGTTCAATTAGCATAATGTGGACTAATGAACTTTTCAAATAATATTTAAAATGCTGAAGTGCTTTGATGACTGCAAATACTTGTTTCTCTAAGTTTGAATAATTTAATTTTGAACCTTTTAACTGATACCCAAAAAATCCAATTAGTTCATCTTGAACTTCATCATCTTTTTGTGTTAAAATAGTAGTGATAGAACCATTCAAAGCAAAAGAATATAAAAAAAAAATCTTTTTTAAGCCTAGGCTTCACCAAATATGGAGCCTCTTATATAGCATTTTTAATTTCTGATAAATCTCTCACTGATTCTAGTGTTTTCTCTACTTGGACATCCTTTTTTAGCATATGCATCAAAGGCTTGGTAATTTCAGTAAACCTGGGGATGAACTTTTTCACAAAGTTTATCTTCTCAAAGAAAGATATAAAAGATTTCTTACTTGTGGGATGCTCAATATTATGTATTTCTTGGATTTAGGAATTGACTATGGAAATTCCTTCTTGACATATCACATGGCCTAATAAGCTTCCAGATTTAACCCTGAAGATACACTTCTTAGGATTTAATGAAATACCAAACTCACGACATCTGTTGAAAACTTGCTGGAGATGATTAATATGATTTTTTTTTTGAGAATATTGTAATATCATTCAAATAAACCACCATGAATTTGCCTAATAAATCCTTAAATGCTAAATCCATTGCTCTTTGGAAAGTAGCTCCAGCATTTGACAATCCAAATGACATTCTTTAGTAAGCGAAAGTTCTCCATTTGGTGATAAATGCTATTTTGTATCTATCATTCTTATCTATCATGATTTGATTATAACTTGAGAAACTATCTAAGAAATAATATACTTGACTACCTGAAACTTTAATCAACATCTCATCAATTCTTGAAAGTGGATACTTATCCTTTTTTGAGGCATCATTCAGATTTCTAAAGTCTACACAAAGTCTTGTATCATCATTTTTCTTTCTCACTGGAACAAGGTTAGTAAGCCATGTTGAATATGGTACTGGATATATGATTCGTGCTTGTAACAACTTCTTGATCTCAACTTCCATAGTTGGTTGAAATGATGGATTAAATTTTCTTTGTTTTTGCTTGACTATTTTACAACCTTCTATTAAAGGAATTTTATGTGTCATCACATCTAGTTTAAAAGCTTTAAGATCATCATAAGACCAAGCAAAATTTTCCAAATTATTTCGTAGACATGTTAACAAGTTTTTTTTGAAACTCAAATCTCTTCCCTTTATAACATTCAACATCTTTGGCATCCTGTCTAATCCAAAATTCACTACCTCGAAAGCTTAACTATTTGGGTTTTGTATATCCTTTCTAGTAAGCAAATTTTTCTTGAACTCATGTTCCAAGTCAATCATCCTTTTTGGAATGAAATTAGCTTTGGAGTTTGATGACGTTTCAGGTATCACTTGACCCTTAAATTCTTGTTTGTTTTTCATAAATCTCAGTACTTGATCATCATCTGCAAATACTTGTAAATGTCTTATATTATCTGGTACTGATGGCTGATGTTTTTCTTCAATCATTACATCTTTGTAAATTTCTATTATTTGCATATCCAATGTTGAAGGTGCCTTTGCCAAATCATCTGCTATAAGATTCTCTGCTCTGTTTATATGCTCTATTTGGCAATGTTGAAACTGATCTAACATCTTACAAGCAAGTTGCTTATAAGGTCTTAAGAATGAGCTCTTTACTACATAGTTACCCTTTACTTGTTCACAAACTAATCTTGAGTCTCCTTTTATAGTGATTACTCTAATCTTTTTGTCTAGAGCTATTCTTATACCGATACATAAAGCTTCATACTCAGCTTTGTTGTTAGTACAAGGGAAAGATATGTGAATTGCTTTAATAATTTCAGGTGAATCATTCCTTAATATAACTATACCGACTCCTGCACCTTTTGAATTACATGAACCATCAAAGTATAACTCCCATTTATCCTGATTCTTTGAGTGTTCTTTTTTAGAACTATAATTTTCTTGGAGTGTACAAATTTTGTTTTCAACACCTCATTTTTCAACCATTTTACTTTTTCCATTTGAACTAATGTTATCAATCATCAAAGGTTTACTATAGATGTATATTTTATTTGGTTCTCCTTTCCAAGGTAACCACATGCGAGAATAATCTGTTGATATGTAACCTAAGAAATTCTTGCTCTAACTTCTACTCAATAAGAGACTATGTGAATCTGGTATATCTACCACTTGAATAGTTACTCTACTTCTGATGTGGCATTCAGAAGCAATTTTCAATAGAACATTTGGTAATTGACCCACAATCTTCACTCTACTTTTATCCACTTAAGCAATCTTTTTATTTGATTTTTCAGGAATCAAATCAAGTTTCTTACATATAGACAATGGCATTATAGTAGACGTAGCTCCAGAATCAATCAAACAATTGTGTAAGTATTTATCCTTTATTTTCATTGTCAAAAGGAATGGAGGATCTTCCTTATCAAGAATATAATCATACGAGGTCTTTAATTTCTCATCATTATTAGACACATAACTTAACTCTGATTCTCTAACTCTCCTTTTACCTTTAATGAACTCTAAAGTCTTTCTTTGCTAATTTCCTATTTGAAGCAACTGATAAAAGCTAATATTGGCCTTGACATATTTAAGGTCTTCAATTAAATCATACTCTTCATCACCAATAAAGCTTGGTTTCTTTATCCATTTATTAAAAGACTGATTTGGAGTGCTTTGCTCTACTTGATTGTCTTTACCTTTATTCTTATCTCTTCTATTTGGCTTAAAATTTTTTCTCTTAGTAGATGAATTAGTAATAACATTTGGGGGTCTAAAAGTAGATAATATTTCTTTTGATTGGAGATTATATCCATTTTCTTCATTATTATTACATTCTTCATCTGAAGACATATCTTCTTCGAAACTTGATAGAGAAGAAGTATCACTTGATCCACTGCTAGAAGATTTACTTGCATAATGAACACTAGATAACTCATTATCAGATTCAATATCAAGAAAGTTGGACATAAT
>MNCI01024836.1:56759-136448 GCA_015680685.1 Gnetum montanum
CAGATATAATGGGTGATCTTCTTGATCTTCTAGTTTTCACTCCACTACTTGTTCCCAATTCAAAAACTTTCTTTTGTTCTTCTTTTGATGAAGAATCAGTCTGAGGATCAAGAATATCTTTTGAAACTTTTAAATTTTCCAAACTATTAATCTTCTTGGTCATGAACTGAAAATAGTATTTAATTTCTTAAGCCTTTATAGTAACAAAGAATGGTTGATGTACTAAAATTATAAGACTTATGAACTTAGAGGCTAAATTTTCAGCCCTCCTTCTGGTGCTAAAAGAATTGTTGATGACCATTTGGGACACGACTGCCAACAAGTGTCTTGGAACAGGATTTAGGTGCTTACTGGTCTCTGGAAACACCAAGGCCTAGATACCTACAAATAGACTGAGTAGTTAATGTGAGTATGTGTGTGTGCTATTGTGGTGTGCTGTTGTGAAAAATGAAACGATTGGGTCGTGTGTAAAACTATAAATGACTTATCTTAAAGAGATTTAGCCAACTTTGAAAAGTACTGTGAGTTGTTGAGAGTTCTTATTCTATTCAATTGCCTAGTCTATGTAGTCCTTATAATACCTACTTGTAACAAATAAATTTTTGCAAAAACATTTGAGCACAACTCTGTGAATCTACTTCTAATTTTCCCCAGAGAAAGAGATAGTTCCACAAGAAAACTAGAAATAGAATGAGATTCAATGGAAGTAGAAAGAAGAGAAAAAGAAAGCAGATTTGTGTAAAGATCTCAAATGTTTAAACAAGGTAAAATGATACGAGTAAACACTTCGCAATAAAGCTATCCAAAATTCAATAACTACGAATTATTCAAACTTCCAAGGCTCAAATAAGCAATTTCTTCAAGACAATCCTACTATGCTGCCCAAAAAAAATGCTGCATAAACTATCATGTACCAGATAATATTTTGGTTGGATAATGGATGTCAACAATTGCATTCAATAGAACCTTCAAAAGACTTAATAATTTATGATTGAAATACTACGGAGATTCACTTTAAAGATAAAAGAAGCTATTCTGGTCCTATCAAAATACCAAAGATTTTCTAAACCATCTTGACTATTGAATCGTTCAACGGCTTGACTACATGCAAAGGCTCTCTTACAACAATCTCAATAGTGGTTTTTATAAATTGCACAATAAGAAAATTCACTACTAAAATGCTCTTAAGGCTTTCAAACACAAGCTCTTCTATGGCAAAATTTTTTTCTATCATGCAACAAGAACAATAAGAGCAATCTAAAAATTCCAAAATTATTTGCCAAGCATGATACTATCTAAAACACTAGCTAAACAATTTAAATAGAATAAAAAAAATAAGCATAACTCAAAAGACTATGAAAAAGAGGCTGAAATGTTGTCTTTAACAAGTCAACTTACAAGCAATCTTTCACAATGTCTTCTTTACAAAATTCTCCTTTTTTCCCCCCTTTCACCAAGATCCTTGAAGCCTTTTTATAGAGTCTCATAGGTAGTTAGATATTACAAAATATCTTGGGTAACTTCTTTCCTAAGTAAGGAAGTTACAACTTGCCCAACAAGTTAGGAGATATTACTTGCCCAACAAGCTAGGAAGTTATAACTTATACATGAAGCTAAGAGAAAATCATGCTAACATTGACATGTGTCTTTACAAATATTTCTTTCATAAGAAGTCACAACCTATATAATAATTTTAGAAAATAAAGCCAAGATCTCTATCTTGTTTAATCCATTTAACCTTAGTCCAAGATCAAGTTTCTCAAATACCATGATGGCCATTGCAATAAGCGCTCCATACAATTGTCATTTTATTTTTTTTGCATGTGAGAAAATATAATAAATTTATTTTTAGCCACCAAACTATATGAACTTGGAACTTTATTTTGTTACTTCAATTTCACGCATTCAGGTTTTGTTCTTGCTTTCAGCAATGACAGTTTTCTTCAGAATAAGCCATAAGCACGATTTATTGGCTAAATAATCTTTCGATTGGTTTGATACTAAGTCCCTGCAACCGATTTCTTGGACATGTCCATGATCCTCCGTAAGTGCCATAGAAGAAATATCATTCCATTGAATCAGTTGTGGACTTGTCTTGCTGTGTCTTTGTGTCTCTATAGCTGCACTTTATGGATTAGTGGTGAATGTGAACTGGTTGAATGTCATGTAGGCTCTGTGCATCCGTCAAAAGTAGACTAAAAAATAGCTCTATACTTTAATTTACAATGAAACATAGTTGTTGTAACTTACTCTATAATACTCCATGAATGCAATGTTTTAGCTTATTCTTGTCTTCTTCCATTCAAATTCCAGTAAGAGAGTAACGAAATGAAATGTTGTGGTTGACACAATGGTCAGAAGTAGCACATGTTGGGAAGCTAGCACGCTTTGCTTATACAACCAAAATATTAATTCTAATGACGAGGCACATGATGGTTGGGAAATAGACGGATCATGGATGAATTGAATGACGAGCAATAATAGAAGCGACAGAAATAATAGGATTCATAGTAATCTCCTTTCACTAAAGAAATTTTTTGAGTTGTTGATAACCTTGGTGCTTTCCTCCACTAGTGCATCATAGAACACCCTATGCATGATGAAGCTCTCTCTCTTGGAGAAGAGGGTGTCATAGTCGCAGCGGTACTCGCGAGTGCTGCAGGTCTTAGAGTGGGCCTTCCAGTCAGACTGGATGGCATAGCGCTTGGAGCACTTTTTGCACTTCCACTTCTTCTCGCCATGCTTTCTGCAGAAGTGCTTCTTGATGTTAGTGAGGTCACCCAGATCTTACGCTGGGTCATGGTGAATGTAGTTGGGCTTAGGACAGATGTAGATGCGCTTGCGCACTTCCATGTTGGTGCGTTGCCTTAGCTTCCAGGGTAGGTTGTGGCCGCGTCGATGCAGTTGCAAGTTATGGTCTCGCTGGAAATTCTTCTGGCATATCTTGCACATGAATTTTTTGGTCACCATCAGAGTCTTGGGTGGCAACACAATCACCTCTACCTTCAGGTTAGGCATGCCAAGTAGATTACACTTGTGCTTTGGTGCCACTGGCAGTGGCGGCTGTTGCTGCTGCTAATGGACGTCACTGTTGTGCATGGACGAGATGCTGGCGACCTCACTGGAGGCCACAGATGTGACATTGGAGTGCATCATGGCTACTTTCTTGGAATTATTGGTGTTGCTCTCAAATTCTATAGCAGCCACCAAATTCCAATTGCCCTCACCATGGAACATATCAGACTTTGACATGAACCACCAAAAAAGAAAATAGATAAAAACAAACCCTGCCCCCAGTTGTGTCCTGCTTATTTTCTCTCTCTAAATTTTGTTTATTAAATTCTATCATATCTCGCACACGAATTTGTTGGTTGCCATCAGAGTCTTATGCAGCAACGCAATCACCTACACCTTCGGGTTAGGCATGCTAGGTAGATTATGCTTGTGCTTTGGTGCCATTGGCGGTGGCGGTGGTTGCTGCTGCTAATGGACACCATTGTTGTGCGTGGATGAGACACTGGCGGCCTCGCCAGAGGCCACAAATGTGACATTAGAGTGCATCATGGCTGCTTTCTCAAAATTATTGGTGTTTCTCTCAAATTCTGCAGTAGCCACCAAATTCCAATTTCCTTCGCCATGGAACATATCAAACTTTGATATGAACCACCAAAAAAGAAACTAGATAAAAACAAACCCTGCTCCTAGCTGTGTCCTGCTTGTTTTCTCTCTCTAAATTTTGTTTAATCAATTTTATCATGCAAACCTATTCCATGAAATGGACAAAATGTGCCAACAATAGGTCCAATGATGTTTAATCCCCACCACTGAAATGACCAAGTTATCTAAGTCATGTGTAACTCAATTAGTGGCAAATGTATGAGGTTACTATGCCATGAATAAGTGTCACAAGTTTTAGCCTTCTATAGGAAATCACTTTCCATATAGGGCTAGTAATATCCTAGTTTCCTAATTTTAGTGGCCATGACTCTAGGTCTTATATGTCCCCCATATACACCTTCATGAACTTACTCAAGGACTATGCAGGCTTTAGTTTTGCCCAAGCACACTAACAATATGCCATCATAGGACCAATGAAATAATGTGTTATCACCTATAATGACATACTATTTTGATCTTTTACTTATAACATCCTTTTGAGAAGTATTCAAGCCTTGTGAAGACTCATCATGCATTAGGTAGATCTTGATATCATCATACCATTCTTTTGGAGGAACAGTATGAACCGTGGCTATGGAGTTGTCCTTAGCATTCTACATGATGGAAATAGCATAGTTCATAGTTAAGAAAGGTAACTTGCTAAACACATTGGGTGTCACGCTTAGGGCTAAGATCATAAGGGCATTAGCTAATGTATTCTCAGTTTGGGGTATATGTTGGATGTCTATGTTTATAAATTGTGGCATCAATTTCTTAGCTAGATCCATACACTTGCAAATGTTTGGCTTTACATGTGTAAACCTTTGTTACTTGGTTAACCACTAGTTATGAATCACCTTTTATCATTAGGCATTTGATTCCTTGGTCACAAGCTACCATCATTTCCTTGACCAATCCTTCATACTTTGCCACATTGTTGGTACATGGGAATTAAAAATGGTAAGCAAAGGGCTAGATTTCACCAAGGAGTGATGTTATGATGGTAGCATCACTGTTCTCATGGCTAGTTGAAGCTCTGTCAAGGTGTATAATTACCTTATAGCCCTTGGATACTTCACTAACAATGTTGAGATGTTCATCCAAGAATTTACAGTCAATGCTTGCATGGTCTTCTACTGGGGAGATAGTAGTAAGTTATTTAACTATAGCTTGACCTTTAGTTGAGGCTTGAAAGATGTAATGCAAGTCAAACTTTGCTACTATGGATTTTCAATGGGCTATACAACTACTCTCATAGATATTGGTTATTATGGATCTAAGTACATTGTCCTTGTAAATGCCATTGACTTGGCTCCTAAAGAGGTAGTGTCTTCACTTCTTCAATAAGAAGACTAAAGTTAGATAATACTTCTCCACTTCAGTGTATTAGGTCTCATAGGTAATTAATGCATGACTTAGGTAGTATATAGGCAACTCTACTCCATTGTGTCATTTTTGATAGAGTAGAGAGGCATTAGACATGTCAGAGATAACAAGGTAGGTGAAAAAGGGTTTATCCTTTCGTTGTGGATAGACCATTGGTAGTTGTGCCAACTCTTTATTAAGGTTTTCAAAGGCTTATTAGCATTAAGCCATCCACTCATAGTAGACTCATTTCTTAAGAAAGTGTTGCATGGATTGTAATTGATCTGTATGTTTGGCAATGAACCTATAGATAAGTTGTAATCAACCTTGTAATCCCTGAAGCTCCTTAAGGTTAGTCAGTGCTACCAAGTTGGATATGGCCTTAACCTTATCAAGATCGACACGTATTCTTAATTTGGATACTACCAAGCCAAGCATATTATTAATTTTGATACTAAATAAACACTTCTTGGGATTAATCCAAAGCTCATACTTAACGCATCATTTAAGCATAAGGTTAAGATCATGTGCATGATCATTGGCCACTTTGGACTTAACAACCATATCATCTATGTAGCCATTGAGCAATGCTAGCATGTAATCAGTAAAGATATATGTCATGGATTTTTGATAGTTTTTCCTTGTATTCTTTAGACTAAATGACATCATAGTGTATTAAAAGGTTCTCTAAGGGGTCATGAAGGTTGTCCAAAGTTGATGCTTTGTATATATTCTAATTTGGTTGTATCTCAAGAATCCATCCATGAAAGTAGTGGCAAAATTCCTAGTTTTGGGAGATGCCATCACCATGGCAACAGTATCCTTATGAGCAACAAAACCCTTATGGATATTATGTTCAATAGCCTATATCTCCTTGTGATTCATCCAAATACACCTTCTTTTCTCACCACTACTATCCTCCAAAATATTATAGAGCACCTTCTCCAAGAAGTGAGTCTTATTTTTGTTTTCCTTCTTCATATCCCTTAGCAATCCTTGCACCATCAACCACCACACCCTTACCACCTACTCCACCTATGTAGGAAGAAATTCCACCACAACCATAGCAGCAAAATACTGTCAAGGTAGTAAACTTACAACTAAACATTCGTTCAAGTAATTCTGAATAGAAACCTTGTAAGAGGATATTCTTTAGAATAAAAAACCCCAAAAAAACCCTTGTACATATCCATGGTTGATAATCCTACCTCATCTACCTCTAAAATTCCTATCAAATAGCTTTCAAACCAAAATTCTTCTAGTGTCCACATCATCATGTTGACCCATATGGTCATCAATTAGATAAAAACTATCCATCTTCCCAAGAAATGATCTAATCCTAGAAGTCCCCTTATCTATCTATAGATTACACAAAAGGATTTGTGAAAGGCTCTATTAGATTCAGATACTAGGATGAACTTAATCTCACAAGAAATGTACAAGCTCTAGTATCCAACTTCTCTCAAAAAGAGCAACATCAAATTGGAACTTGTAGATTAATTCATCATTGTTCCTTTAGTGATAGTGAAGGACATTGTAATCATTATCTCTAGATGGTCATATCCTATAGGTATCCTTGTAATCCATGTGGATAACTGTAAGGGTGACTTCCTGAGCATTATTAGAAGGGCTTGGCTAAGTACCATGGTTACTAGGAATTAGAAATCTTTCCTTGAAAATCTCCAAGGAAAATAAATTTGATAAAGTGGAGAAAAGGAGGGTTCTATACATCTCATATAATAGCATAGGATGCCATTACATGTAAAAAATATGGATATTGAAAGGTTCCTTTATTCAATCATGCATCTAGTGTGTCAAAATAGTAGTAATTCAAAAGTGCCTTTATGTAGCAACCATGAAACACGTAGGTACCTAGTGACTGACATCAAAATATCAAGTTGAATTCAAATATTCATGGAATGATTGGAGAGCCTTATAAGTGTCTCCATTGAGAATATTGATGAAATGGAGAAGCTTCATAGTCAACTCTTCCACACACAAAATGAAATGGTGCAGGGAGAGTTGGAAATCCTAGATCACTTTAAGCAGGAGCCCTTTGAATTGAAAACTTTACCAAAAACTCTAGAATATGCTTTCCTTAATAATGGTACGTTGATAATCATTAATGCCAACCTTTCTTACAATCAAAAGAAGTAGTTGCTAAAGGTAGTAAACAAATGACCAACAACCTTTATCTAGTCAATCATAAACTAATAGGAATAGATCCATGGATATGCTAGCATCTACATAGACTCTTCCATCAAGCCAAAGAGCCAACCATAAAGAAGGTTGAATCCAAAACTTAAGCAAGTTATTAAGGAAGAAGTAGAACAAGTTTGTGCCAATGGCTTGTTACGATGTTGTAGGCTCAATCCTAATCAACTACGAATCCTTCAAGATGCTTATGAAGGTCCTTGTGAGGACCATTATGTAGGGAGGAGAATGGCTATGAAAATACTTAGGGTAGGACACTTTTGGCTAGCAATCTTTAGGGATGCCCATCATTTTTTTCATTCATGTGAGCACTACCAAAGAGATGGAGGAATGGCCATACAAATGGAGGAGGCCCATTAGTGAATCCAACCACTAGAGCCTTCCAACCTCCGAGATATTGACTTCATGGAATCCATCAATCCCATGTCCAATGAAAAGACATATATTATCATAATGGTTGACTACTACACTAAGTGGGTTGAAGCTATAGCTATCATCGATTGTTCATCCTCCACTATAGTACAATTTGTTCAATAGAATGTGGTAAATAGATTTGGTGTGCCTAGGGCACTTATTTTGAATAATGGAACTCAATTTATAGGTGCTACTTTTTGGAAACTAATGCAACACTTAGTTGTGAAACATAAATTAACAACTCCCTATCACCATGAAAATCTAGCCTAAATCTGGTGCTAGATTACCCTCATTGTAGAAGTGTTACCTTTTCTATGACTAACTCACAAGTCGTATCCATGGAGGAATGGTCCAAAGCCAAAAATATCATCAAGACATAAAATAATTAGGATCAAATCCAATCAAATCCTATGCTTAAAACTATCACTCATAAGTAAAATCATAAGTCATCATCCTAACTTCTAATCTTAAGTTCAAGAGTGAAAAATAATGATTAAATTAAATTAAAATCATAAATTACAAACATGAACTATGAAGATCACAAGGGAGGTACCACCCAATGTATGATCCAGCCTCTATTTCAACAGTGCAACAAACTTGATAGCTTGCCAGTAGACTCTAATGGTCTTTACTTGCCACAAGGCTCAGTGAATCTTCACTAAGTAATTATTCAAGGAAAATGAAGAACTTTGATTTAAACTTGATGTGAGTTCTTTTAGGTGTTTACTCCCATCCCATTTATATTGGAAGAGCTTACATCATAATTAGGAAATAGTCATAAAATAGACATATTGATATTTATTGAGGGAATTGATAAGAATGGATGCAATCCTATGATGGTATCAAGCTATATCACACTAGCGATGTTCTTCAATCGTCGATTCATGCCAACCTATGGTGTAGATCAATATCTCAATTCCATAATGAGTTGTAGCTTCCTTTTGTTTGATGTTATCAATATTTAGCATAGATGCTATAGAAATTGATATAATTTGGTCAATCCCAGTTAATTTGGATGATGTGGATTGATATGGTTGTTCTTTTGAATATGTCAAAATTATCGATCCTAATTGATATCTTTATTAATATTTGTTGATCCTGTAGTACCTTGTAATAACACAGACTCAATAAAGCAATCAATCCTTCTTGCTTGGAATTAAAGAAACTGATGCACTTCAATATAGTTAAATAATAAAAAATAAAAATTAAACAATTTTTAATATGAAACTGGAGCATTTGGAGGTTCAACATAGCCCCCTAGGAGCTTTTGATTAGTGCCTAGTCAATAAAGGTGGTAATACTCAAATAAAGAAATATCCATTCCACATTCTCATGTCTATTTGTATTAACAAAAACTCTATATCCTATTCTTAACACAATAAAGAAAGCTTTACTAATGAGAGATTAAATAAACAATGCTTGATGAAAATAATCTTTTCCTTTAAATAACAATAATAATCAAATTTTTCATAAGATTTAAACATTAAACATTCATCTATTCCACAATTCAACTCCAAAAATTAAATTACATAATTAAGTAAGATAAAACATGTTCCAACCACAAATTGGCTCAATGGCCCATAATAACAACAAAAATGAAATTAACTTCTTATGAGGCTTAAGCCTTTGATCCTTCTTCTATCTCCATGTCTTTCTTGAAGTGAGAGGGTTTATCCCCCTCATCGTCATCTCTGATTTGTGGATGAATATTCATCTTAATGTCTGCTACTTGTTTATCCATTTTAGTGAGAGTAGAGCTCACCTTCTCCAACATTGTCAGGATCTCCCACTAGGTAGATCTCACCTCTTTCAACTAGGCTCTTGTCTCCTCCTAGAATTCCCAAACTTCACTAGCCTTTAGTGCCAACAAAGAACTAGGTCATCAAATTTCTTAAAAAAGGGATTGATCTTGATGTAGATTTTAAGGGATCAAGTGAAGGTGTCCTTTTTTAACATAGAAAGGTGCACATTCATGCCCATTTGAGGTTTTGACATCCCTAACTTCATTAAAATAGCTTAAATAAGGAAATGAAAGTAAAGGTTGAGTGCATCATCATTATAGTGACACACCATGTACTTCATTGGTAGGTACATAAAATTTTCCTCCTTATCAAACTTTAGAGCCTTCATCACTTGAAGAGTTGAGGTCTAGGCATATCTGGTTTGTGTGGATGGCAAGACATTTGTAATGATCATCCTAGCCATCACATAGTGCTTGGGCCATAAGTTCACATAGCGTAGCCCCTAGGTTTGCAACCTGCCAAAGTCTAATTCTTTGATAAGGAAATGAAAGAGATCATAATTTTCTTCTATATTAGCTTTGGACTTGAAGATGTTCTTTCCCTTGGTTGGAAGATTGAACCACTCTTGAGGTTTCATTACAATGACCTTCACACTAGTTTTCCTCACTGAGAAAAGCAGGTAACATTCAGGAAGGTTCACCTTGGTTAGATGTGACTTTAGGTTATTGTAGAACTCCAAGACCTCCTCCTAGTAGAACCAATTAATGGGGGATCAAATAAATGCTCCACATCCCATTGGCTCGAGGTGTTGCTTCACGACCACATCGGTGTAGTTAAACCACTCAATGTAGTCTACCTCTAGGTGGTAGGGAGAAATCTTTAACATTTTGTTTCTAGGAGCCCAAAAAGTGATAAGAAATTTGAACATGTAGAAATTATCATCAATTTTCTTACTAAATCCCATTCTTACATTGGCTTGTTGATTTGTGGTAGATGACTCTATTATTTATACTATTGCTTATGCATGAAAATAACTAAAAGGGAAAAAATATCATTATCCAACCATAGAAACATGAAAACGAGTACTAACTAGGAAGGATAGGCTTATTGAGCATCAAAATTATGGTGTTGAGGTGGTGTGGATTCCTACTTATTTGGCCATTATCCTTGAAGGGATGGAAGAAGTAGAGAAGTCTTGGTGAAATGAGTCCTAGCTGAGAGCAAAAGATGCCCAATAGTGCAAGACAGTTTTGCAAGGATAAGATCTATTCCCATGGGTGGTGGCTTTATATTATAAGGCCACCATCTTACTATTACCTTTTTTTCTTTGTTTTTTCATCATATTTATCTTCATCAAAGAATTGATCATATTCTATATTAATCAAGTTAAACTTCATCGCAATTGTGACCAAAATTGATATGATCATTCTTAAGACTCTTAGCATATCAAAGTTCATCGCAGTCGTACTATTCAAATGTGAAAGTTTCAAAAAAAATTTTATTTATTGATCTACATTGATATGATCAACATGGATCAATACTAATATATAATGACATATCTAAGTTCATTGTAGTCATGTTTTTCAAACATGAAACTCTTCGAAAAAATTTGTTGGTATCGATCTACATCAATTCGACTAACATGGATTGATATCATTGTATAATAAAATATCAATTTTAATTAGTGAGATTGATATATTTATTTATAACCTAAACATAAATTCTACCTTTATTGATTGGAATCATGTAAATTGATATTCTTCAATTGTGTTTATTATAAGACATCGATAATGTGATGTCTATTGATATTGTTATACCTTAAGGATTTTTTTCCTTAGTGCATCTATGAATATTGATTCCATGATGTCCCTTGATAAAATAATCTTATTAATCACTTGTCATCACATACTTTTATATTAATCAATATGATTAAAATAAAAGAAAATAAATTTATTAACTAGTTTATTAATAAAATTTACTTCCTTATTTTTACTTCTTGTCATTAGATCTTATGTAAGGTAGGAATTCACATATAGCTCAATTAGAAAGGCTCTTCCTAGGATTATTTAGGATAAAACTTCTCCTCATAAAGTCTACTTTGTTTATAGGAAGAATTACTTAGTATCTCAAGGTTTTTGCCTTTCCTACATTTTAAGGATTTGAGATGCATTTTTCTCAATAAACTCATTCACTAACTTGCTCTTGGATAAAATTTCAAGTTGGTTATATCCTACTATCCTATCCAAGTTGCTTACCCAACATCCCCCTAATTAATCTAGGTTATGTCCCTAGTCTAGGTTAGTTAGTTGAATTATTAGTATTAGGGATTATACTCAAGACAAGCTAAGAGAATAGACCAAAAGCAAAAATGTCATGAATTTTATATATTATTCCCTAAACATGAGATATTGATAAAATTTGATCTTCCAATCATTAGTATCCATAATGCTTTGCCATAGTAGGAATCTCAACCACTAACTCTTATGAAAGGCACATTGAAAAACAATTGAAGGGTCAAAGAGTTTTAATTACCAGTGAACATAATAGGTGGTAGCCTAAAATGAAAGTGAGGAAATATAGCTAAAGATGGAGAAGTAAAATAGGAATGAAAAATACTTAAAATAATATAGAAAAGAGAAATTTAACAAACAATAGTCTATAAGGTATAAAGTAGCACAAGGTAAGGGATTAAATAAGCTAAGGTAAATGGATAAAAATGATGGTAACTATTAAAATACATACACAGGTAAGTCAACCCACCTTGTATAGTGTTATATCCTAGTGCAAAGGTGGTGGGATATGAAATTAGATTTAGTGTTTGTTGCTTCACCCATATGTACTCTACTTATAGAAGGGAGTTCATGTGGGATGCTTCAAATTGTGAGCTTCTAAGCATCACCTCAACTATAAGGTTCTTATGAGAGTGTGGCTCTACTCATGATTCAAGGTTCTTATGAGACCATTTTTTTTTTCATAAATGACTAATTCAACTTGCTTCAAGCATAAGGTTCTTGTGGGAGCCAACTTTATTTTATTTTATTTTTCATTTGAGTGGGCTACTCACACGGGTGCTAATTGAGTTTTACATGCTTTGGTCATTGTAGATTCTAGACACAATATAACACATCCTGTCCACCTTATTAACTTATCCAAGTAGGTAATTAATAGAACCATACACTAATAAGCATTATCCTAAGCTTAGCTATTTCATCCCATGACTCATGGAATGTACACCTAAGGAATATTATTTGAAAAAGAAAAAAAATTTATTATATGTAATTTATTTCTTTATTAATCTAAGGCTCACCCTTGGATTTTGGATTTAAACCAACCTATCTCAAGGTAGGAGGAGTTGTCCTTCTCCCTTGCATTCTAGACATGCTATTAATGAATTCTTTAAGGTTCCAAAAATAATAAAATTTTCTATTTCCCTCTACATTTTTCAAGGTAAAAGCTATAGATTGTTAAGTTTTTTTTTTTTACAATATTGAATAAGGTGTTTGCTTTAAGCTACTCTCTATAGCCTTAACCTCTACTTAAGCATTGTCATCACATGGTTCTTTCCTGGGGTAGTTAGGATTACTTAATTATACTAACTCATCCTCTCCCAATTCCTCAATTTGGTGTTGATGGTAATGCATGCATGTATACTTCAAGTGCATGCATGTATACTATCAAGTGCATGCATGTATACTTCATCAAGTTCATGTAATTGAGTCATTCTAATGTCTTGGTTGGTTTCCTTATCAAAATTGAGTTGTTGTGCTAATCTTAAGGATTAGTATTTGATTTTAATGGGCAATAAACATTGTTTTTCATAAACCAATTGATAGGGTAAATATCCTAAGTTTGGTTTATAAGAATTCCTATAAGCATAATTTTTTAGACCAATCTTTCTTCTTAGCACATTTTGTTTTAGTTAATATTTTTAAAATGTTTCTATTTGCATTTTCAACTTGATCATTTGTTTGAGGATGGTAGGTAGTAACTATGTCATGTTTCATTCCATAAGACTTATTCACTTTCTTTGTTATTTTATTGAAAAATGAGTTCCTTGATTACTAATAATTGATGTGGAGATCCAAATCATGTTAGAATGTGTTCTCTAAGAAAAGCTACAACTACTTTAACATTGTTTATTTGAGTAGCTTTAGCCTCCACCAATTTAGTGACATAATTGATATATACTAAGATATATTAACATCCTTGGAAGGTGGGAATGGTCCTAAAAATTCTATGCCCCATACATCAAAAGGTTTGGTTATTAAAATCAGATTAAGTGACATCTCTTCTCTTTTTATCATTGCCCCTAAACATTGACACTTGTCACATTCTTGAACATACATATGAGCATCTTTAAATATAGTAGGCCAATAAAACCCACTTTGTAATATTTTTATAGTGATTCTATGACTATCAAAATGTCCACCTTCAAGGTTATCATGATACATGTGAAGGATTTCTTGTTGTTCTTCTTTTGCCACACATATTATTACATATTTGATAAAGATATGGTTCATTCCAAATATACTTGGAAATGATTCTTAAAAAAAAAAACCTTTTCTCTTTCTTACTCCCTTGAGTTATTATTTTCATTGTGGCTAAATATTTTGCTATGTTTGCAAACCAAGGGTTCTTTTTGTTAAAAAGAGTTATTCATTAGGAAATGTATCATTAAACACTCCTCTTGTTCAATTTTCCTCCGTTTTGAGTCTAGAAAGGTTATCTTCCACAACACTTTCTCTAACCCTCTTATCTAGAATATCATGATAAAAAATTATTGGAGTAGAAGGCACCACCTCATAATCATAGCATATCATAATACCTTTCTATATCCTTTTTTCTCCTTCAGCTCTTATCTTGATTATCCTTATTCATTTTCTCCTCCACAATCTTTAGAAAAGTTTGGAACTTATTATCCAAGGAGTCCTATATTTTGTTCACCTTAGTTGATATCTCTTTGATAGATTTTTGGATCAACAAGATTTTTCTTTGTAGAACCTCATCTAGTGGTGCTTTCTCAAAATTATAGAAACATATATCTCTTTTGTGAATAGAGGGATCTTTTTTGTACACATCTACACTTTGTCTCTTTTTGAGTTCTTTTTCTTCCTTGGCCACTTGATCAATAATCCTTTGGATTTGATGAACCCTCATTTCTAATAATCTCCCTTGGGCATAAACCCCAAGAGTCTTTCTAGTTTCGTTTCTAAGCCCATCTATGATGTGGTGAAGTTGTTCCCTTTGATAAAACTCATGGCCTAGGCATTGTTGCAAAAGAAAGTAATACCTAGCTAAGGGCACATCAAGGGATTCATGATTGCTTTGTTTTCACCCTTAGTTTTGTTTCCTCAAGTTAGACACCTTGAAGTACATTTGATATTTATTGTTGAATAGTTCCAACAACATACTCTTTCTATGAATAGATTCTCGTTCCAAAGATTGGTACTAACTTTTTGCTTCTTTGATAAGTATCTTAGGAAAAAATTTGAGTTTCTACCACTCATTTTCAATGTTCTACAAGGCACAAGTATCATGAAAGACTTGAAAATGATGTTGTGGATCAAAATTATAACCTCTCTCAAACTTAGGGATATTTTTCATATTAAGCCGTTTGATTCACCTATCCCTTTCATGCCTAGTAAGAATATGAACTACCTCTAAAATGTTTATCATGCTTCTTGTAGCTAGTAGTGGCTTATCATATTCATTATATTCATGTTGGCCCCTATCATGACCATGTCTCCTATGATGTGACTTATTATGCCTTCTTTACTAATGATGCTTCTCCTATTTTTGATCAAAGAGCTCAAAATCCTATCATGACAACTACATAACTAAGAGACAAATTATCACAATTTAATAAAGATTTTCTAGATCATACAATGATGGCAACAATTAAAGTCAAGATTGAAATTAACCAAAAGCAATTTTAGTTCAAGCAAGCTTATACAATGGTGAAATTAAATATTAAATGAATTAGCCAATTCGTTATCAGAGTTAGGAGATAAAAGCTAGCCAGTTAGAACCTAAAAAGTTGAATCAAATAGTCAAGGTTATCTACAACTATGAAAAAATATTGTTGATAGAAGGCTAACAAATTCAGAGGATTTATATGGCCTTTAGGACCTTCTACAAACTATTAAATAGTTTGACCTTGTATGAAGAAAATTTTAAATTAATTAAGCCATGAATAGAATTGGTTAGTGTAGCTATTGTAACTACTCAAGTTGATCTAGAAAGCATCATGTAAATTTGTAACTGAAAAAGGGTGAGGAGGAATTNTTGGTATCTCTTTTAATATCTTTCTAGTCCTTTAACTATGTTTACACGTTATTATATTTTAGTAAACTAGCTATTTTGGAATGAGCTATTTTCTTTGCTTACAATACTTTACTTTATTTTTATTACGTTTATTGAATAAGATAGTTTATTTAAGTGTTAATTTTGAATAAGAATAATATGGAATAAATGTTATTTCAAATCTAAAATCTGAGCTTTTAAATATTTAATATTTTTCTTAAGGTCTTGGCTTTCTATGACATTACTTTTGCAATATATTTGGCTTTTAAAAATTATGTAACCAGATGACTTAAATTTCTATAATGGCATTTTTTATGAAATTTTTTATTTTCTATTATAATAATTATGAGGTCTAAAACTTAATGATTGTGAAAAATATTAAGGATTATTCGCTAAAGTTGCAAATAGTTAAAAGAAGAAGCTACCTATGAATTATCATAAGAAAAATACTCATAATAGTTTCTAGTAAAATTAAAATGCATATAAATCAAGTCATTAGCTTAATAGTCTAATTGAGGCTATTTGAAGGTATTTGTGCCTTGGTAGATCTAAAGACCAACAACCACCTAAAATGAGTGAATATAGTATTTAAAGAGGATTTTTTCCTACTCTAATAAATGCATTCTATGTTATATATTTTTTAAAGTTATATTTACTTTTAATTTTAATTTATACTTTATAAGGCTCTATTTAATTTTCCTTCATCCTAATTAATACCAAAGAACCCACACTTCATAATTTACTCTAGAGACATCTAACCAAGATACCAAATAAATCTATGGATACCAAATCATATTTATAACACATCCAAGAGATTACATAAGCATAATGAAATATTCCTCCTAGATCTATATATCCAAAATATGTAACATCATAATCATAAATATTACATATTATGTCAAGCAGTCCTATGATCCCTACATGCACAATGTCCTTAACATAATGAATATAACAAACATCATAACATGATCTACTAAACAACACTGATGTCATAACTATAAATGCATAACATAACAAACATATGGATCAAGGACGTACCTCCCAAGTCTCTAGTCTTCATCCCCCCCTACTAGCCACAATCATTTACCTAACTTGTCTAGCAAGATTAGTATGCATAACCATGGTAATCATATGATCATAATCACATAGCTATAAGATATCAATAAATATGTCATAAAATGTCATGTCTATCTATACAAATTCCTAGGATCCCAATAACATCTAATTGAATACATAAAAAAACATTACCATGGGATCCTACGATGAGGTATTATACACATGCATGCACGTGTGTGTGTGTGCATGTGCACGCGTGCACACACACACACACACACTCACACACACACACACACACACTCTCTCTCTCTCTCATCACTCCCCCCCTACCTCACCTCCTCAAAACTCTTTCTCCTAAAAGATCTTTGAATATCCAATCCACATCTCTATCTCTACCTTCTAAGTATCCTCTTGTAATCCATGTATATTTAATAGCATCTTTACTTAGGTATTTTCCTATAATAAAGTTGTTGTATCATTTTGTTTACAATTTTAACTAGCCACTCTACATATATAGCAATTGGCTACATATGTACATCTACCCACTCTATCATATGTTTAACATTTGATACATATTCCCTTTATAGCAACACTTGAAAGACATCATGGACATCTGCTAATTATGATGAAAATCCCAAAATGTAAGTGATCCTACAAATCCTCTCGAAAATCTTAGATGGCCCAATATTCCTACATGTGAACTTCCTCTTCTAGCCAAATCGCATTAGGCTCTTCAAGAATGATACCTAAGCAAACACACGAATACCAACCTAAAACTCTAATGATTTCTTATACTAGTTAGCATAGGTTGTTTGTGTGTCCTAATAATGATTAATAATATTTGTAACCTAATGTGTTCTTTGCTCATATTATTTTTATTTTCCATGTTTTTATAAAAGATAGATTTATTTTCTATGTTGTTGTATAAGTTATGTAGTGCAGGTCCTTATCTTCAAGTCTCCATGTAATGTGTCACATAATATAATTTTATATTTCAAATTTAAGAAGGAAGGAGATGTCAAAGTAATGTCAAAATGTAAGTACTAGATGCTACACGTTATGCATCTCTTCCTTGGGACCACCCAAGAACAAGTCATTTCCCATGTGTTCAATTCACATGACACACATGGATGGCACATCCTCATGAGTTGAAATCACAATTATCCTCTTCTTCATTTCCCATGTGTTTGATTCACATGAAGTACATAGATGGCACATCTTCATGAGTTGAAATCACAATTATCCTCCTCATGTAATTTAGTTATGATTAGGTAGGACCATTTAAAGTCATATTAAAGTTAAGTATTCTCATAAGCATCTTATCACTTTTTTATTTATGTAATATATAGGATCTCCTTAGACTTGAGGTGTTTCATAGAGGCATATCAAGCAAAATTGCATTGATGTAAGATTAAAGCTTTAAGTAATAGAAATAAAAGAATTTTCCTTCATATCATTATCTCATTATGTCATTTTAGTTATCCATCTATTTCATTTGGATTCTAAGATTTTATTGTTTTCATCAATTTCAACTTACTTCAATTTGATAACATTTTCATTATCATTTAAGAGAGAAAATATGAAGAAGGTCTTATTGAAGATTAATATTAATTATTACTCCATTACTTGCTAAGTGGTTGTTGCAAGTTTCAAAGCTATTCAAAGCTCAAGGAGGAGCTTCTTGGTTATCCAAGAATCCATTGAAGTTAAGTAGAGAGAGTTTTCCTTAGAAATTTTTTCAAAGTTTGTTGTGGATCAAAGAGCTATATCTCAATCATTTTAAGCTACTCTTGTTGCTACTAGATCACCAAGAATATCCTCTACCCATGCAACATCATTGTATATTGATTTTAACATCATTTCAGGGTTGATTTCGCTATTCTTGCAAATCCACAAGTGTACCATAAGTTGCCAAAACTTGTGTTATACATAGAGGATTTACCTTGAATTCACCATAAATTTTGTTATTGTATAGAAGAAAAGACCTCTATTGTAGCCAATCATGACTTCACCACGAATCATGGGATTACATCATTAGTCATCCACAAATCATGATCATAAAAAAAATATAGAGAAGATTGGACACCTGAAATTTAACATATTTTTTATCAATCATGAACTTTAACTAGGCCACCATTAATCTCTATCTCATGGTCTAAGCCCTAAGCTCTAGGTTAGACTAGGAGTTGACTAGGATTTATGATTAACATCATAATCCAACCACAAGTCCACTACAACTCATGGTCTGTAGAATGACAAGCAAGCAACCACTTGTGGTAAAATTTTCAAATAAAATTTGAGGCAAGACTCATTGATTTTAGAAGTAAAAAAAGATATTATTTCCATTTCATCCTCTAACATAGGATTGTGTACTTTTGGTGTTCATACCAATGTTTGAATTTGGTACATGTGAGTGCAAAGCAATGTGATCTAACATGGCTTATTAATGAACACATATACACTTTAAATTATATCATTGCTTGCTAAACAATATTTATGCACTAGATTATATTATTGCATTGAAGAAAGTAATCAAGGGAAGGTTAAAGGCATTGTCAACTCAAAATTAATGTGCATGATCTTATGGAATGAAAGATAATGGGTATCATGAATATGCAACATCATCAACTTTATAAAAAGAAAGATAATGCATGTGATATGCAATATTAGAGTATAGCTATGGGTTCCATTATGTTGGGTAATATTAATTTCTAATTCAACTACATGTCTTGGAGTAAATTTAATAAGAAACAAAATGTTTGAGTTCTAATGCATTTAAAAAACATTTAGTTTTATTTTTAGAATACCCTATTATAAACATCCAAGGTTCATACTTGTAAATTCAATATTTTATTTTTGTGTTTGCTACTTATAATTTTTGGGCTTCCATTGTGGCTATTCTAATTGGAGAGTAAATTGTGAAACTGAACATTTTTATGCTTGTATTTTTTATCATTTTACTTAATGTAGCTAAGATATGCATAGGGGTAAGGTAATTCACTATATGATATGCTATCATCACATTTGTATCATAGCTAGTATAATAGATAAAAATTTATTTTTCCTTTAGTGTATTATTTTTGAAAACAATAACATTATGTTATTATTTTTAAAAATTATAATAAGGTATTAGCTTAATGATAAGAATCTTGGCTTAGTAACTCATGTCACAGGTTCAATTTAACTTCACCAAACAACACTTAGTTATAAATTTAAAAGCCTTTTGCAGAAACCATATATCCAAGGGGTTTGAGTTCAAATACATGTTCAAGATAACCACAAATTATTAACAAGGGTATGCTATTTCTAAATCCTAACAGGCTAGCTGTAAACTGTCCCAATATAACAATAACAATGAGTTGTTGCCTAACACTATGAGTTTTAGCATGGTAACTCTTAAGTCATAAGCCCAATTATACTAAGTAACATTAAATTATAAATTTATATAAATCTTAAAATGTACTTAATTTTCACTCATTTTTAGATTCCAACATCTTGTAATATCTTTGGATTTGGCATTGCCCATTGCCCCCAGCATGAACGCTAAGCCAAGATTCTATTTTAAAGCAAGGCAAGATTGCATATTCTACAATGGGGATCACAGCCACACAAATAAACACGCTTCCACGATTATGGCATGCTGAAAACTAGGAACAGGACAATCAATTGTGAAAACGAGAAGCCCTATAAAACTATAGATAGGCAAATTAAACACAAAGGAGTTCAAACACAGGCATAAGCATAGAGAAACATAAAAAATGGTGTACACAAGGAACATGGTTTGTGTATTCCTGATGCTACTTTTGGCAGTGGCAGGCAAAGTAGACAAGAAAAAGTTCATTAAGATAAGTATGAGTAAGAATTTAATTTTTAAGGAGGATTAAAGAGGAAATACCAACAATTACTACTATTCTATGAGCCTGAAACATTGGATGAGGCTTTTGAATTAGCTCTTAATGCTAAGAAGAAACTTCAAGGCTTTAATAGATGTTTCAAATCTTCTAAGGGCAAGGACTTCAAATCTTCTAAGTGTGAGAAGGGAGCTAAGGAGAAGGAAAATACTAAAGATTAGACAAAGAAGGAGCAAGAGAAGCCTAAGACAGATCAAGATTCCAAGAAAGACTACTCCAAGAAAGGGAAGGGTCAAGAGAATAACTATGCTTCCAAACTTTAATGCCTCAATTATGGTGAGATAGGACATAATCAATGTGAAAGTAAGAAGCCAAAGATCTCCAAGGGTAAAGAACTCCCAACCTTAAAGAATGAAGAGTCCTTTAATGAAGGTAATCCTCATGCTCCTATAATAGAAGATGTAACTAAAATTAATTCTTGCACTTTTATAGGAAATGTGAGTGTCAATGAAGATTCTATGAGAAACATGCTCTTTAGGATTAGGGCTACGTGTCTTGATAATGAAAAATGGGTATACATTTTGATTAATGGTGGTTTCAAAGAAAATGTGATTTCTTCTAAGGATATTGCTAAGCTTGGCTTAAAGACATTTCCTCTTCTTAGGCCCTATAGGTTCACTAGATTTTAAAAGATCATTTTCAAGAAGTGAAAGTAAGGTATTTATTTTTTAAGATTGATTCCTTTAAAGAAAAATTATATTAGGACATTCTTCTAATTAATTGCACTGAGGTCATTTTGGAAAGACCCTGGAATTTTGACAATAAGGCTTCTTTTGATGAAGCAAGAAATGTTTGATTAGTACTAGGGGAAAATGGGATATATGATTTGATCCCTATGAATTGGCAATAGTACAAGGAAAATATTCATGTAAATGCTGCATTGATCTTGCTAAGTAAGCAAGAATATCTACAAGCACATGAAAAAGTTAAATATGGTATTCTTATCATGTCAACACTTGTAACAATTGTAGAGAAGTCTTCAAATGAACTTCCTCCAAAAGTGCAACCCTTAGCATTGGAATTTGCTAATGTTTTCAAGGAAAGCTTGGAAGGGATTTTTCTTATAAGATTCATCCAATATCAAATTGATTTTATGCTTAGAGATACCATCCCAAATGAGAGAGCTTTCCACATGACTCCAAATCAAAGGGAGGAGTTGTACATGTAAGGATGTGAATTACTCTCTAATTGCTTCATTAAGGGATCTATTTCTCCTCCTAGTGTTAGACTTGTTAAGCAAAAAGTGCATAAGATTATACCTGATTTAGCCTTGGTAGTTTGCAATGAGATCACAAAGCTATACCAGGGTAGTTTCATTAGGGTTGTTGACTATGAAAAATGGGTATCCAACATAGTGGCAGTTCTTAAGAAAAATGGGATGTTGTGGACTCACTACCTATTACATAAAAAAGAAACCATGTCCTAATTATCTATAATGAAATTCCAAGCTAGAAACTAGACACCAACAATCAAATAACAAAAATAGTACATACCACCATTGGTATGCATTACCAATGTACCTAGCACTTATTAACAAAAAGTTAAGAAAATCATACCAAACAAAATAAAAGATAGAAGAAAGTGTAAACTATTCAAGAAATATCAAATGTACTAATGATGGTGTAAAAAAATTATAAAATATTAATAACATAAAAAAAGATGTAAAATAAAGAACATGTAAAACAAAAAGTTGTAAAATGAAAAATGTATAAAACAAAAAAGTTAAAAAATTGAGGAGTTGCTTGAATAGTTACCATGATTTGCCATCTTCCCCATGACTAAGTTAAAAGGAGGAGATCTAAAATATGGAGTGTGGTTGTTTATTAGATGACATGCTTATTGTGTTAGCTGGCATATGCTCATGGAAAGGCTTAATTTTTTGGATGTTGACTAGTTGTTTTTTATTTGGGCTCTCAAGTTTATAGATCATCATGGCCCCTAAAGGAGAAGTTTCATAAATGACATAAGGTTCTTTCCACAATGTCTGAAACTTAGTTCATTGAGGCATGTGTGTGGGATTCTAGTAGAGATTCATCAATCATTCTTTTTGGGCTAGACTTAAGTCAAGGTCAAGGTCACAAGCTATTAAAAGTATACGGAGTTTAGATTTAATAGGAAGTGTTGGTAGTTTTTCATATATAAGCTCATGGGGAGAGTAGCCTATAGGAAGTTTCCAAGTTGAGTGGTAGGCCTAAAGGGCATTGTTGAGTTTTATGCTCTAGTCCTTCCTATACTTGCTAACAATTCTTATTAGTATTCTTATGATTTCCCTATTGGTAACCTCATCTTTTCCATTAGCTTGGGGATGGTAAGGTGTTGTGAGTTTGTGTTCAACCCCTAAGCATTGCATAAGCTTTTGAAAAGTAGTGCTTGTAAAATGAATTTTATTGTTAGAAATCAATGCACATGGCACACCAAACCTATTTACAACATTCTATTGTACAAAATGAGTAGTAGTAGAGGATGTATAGTCAATGATAGCTGCTACTTTTGCCCGTTTTGAACAATAGTCAATAGTGACTATGATGTACACCTTTCCATTTGACATGGGCATGATGGGACCCATGAAATCAATGCCCAAAATGTCAAATGGTTCTAAAAGTTGAATCCATTGTTGAGGTCTCTCCATTCAAGTAGTCATTCCACGATCTCATTGGCATTGTTCACAAGAACAAATGAAATGATAAGCATCCTTGAAGAGTGTTGGCCAATAGTACCTTGCCATCATTATTTTAATGGTCATACATCTCCCAACATAGTGTCCTCCACAAGGACCTTCATGAGCATCTTGGAGAATGCATAGTTGATCAGCATCAGGGACACACCAATGAACCAGGCCATTGGTGTACACCTTGTAGAGGTATCCATTAATCTCCATGAAGTGCTTTACTTGGTGAAGAAATTGTTGTTTTCTTTGGTGGACCAACCCTTGTGGCATCTCCTGAGTAAAAAGATAGGTGAGAATGTTATCATACCATTTTGGCTCATTGGGCATTTGTTCAGTTATTACCCTAGCAAAGAGGAGTTCATCAAGAAATATATCAGATAATGGGCTTTCTTCCTCTTTGTTGTCCCATCGCAATGAGACAGGTGATCAGCGATCACATTCTTAGTGCCCTTTCAACCTACCACTATAAGATTGAATTCCTACAAGGTCACTAGCCACCATATGACATGGGGGTGCACCTTTGGTTTGCTCATTAGGAAGTGGATGGCACTATGGTCTATGTGCACAAACACCTTGTATCCAAGCACATAATGCCTAAACTTCTCTAGAGTAAACATCGCCATCATCAATTCTTTTTTTGTAGTGGTGTAGTTCAATTGTGCACCCACAATGCTTCGGTTGGCATAGTGAATGTAATATGGATGTTTCTTGTCATCTAACCACATCAGCACTACTCCAAAGGAATAATTCGATGCATCTGTCATGATATGAAATGGTCTGGACCAATCAGGTGCTTGTAGAATTGGAGTTTCCATGAGCCTTTCTTTCAATTTTTGGAATGCTTTCTCACATTCCAGGGTCTAGAAAAAAGAAGCATCTTTCTTTGTTAGCTCGATTAATGATTTTACATTCTTAGCGAAATTCTCTCCAAAATGCTGGTAGTAGCTAGTGTGTCCAAGGAATGATCGAACATCTTTAACTATTTCTAGCTAGCGAGTTATTCCTTGGATGACCCTTATCTTTTCTGGGTCCACCTCAATTCCTGCTTGTGATATTTTGTGCCCCAATACAATGCCCTCCTAGACCATGAGGTGAATTTTCTACTAGTTGAGCCATAAGTTAGTTTCAACACATCATTTTAGCACTTACTCAAGGTAGTCTAGGGCTTGCTCAAATGTAGCTCCATAGGTGAAGTCATCCATGAAGACTTCTATACCACTACAAATCTATTGTTGAAAGATCATCAATACTAGACATTGAAATGTGATAGAAGCATTGCATAGACCAAATGGAATCTTTCAATATGCAAAAGTCCCCTAGGGACTCATGAATGTTCTCTTTGCTTGGTCCTCTGGTGAAATTTGAATTTGGTTATAGCCACTGTAACCATCTAGGAAGTTGTAGTAGTAATGCCCAGATATGGTGTCAAGCACTTGGTCAACAAATGGCAATAGAAAATGATCTTTGAATATTTCCATATTTAGTAACCTAAAGTTAATGCCGACCTACCACTTGCCCCCTTTCTTTGGCATAATTACAAGTGGGCTAACCCACACACTATTTGCAATGGGATAGATGAACCCCATCTTGAGGAGTTGGTCAATTTCCTCTTTGATGATTTGGTTCAATTTGGGGTTTAGTTGCCTTTGTGCTTGTCATTTGGGCTTCATGACTGAGTCAGTGTAGATGCAATGTTGGCATATCCTCGGATCAATCCTTGTGAGTTTAGGATCTGACCAAGGAAAAGGTGCTGACCATCTTTCAACTACCTTCAACAACATTTTTTTTTGTTCTAGAGCAAGTCTTGCATTGATGATAACTGACTTATTATTTTTCAAAAACACATATTCCATTCTAGCTAGTAACATTTTTAGTTCAAGGGGATATTGCTTGAAGTTCCTAGGAATTTTCAACTCTTCCCAGTGAGTATCATCATTTGTGTCATCAAAGATTTGATGATGAGCTTGCTCTAGTTCATCCATGTTGATGACATATTCACATGTTAGGCTCTCAACTAGTTCCATGCACAGTGTGTTGCTTTTTGAATTAGTGGTCAACCACTGGGTGCCCTCCTAGTTTGTGGTTGTTGCATATAGACACCTTTGAATTTCTACTTCTAGTACACACTATTTGCATGTAGAGATAGATGCTTGCTTTATGGCCTAAAGTTTCTACACATAATTGCACCTAGTATCGCTGTATGCGATGCATGGAACTCTCTTCTTCTTGATTTTTCCAAATGCATTTTCTTTAGATATCTTTAGAGAAAGATCTTTGATGTCTATTCTTACATCAGGAGTGCTTATCCATGCCCTTCCCATAATGATTGGGAAGTCCCATTTGTAGTTCTCCACTTTGATTACTAGGAAGTTAACAGGATAAGACCACCCATAGATAGTGGTCACAATGTCTTCTACCAGTTCCAATGGAACAATGATGGAGTCGTTTACAAATTCTAATATGATGTTGCTCTTCTTGAGATGAGGCAAGTCCTAGGCAGTGTACATCTCATGATAAATTAGATTAATACCAAAAATTGAATCAAGAAGAGCCTTGCATGATTCATTCTTAGCAATCTACGAATAAATCAAAGGACTTCTAGGATTGGCTAATTTTTTAGGAAGGTTTCCTGCATGGATCCAATCAAACACAGTGTGAGTAAGCATTACAGTATGGATCCTTGGTAGAGTTTGGTTTGAAGAAGGCTTGAAGGAATTTGATATGGAGGAAGAGGTAGGAGCAAGGTTGTCAATTGTGGGTGTAGGTGAAGGTTTAGGTGGACTACAAGATCAAAAGAAAGGTCTTTTCTTTGATTGGGCATTTGACCCCTCTGATGGATGATTGGATTGCAAATTAAAAACCCTTGTAGAATTGCATTGTTGCAATTGATCAAGTAGTTCACCCTGCATTGGTGGAGCAGGCGGTAGTTGTGCAACTAGAGGAGGAGTTTGTGTAGGGACAGGAGGAGGATAAGGATAGGAGATGACATCCCTTCTTTAATGTGAAGAAGGAGTTTGATAGTAATCAAAAGGGTGGTAGTAAGGCTAAATATTAGAAACATAACTAGAAGAGTCATGTGGAGACATGGGTTGCTGAACATGGTAACCATATGGATCAAGCTGCTAGTAAGGGTATTATTGCCTTGGTGGTACAAGCACCCATGATTGTGGTTGCTACCATTGTTGGTATTGTTCGTATGGTTGCAGTAGAGCTCCTCTTGGATAATACAATTGTTGTTGGTGAAACTATTTAAGATTACCTTGAGGATAAGGCAACCTTATGGATGTTTGCCTTTGTGTAAGTCATGGATGTAAGGCATACATCCCAAACTCCTAAAGATGTGACATAATGGGGAAAAATCCCTTAGGATGTTCATACTAACAAACATCACATCCACGATCATCATCTTACTTACTATCTACAACCTCTTTTATTGCAACAATTTTGCCCTTACCTTTATACTATGCATGTTCAACTTCCTTGCACCTCCTACACTCATGGTCACTATCTTATTCTTTGGAATCTTCAACGATTTTAAGGATAACTTGAAATTGACTATCCATGGAGTTCCTTAATTGATCAACCTTTGTCGTAAGTTCAGATTGGAATTATTGAAGTGGCAAGAATTTCTTATGAATCCCATCATCAAATATAGATTCATCCTCACTGTCGCAGAATTAAACCTCCCTCTTACGAATGGATGGATCATAGTTGTAGTCCTTTGTGCTTTCTCTTTTTCTTAGTTCACCCTCCTCTTTGGCAACCTACTCTATTAACCTTTGAATTTGATGGATAATTAGTTTTGACAATTGCCCTTGGGCATGGAAACCAAGGGTTTTCCTTGATTCATTACGATGCTAGTCTACAATGTGGTGAAGTTGAGCCAATTGAGAATAACCATGGCTAGGGCATTTGTGCATCAAGGCATAGTATCAACCAATGGTAGTATCCAAGAGTTCATGTGTTTTTTGTTTCCACCCTTGGATTTGCTTCCTTAATTTGGACACCTTGGAGTACATTTGATACTTATCATTGAACATCTCAAGCATGGTACTTCATCATTTGATAGACTCCAGTTCTAAGGATTGGTATCAGTTCTTTGCTTCTTTGATGAGTGTTCATGGGAACAACTTTAATTTTTGCCACTCATTTTCTATGTTTTGCAAGGCACATGCATCTTAAAAAGCTTGAAGATGATTTTGTAGATCAAAGTTATATCCTCCTTCAAATCAAGGAATATTTTTCATGTCTAACCATTTAGTCTTACTATCTTTCACATGCCTTGTTGGAATTCTAATTGCCTCTACGATGTTAAGCATACTTCGGGTAGCAAATAGAGGCTCATTGAGGCCTTGATCATGGTGCCTATGATGCCCTCTACTACCCCTTCATTCATGGTGATGTGCTTCTCTTGAATGTCTATGCCCTTGATCTTGCCTATCTCAACGGTCCCTTTGGTTGTTATGGTCTTGTCGATCATTTCATTCATTTTGATCACCTCTATCATAGTCTCACCTTTTGTGGTTACAATTAAAGCCAGAAGAAGAAGATCATGAAAAATGGAAAGAGGAAGAAGAATTAGCACCATCATGGTGCCTACTACTGCCTCTTCAGTGATCATGACCATGCTTCTTATCGACATCCCTGTCTTGACTTGCCCCTCTAGATCTGTCTTTGTCATTGGATCCTTTGTTACTAGAATTAGGATTGTGAACCATGGAGTGCATATTTTGGTTTTGACCTTCATTGTTGAAGTTAAAGAGAGAAGCATAATTGAGTGGGAGATCCCCAGAGAAGAGTTTCCCACTAGCTTGTTGGTACAACAAGAATTGAGTGGGAGATCCCTAGAGAAGAGTCCTTTTTCCTTCAAAAGCTTATAATGTTATTCCAGCTATCAATCTCATAGGCATTGTGCTTTAGTAGGATGATAATCCCTAGTGTCAACATATTTCACAATATATTCCCCATGGAATTCTTAAAGACCACATCATGCAAGCATTTGATAAAGCATTGCAAGGGTAGCACGATTGGACTGTAACAGAATGTTGCCCTCTCTATCACACCACCACAGCCATCCATCTTGGTGTAAGATGAAGGTGAATTTTGGTGCATATTCATCAAAATGAGTACATGTAATTTAGTACTATTGAGGCTTTGATGGACTAGCATTATTAGGCTTGGGTAGAGAAGCACTCCTGTGAGAAGAAGACATTGTCGATTAGCGAAACAAAAATCATAGTGTGCTATGAGAATTTGATGTAGTAATTGTAATACAAGATATGACTCTTAGGTTCATTCCAAAAATTTAAATACTTTCACTAGATCCTAGATAGTGCACAAAACAACAAAAAGATCCCTGGCAATAATGCCAATGATGAGTGGCGAGGTACCCCTACACCCAACCATACAGATCACTAAGGCATTACGTTCAATCTAGTTGAATTCCATAGACCTATAGTTATCTCATACACTAGTTTCTCTAGGAAGTGAAATGATGTTGAGAACATTCGTTGTCTTTCCAAATACACTTGTAAGGCTCAAGGATATGGTTTAAGTGTAATTGAGGTATATGAATTTTTGTTATTTTATATTTTATGGATGTAATCACCTACAACAAGAATAAGGATAGAGTAGATTGAAAACTAACGTCTATTGTCTAGCTAGCCTAACACAAGTAACTACCTCACTTTCTTGGACACATTCTGAACACATATAGCACTGCTGGGCTACCAAATGTTAAGCATTGCTGGGTTACCAAGTACTATATGAATGCTTGAAGTGGTTATTCTTGTGTTCATTACTTGTTGAAAATAAATTGCTTAATTAAAATGCATTAAAATGAAAAGTGATAAAGTAAAATATAATAAAGAAAATATTAAGCTATTCTCGGTGTTGCAAGGATTGTCAAAAGAGTTCATTTTATTCCCATCACATTGCTACGCTCAAGTACATTAGTGCTCGAACAAAGAACCATACACACTTTGGAAACCTTCTGCAGGCACTCAGAAAATATTCTAACTCTAGGGAGAAGAAACAACAAGAGGTTCACTACCTTGCTTGAAAACTAAAAATTAACTAATGAAAAACTTACTAAAAACTAGAGCCTAGGTGTGGTATTTATAGACTTAGGGCACATACCTTGATGTTGAATATTCGATGTTGAACTAAGGTTCCAACATCATGGTCAATACAAAATGATGATTCATAAATATCCAACATTATAAATTTGAGGTTATAGCACTAGAGGTTTGATGACATTGGCAGTGGAAAGACATCTGGATCATGAAGTTGATTGCATTGACTTCAACGAACCCTAAACCCTCATCCAAGTGAACCCCCTAACTACCCACTTAGGCACCATTTATACACATTTCTCTAAATTATTTTTTATTTTTTTCAATGAAATTTTAAGTTTTGCATTTTGTGTGCAAGATATAGTTCTTTTTTTTGTGCATTATTCAAATTTGTAATTAGTTTTTGCATTTCATTTCACTACACCATTTTGCAAATCCCCTAAGTCCCTGGTTGATCTATTAGACTAGCTAGGGTGCCTTAGATCCCAATTTTTTTCATAGAGGCATTAGGGATCTAAGGTTGAGGACTGCTATGCACCATATTTATCGATCTTCATTCTAGAAATCAACTATCATAGTTAGAATAGTTTTCTTGGTTCTAGAAGGAGAACCTTTGTTTGATTTTTGTGGTCAGATCTGATTATCATTGTTGCTAATTTTACCTATCATATTGAGACCTTCATTTTGGAATCAAAACCTTTGAATCTACATTTTAATCAACATTTCCATCCATCCTCCTTTTCTCCCAAGACCCAACATGGATTGGTAGGTGTTTGGGCTTTACAATTTTTACAATAGTTACTGTGAATTTCCAAAGCCAATGTTGATTTTCTAGTGCACTTTTGTAACTTCCTTGGTTGCTAAAATTTTCTTAGTTATCAATGTTAGTGGTGCAACCCTTTTGGAAACTACCAAACTCCTAAAAGTTAGCTTTCCCTTTCATTTTCCAAGTTGAGAAAATTGGCAATTTGCCAAGACCATGTTTTAGTGGGAAAACCCAATTTTCCACTTTGGTTTTTCAACCTTCCCTCTTCAATGTTGAAATAAGAATGTGTGAGATTTTCATTGTCTCATCCCCCTTCTTCCCCCCCTCCCTACCATACCCAGCATGGAAGAAGTTGGGAGGCTACTATGGGAAAGGCTTAACACCAACTTTTCGAAAGCCAACATTACAAGTTGAAATCCTTTTTCTATATTTTTGCAACCGAAAATCCAAAAAGATTAGCACTGCCCCTTCCCCTCTGTGATTAAAACTACAACATGGAAGTTGTAGATGGTTCGATGATGACTTTTCATAGTAACTATTGTGAATTTCTCAACCCCAAAGCTAGTGTTGAGACCTTTCTCATTTTCTTTTATGCTACCAATTTCAATCTTTTTTAGCTTTTAAAGTTGGTGGTATAGCCCTTTCAAAAACTACCAAACTTTCAAAAGTTAAGTTTTTTTCCATTTTTTCAAGCCAAGAAAATTGGTAGCTTGCTAAGATCAAGTTTTAGTGGGAAAATCCAACTTTCCATGTTGAATTAGAAGGTGTGAGATTTTCATAATATCATCTCCCTTTTTTCCCCTCTGCCATGCCTAGCATAGAGGTAGTTGGGAGACTAACTTTGGTAAGACTTGACACCAACATTTCCAGTTTTTCATTTTTGGTAAATGGATAAACCCTCCCCCATTACCTCCCACTTACTACTTATAATAAGTACTTAATTTTTGGCCATTTTAGTTTTATTTAGAATTTTTTGAATTCCATTTGCTAGAATTTACTTCTATTTTATCATTTATAGCTTACTTTAAGCTATTCTCAACACTATAGCCATGTCTTTCTAATAGTCCTCCAAATTGCCCTTCACTTTTCAACAAGCCATGAGGGTCTATAATGCCAAAGATCCTACCATCATAAAATGTGGGAAATCTTTGAGGGTTAGAGGAGAAAGTCCTAACTTTACCTTCATAAATGAAAATCGTTATCACTACATTTGTGCCATAATGCAAGCCAACCTCATGATTCCAGGTGTGGAAGTAGAGGAAAAAAGAGAGTTTGTGCTCATACATTAGGATGGGAAAGAATATGTCCCTTCCTTATATGACCAAATACCTCTAACTGATGTCTATGTCAACATCTTGGCTTAATTGATTGACCTATAGATAGAGGACCTAACAGAATACATGTGGTTGGCAAACCCTTGTTACATTAACCTAGCCATGTTAATAGTAGGTAGGTCTTGGAACAAGTTATAGCAAGTAGCAGCAATTTATGTAATGTATGAGGAGTTTTTTGATAGAAAGGATGCATTAAAAAAATTACATGTGGCAAACTTTGAACTCTAGATTGTCAAAGCAAGCTACTAGGACTAGAAGGATGTAGTAGCTAACCTAGAACATTGAATGTTAGATCACCATGAGCTAAGAAAGAAAACTAGAGCTTTTGAGAAAGAGAGGCAACAATTTGCAACTTGACATGTGAAGGTTAACCAAATGTTTCCACAACTACCATGCCCATGGGATGTACCCACTTCATCCAACATCGCAAGATAAGCATGGATGGTACATGATCCAAGGATAGAGGAAGAAAACCTTTAAGCACTTCTTAATAGATATCAATTCAAAAAGCCTAATGACAAAGGAAAGCAATCGATGAAAGAGCCTCCATCGCTTGGAACATGAGTTACATTGAGCTACTCCAAGTTTTGTTTTGTTTCATCTTCTCATGTAACTATGTCATATTTTGTAAAGACACCACTATGACATTCTAAGTCATGTAAATAGTTAGTAATTCATGTACAACCAAATCTACCTTCCAATTTTATAATGGACTCTATCTTCATTTTTTTGTAATGCAAGAATGAATTTCTAGTCAGTCATGGGGGTATGATAAAGTTAATTTTTGTTGTGATGTGATATTATATCTATGATATTGTACCAACAATGTTGTAGATATGATGTCATGGCACATGCTACATCATCATTGATGCAATGTCTTAGGATGCATGTAGCCTTCTAGATACCAGCACTTGAGCACACAATCCATAGTTTTTCATTTCACCCTTAGCTAGATTATTGTAATTTGTTTTCATAGCCTTAATGATAGAGTAAATGCCTGCAGTGTGATGTTTGATAGCTGTCTGATGTCTTTATTTGAGTGAATTGTACTTGGATGTAGTTCATGATGGTAATAAAGATCAAGATTTCTTTTCATCATTGTAGCATTCCCTTAGTTTCCTTTGTTTACATAGCATAATCTTTACTATTTTCCTAGTTAATCATTTACATTGCAAGCACTTTACTTTACATATCATTAGTAAGAAGTATGGATATGAATGGTTTCAAGCACTAGGTGTAGTTATTTGGTAACCTAGTAGTGGTTTTTTTTGATTCACTCAATAGTAATACCACTTGGTAATCCCAGCAATAGCTACACAAGTCCAATGTATGAATGATAGATCAGGAGCAAATGTCCATTGCACTAGGCTAAGATAGGTTTATGTTTTCTTAGTTAACTAGACTTAGAATTTATTCAATCATGTTTACTTTAGGAGCACCTAAGAGCCTTTCAACATCAATTAATCATACATTTCACTAAGAGCTAAACCATACACTTGAACTTCACTAGGTTAAAGTTGAAAGACAATAATCTCTAACTTAACATCAACTACGAGTTGGTCACATGTTGGCACTCATGACTTGTATGGTAGTGTGTCAGGATACTCCACCAAACATCATTTAACTATAATTGAAGCTTGCATACCCACTTAGTTATATATTTATAATATATATCTATAATTTGGTTGAAATTTAGTTCATCTAATAGAGTCAATGTATTCCATAACAGTGTTGGTCAAATTTCTGTGATTGCATGATGCGAAGGATAACTAACTTCATATTTGGTAAAACCTCTTGTGGTGCAAAATATTTCTAAATTCTCATGGATTGTTGTTTTTCATACATGCTCTTCTTGCCCTTTTGAATCTCATTCCTTGTGCATTGTAATGAAAAGACATAAACATAGAAGATGTGGATTTTCTTGGAGCAAAGATGCTATGGACAGAATACTATTTATGATTGGTTGTTAGCCTCTTAGCCAAACTTACAAAATTTAGAAGGATTATTAGTTAATTTGTGCTCTTATTTACCACCTTGAATTCTCACATGTTCCATGAAAGTATAGGTTTTGTTTTTGAAACAAATAAAAATATATATTAAATCATTGTTTAATTGGTAGTATCTTTGCTTTGACAAGTTGTCAGTTCAAGATTTGCTTAAGATTATGCAATGTTATACCAAAGTCAAATCTCTTAAAATAAAGTTTAGCTCTTAACCATGTTTCACCAAAGTATTATGTTCACTATGTATCCACATATTTGGTGAGGATTTTCATAGTCAAAGTTTTAGTTCTAATAACACTATATACCCCAAGTAAAAATGAGATTACATCATGTCTGACTTGAAATCAAAAGCTATGCTAATGCGCAACATGATGAACAAGTATGGTGGTTGTGTAGTGCTAAAAGATTAGCAACATGTATTATTAATTTTATGGTATTACATAGAGGAAGGATTTAAATTGCATGAATATTGAACATATCTATCATACTCAAATCTATTATAATAGATGTAATTTTTATAAACTAATATTTGAGTCATTAGTATATTATTTCATAAGTATTTACAAGTAAGAGATTACTAGTTTGAATCACACATGAGGCACTTTTATGTTCTAAGTTTCATGGAAGTATTGTGGGCTATATCTCTTAGGGACACATAATAAAAAATAGTTGAGTTTTGACACACTCCCATCTCCCATAATTTTTAGATTTTCATTCTCACAATCATTCCTAAAAAATCTTCCCTTACGTTTGGAAAAGGATTAGACCTTTCTCTTATTCAAGAGTGCCCTCATAGGATTTCACTTCTTACTAAAGTGTTTCTTGTATAGAGAAGGAGAATATTCTCTATAAATACAAAATAACATATCAATAAGAAATAATAAATAAATAGCAAAAAAAGTTGAAAGCTTCTCATCCTTGAGCCTTCAAAATAAAATAAAATTAATGTTGTAGAAAATAAATTAATTGTTCAACTCTCACTAGGAGCATTTTTTCTTGAAGATGTAGCTAAAAAGCAACATTTTTGATAATATGATATTGAACTCTTGAAGAAAGATGATACTTATTCTTTCGCTACTAGAAAATATCTACATACTAAAGCTACTAGAGTAGATAACAAGTAATTGAAGAAATTTCCAAATAAAATGAAAGTAAGTAGACAAAATAAGTTGATCATAAAAAATGTTCCATAAATTAGTGTATGCTCTCACCCTTGGCCGAATTTGTTATTTTTGATATATAATGCAGATTCAGCTAAAAGTGAGAGCATACACTAATTGATGGAAATTTTTTTTCTAGAAAACCCATCCTTAGGAAAAATAAGGTATAGAACTCTTGTTCTTCATCTAGAAGGCATGACAATTTGGGTTTTTAAATCTTGTTCTTCATCTAGAAGTCGTGAAATTTTTTACTTAAAGAACTTTTTACTTGTAAACAAATAGGATTCTCTTGGCCAATTTATAGATATATATTATAAATATATAACTAAGCTAGTGATCGCTAGTTGTCTGCTGCAATGATGATTTAAACATAACACATAAAAATATTATAAGACCATGGAATGCTTTATTGAATGATTATAAACATGTTGTAATACAGCAAAAATGATCAATGTAAAAACTTGCATAATTGAAAATGTGTAGTTACAAATGTTCCAACATTCAAAATGGTAAAAATTAGTTGATAGAAAAGAATGAGATCATTCTTGATTAGATTTAATGTGTTGCTCTTCATCCAATCTACTTTGAAGGTGTGAAGCCTTAAATATCTTGATATATCTTTCTTTGGAGATCGGAGGGAATATCTTCAAACTATCAATACTCCTCACTTGAGATAGTGCCACAAATGTAAGACCTATTGTTTCTTTGCTACCAACATCTATACACGCTTTCTCCAATGTCATTCTCTGTGACTTATGTATCGTTAACGCCCATGCTAATCTAAGTGGTAGTTGGCGAGATCCTCCACGTATGATTGGTGGAATGGGTACTTGTCGAGGATGTTCATTATCATACGGTACTCCAATATAGGAGTCAAAATCAATGATGACATATGATGGCAACCATGGAGGTTAACAGTGTGGACTATATATTATTTTCTTAGTGACTCCCAATGCACCATTAACCAATCCTGCATCTGGCCATAGATTAACAGTGAACATAACCCTTGCATCCTCATAAATGAACACTACTTAGTCCAATTCTCCTTCTGAATCATCCAAAAATTTCACACCAGTTTTCTTTCTATCTACTATGCACTATGCAACTGGCTTCTACATTTTGAGCAATATTTTTTCATTATGCATATGCACTTTATTCTTTGTATCAAAAAAATGCACAGAATTCTCAAATCCATCTTGCCCATCCAATGTTGATGGAAGTTGCATTCTCAAGCTTAAAAAGTCATAATCCTCATCAATCATCTTTCCTTCTCATATATTCATCAAAACTTCTCTAAATCTTTGTTGTTGTGAATCATCACCCCTTTGTTAACACACAACATCCAAGGTTACAAATTTATTGAATGCCAACCACAAATTCTTCACATGGATCTGAGATGATATGTACGGTATAACATCTTTAACAGGTGGAAGCTGTGCAAGATCTCCACTGAGTATCATAGATCTACCAACAAAGTTATCTAAAAGATTATCTGAAAATATTTCCTTAAGCCTTTGGTTAATGCTGCTAAGCAATTTGCCACCTATAAAACTCATTTCATCTATAATAATATACTTTAAGTATTTGCATTTATTTTGCAACGATGACAAAGTTGATGCAGCCAATGGTTTCTAATCTTTGATTCTAATCTTCAACACGGAATGTACTGTAGTTGCATTAATATTATATGTTGTAGCACTAGTAGCGGTGAGCACCAATAAGCTATTCTTTCCCAATGATCAAGTTCGACTAAATTCTTTATGAATCGTATCAATGAGATATGATTTTCCTGTGCCTGCTATACTTTGAATAATCATCAATAGAGGAGAAACTTCATCCATTTCGAATTTTTGCATATATAGATAGCCAGTGATAATCTTGTAGCATTTCTTCTGTTGAACTCCTAGAGAATATATGTCCACCTAATTGTTGTTATTTCTTGAATGTGTTATTATCCCATGTGATCTATGACCATGAACAAAAGATGTAGCAATCTTTGCAACATCCTCTCCAAGATAGCTGGCTGATCATTCGTTCTGTCTCTTAATCCAAGCATTTCGAGTTCACTTCGTTGAAAATGAGTTGATGTAAGTAGATGTTGATTTAGTACTTCAAAATCATATTCAATACCATCTTGTCTTTCTAGAATAATATCTGTATACTGCCTCTCTTCCTTGCAAGCATGTTCAAACTCTTCATCGAATGTCTCCTCTTCCAATTCATAGATGTGTCAAACAGAAATCCGTTTTCGTTTAATTTCTTTATCATTTCTTCCCAGATCGTGTTTGACATCTCTAAAAGGATAGTGTAGTAACAGTTACACCCAACAGTAATCTATCCATTTCTCCTCTCCTACTCTTGGAGCTACTCTAAATTTCATAAATGTTCTTATAATAACTGGTCATAGTTGAGGCTTCTACATTGGTAGCTCTCTCTTCTTTGAGATAAAGGTAAAATATTTCATAGCATTCAAGAATGAAACTCCTTCCATTTCTAGTGGTCTATTTTAATATGCATTGATAAGGGATGTATATGGTTCTAGTTCCTCATCTCCATCTAGATCTGGTATAACTCTTTTATACATATCTCTAGACACATTTATAGTATCAAATAGTTAACTGCATTCAACTAATGGAAGTTCATATAGCATATGACAAACCTCCATGGCACCTATGTCTCTATCAGTTGCAGCATCCATCATGAGTCTTTTGTATGTAGTCATTGCATTTTCTTCAGGGTTTCGAGATTCGACAATACAAAGTAATAAATCATGAAAGTATCTTGACTTCTTTTCAGATTTTGCTGCATATTTTGCAATATAGTTAATAACAACATATTTTTCAAGGACCGATTGAAAGTCTATGTTTGCTCTCCATGTTTGAAGGATCATTCTATTATGAACATTCGACCTTGGATCATTTCGACGTGGTTCATATGTAACATGATTTTTGTTTTCTGGATCTTGAAAGAGATTTGATTGAGCTCGCAATGGTCATGGAACATTATACCTAAGGTAATAATTGAAGTTATAAAATTACTTTCCTAGATCCCATACATTCATGATGCAAATAAAAATTTAGGTATTCAGAGAAATATAATTGTACTTGCAAACTTGCATATGATTTTGGATTCTTAAACATGCTCCTCTCTTACATTGTGTGTGTCGTTGAACTGAATTTAAGAGCTCATCATAATCAATGTTAATATCCATGAATTGCAACTGTTGACTTTGAATTTCACATGGATGCCTGGGATTCTTAACACGTTGCATCTACAAATGAAAGATTTGTATAATTTTTATAATGGTTTTTTCAAATAACCTAAACAATTTTTTAACATTTAAAATAAATATTTAGAAATTCCAAACAACTAACATCATTGGATATTCCATCTTGATTGAATCTACTATTCCATGCATTTGTTATTGCATCAAAAAACTCTCTCATCTTTCTAACTGCCTCTGGGTCATTCCAATCAAGTTCTTCTATGTTTGGAGCTCCCTTGATCCAAAGAAAGCCAAGGACATGTGGTGATCCCCTATGTTGCCATTCATATCTTGTCCAATAATCAACCACATCAAATTCTTGAAATAAAATCATTTCTCAAAATGTCTTATGTCGAAGATGCATAAACTCAGCAACTATATGTGGGTTCTCAATAATATTTTTCATTTTCCACTCTCTTATCTCAAAAAAATTTTGTGGGGGTTCTATAGGCATTACCTTATGTAGATCTAGCCAATAAAGATCTACTACACTCAGAGTAAAAAAAAATAGTTGGTGCACCCAACTCATCTATCAAATCAAAAAACTGCGCTTTGCATTTTCTCTAGTACGAAGGCATTCCTCGTATCATTGTTCCAAATCTCATCAAATTATCAACAAAATTATTTGATGGTGCATTTTTTAGTCCTTCACGTAATTCTTGGATTGTTAATGGTGCTTCTGTAATATTTTTTTTGAAGAATATTGATGTTGATTTCAGTGCACGATGTCTCGTTATCATGTTATAAATGTGATACCTAAAAATGAAAATAGAATTCTTATGTAATTAGTTCATAAGATGTCAAAAACATGAATGCTATTTAACAATGTAAATGTAATTAATTTTTGATACTTGAATCTTTTATGATATCCAAACCTGCCATCCTTATATCAAAGTAGATGTCTAGCATATTCATGTAACATGACATCCTTGGACCTTCTTGTAAGAAAGTCACATTTTCCACGTGGAAACAACTTTGGAAATGAGATTGGAAGCATTTCAACTGTGTTGAACTCATTGATGGGTGACTCTAAAAGTGTTGGCCATTGTGCGTAATCTGAACTTTCAACAGTTGGATTTTCTAACCAAGCTCTTACTAGATCAAGTTCTTTCCCTAAAAGAACTACACGTGATGTTACTAATGATGTGTGTCTAATAATATTTGTCTCCTTTAAATCAACCAAAGGACCATCAAACTGTAATGTCATCTCACCATCCTCTTCAGAAAATCTAATATAATGAATCCTTTCAAAAACATTAACATCTCCTGTATCACTAACATTATCGAAAGCATGCTCATCTATTTCTACATCCTGATAAAATGGATCATGCTTTTTCTTATACAATAAGACAACATACACACGCTTTTTATTTACACCAAAGTTATAGGTTGTTCCAATTTGATCAACTCATCTTAGTATCAGCATTGGAATATCATGAATCCTCAAAGGTAGCCTAGTTGCAATTTCAGATACATCTTGCATAAAACTGATGGTATGTCCTTTATATTGTAATTGACCTCCAATAGCATGTGTAACTTGTAAAATAGGATTAATTCGTAATATAAGAATTTCTTCAACTTCTGATAGTTCTAATAAGATTATTGGTTGGGGTTCTAGATCCATATTATTATCAACAGAAAAATGCTTAATCTCTTCACCATCGTGATTCAAGATCTCCATTACTTTTTCATTTTCACACATTACACATGTTGGACCAAATCTTTGTACAGGTTTCATTAACATACTTAAAAAAATTTCATTGCAAATACCACATGATCGAGGAACACTAAACTTATCAACCTCACTTGAAAATCTTGTTATTGCATGCATGATTTGTGTATTTGTCTTATGAAGATTTGGATAAGATACCTGATTCTTCATATGTTCAGAAGATATTTGTTGATGTTCCATTCACAATCTTGGTTGAGCCTATTCCAGATCAAGTCTTGCAACTAAATCTAACATTTTTGCCACTTCTGCTTTTCTTTTTCGTTGTCTAAGACATTCTTGTCTTTCATGCCCTTGTGCACATTTTCGTTCTATAGTAATAATCTCTATAGGATTTATAAGTAATTCATCTTCGACCATCAAATCATCATTATTTGAATACATCTAACCAAATCCATGACCATGACCATGTCCACGACCATGACCACGACCACGTCCTATATGTGAAATAACTTCTTGATGCAATTGAGACTGATGAACATTTTCATCAATAGGAATGACTGCTAAGTGATTTTCGTGTTCGTCTATGCATTCTCGTCCTTGTCCTTGTCCATGTCCACAACCTCTTCCTCATCCTTGTCTGTGATCCTTTCCATTCTCTGAAATATTACTATACAAAGTGACCTAATATATTTAGCTTTATTAAATCAGACATTAAATGAATTTCATCTTAAAAAAAACAAAATTTCATCTACAAACCTCACTTTCTTCCACCTATTGTTGCTGCATTTCTGCTCGATGCGTTCTTTGACGTAAGCGATCTTGTTCCATTCTTTGCAACTCCAAAGGATCTCCCCCTTGCTGAGCTTCTCTTCTTCGATCTTTAAGACATTGTTGTCTCGCTCGGTTTAACTCATGCTCTCTATCACCTGGCATGATTTGTATTTATAGGAATGAGAATCATGCAACCTTTCTAAACATATTACGCAACCTTTCTAAACGTATTTATGTTTTGCAACGGATGTAACCTTTCATAACACGTCAACATTAGTTAGATTTATGGACAAAGTTGGCGTTACCGAAATATGGCTGGTAATGGCCTCTCGGGAAAGTCAATGTTAGTCAGCGTTATGGACAAAGTTGGTGTTACTAAAATATGACTAGTAATGGCCTCTTAGCCAAACAAGTGCCTATAGGAAGACCTTGATGAATAAGACACCATAAAAAAATATGAATTTTAGAAAAGGCTGGAGCTCTCTAAATATCTTTCATTTTTCTTATCCAAAAGTATGATGATAATCACATTTGCTAAGCCTTATTAAATTTTTTATGAATAAAATCATTCTTTGTAGTAATCTCATAAGTAACTTTGGAATTAAAAGAAAAAATAGATCTACCATCCTTCTAAAAACTATCTAGAAAACCTTAATGAAATTTTTTGTCAATTTTAAATAAATTTTCAAGATTAGAAATTCATTTTTAAAATTATTTTTCCTCTTTCTATGCAAATCATAAAGGCTAGAAGCTTCATTCCATGTAATCTATTTATTATGTATACATAGATAAGAAATTGCATTTAACTAGTATACCTTCTAAATGAATTAGTACCCCAAGTTCCTTCATTAAAAGGAAGCCACCATGGGCTAATTTGCTTATGTATATCTTTTAAAATTGTAACATTTCCAATATTTACTAAGCTTGCACACAATGTTTTCCAATTTTTTTTTTAATAATTGGAGAAGTAGGAATAGAAATGGCTTAAGGAAAAAAAGATAGTGAAGAAAGTTATTAAAAGATTAATTGTTATCATTCTTAGGTTTTCCTTACATTAGTTTATTTTTTAAACAAAGCACCTAAAAATCATATCTGTTTATGCACTTTTTAATCCATTTTTCCTATAAGAGTAATACCTTAATTATAATAAGTTTAAGTCCTCTATCTTTCTTACTACTAGTGCAAATATCCTAAGCAACTCTAGAAAAAGCTTTTCTATGTTACTTAGTATACCACAAAAAATTATGAATAATATAATCAATTTTATCATAAAAAGTTTTATAAGGAGGCCAATAACTAGAGTAATAAACATGAGTTGATTGAAGCATTTTCTTGATAACTAATATGTTATGAACAAGGGTGAACACTTTTTTCCTTCCATTTTTCAAGTTTCTTTTAAATTTTGTCAACCACATAATTCCACAAAATAGTAAGATTATACTTCAAAGAAAAAGGTATTCCTAAAATGTTAAGGATAGAATCTTTTTTAAAAAATTTGTAAGGATTGAGGGTAACCCACCTATTAATATTACCATTACAACAAATAATATTTTTTTACCAATTGATAGAAAAACTAAATAACATGCAATAATCTTTCACTTTAGTTAAAAGAATATTGATATGTTGTAGAAAATTATTAGTCATAAAAAAAGAATGATTTACAAAGTTCATGTTAAAAAATTTATTAGTCATAAAAAAAGGATTATTTACAAAATTGAAGTTTTCTTAATGATATTCTGTTGTAGATCATAATGTAGATTATATGAGAAAAAGTTTGTAGCAATAATAAAAAGATAAGGAGATGGAGGAGAACCTTAATAAAGTGATCACTTAAGAGAAAAAGAGGAACTGAATTCAAAATTAGTAGCAACTTGAGCATTAGCATATGTGAGTAAGGAATTGATAAGATGAATAAAATAATAATCAAATCACTATTTATAGAGACAATAAATAATGAAATTCCATTCAATTTTGTCATAAGATTTAGCATAACCTAACTTCATAAAAGTAATGTCTTGGTTAGTATTGAAAGCCCATTACATCCCCTCCCAAGCTATAATAACATTATTTGAAATGAAATGAAATGAAGCTTTATTACGTTCAAATACCCATACGATCTATTAGATAGATATTAAATTTTCATGAAAAATAAAAATAGACTTTACAAATTGACCAAGCACCTATGGGGGCATCAAAAATAAATCATACAAATTTTTTGCTATAATATTATAATGTTATCTCAAATGAGTACATATAGTACAAGAAAAAACATATATAACGTATTTTCAAGGGCTTCAATTTGCATAATCTACAAATGCACTCTTCTTAGAGGAATGGAATTCATATTTCACTTTCAATTCTTAGTTGATGAGAACTTAAGTGAAGCTTGCTAATAACATTTTGATACATGATTAGAATAGTAGGTGAGAGATAGTAAGCTTCTACATCTATTTTATTAGATCTAATATGATGTAAATAAAATTTCTTTTTACCCTTTACATTAAACCACATATGTGTTAAAATTTTCTACTTGACTAGTTAGTGAATATACTTAGGATTTTATTGCACATCCTCCTAAAAGATATTCCATTTTCTTAATCATTAAATCCCCTAAAAATACTAATCATGGTCTCCCAAATCCTTAAGAACTATTTTAGAGAATTTATCTTACCTTGAGATATGCAAGCTGCAGGTGTATGTCATAAATTAGGATAAAATTTTTACTTCTAAAGGTAATAAATAACATTCACATAATAACATTAAGGTGATTACATCTTCATCTTTAACTCATTAAGAAGAATTTTTTTACACTCTTTTAATATCTAGGTCCCCAAACAACACATCCATACAATATAGTAGGTGATAGGGGTCCTACCAACTCTAATCAATGGGATTATATCATACAGAATGTAATGCAATCTCATTGTAATCTTAAAAGATGATGTTGAATGAATTACCAAGAACACTCATGTATGTCATTGCATTTAAGAAATATAAAGGATGATACGATACATATAATACAATCAGTACTTGTGTTACCATGCTAGAAAGTTAAGAAAATATTTATAATTTTTATGTATTTTATAATTAAAATAATAAAATAAATAACAAATCATGCATTGCAATCCCTTGGAATAGGCATAATATTCATAATCATACACACATGCAATCCTTTATGGAACATGTGTAGCAACACACACTGAAAGCAATAAATGACACCTAGTTACAACCTCGATGGTCCAATAACATGTTGTATAGGTGTGACCTCCTTGGATAAGGATGAATTTTCATAGCTTAATGAAATGAAAAGGAAAAAATATTTTTATTATTTTAATGTTTTAGAGCATCAATGATATAGAACAAAGCAAAACCCATGAGCGTTATTCACTACACAAATACAAGACTCCACATTGACAAATTAGTTTTAGGCTATGTAAGCAAGGCATCACTTTAATAGAATCTAGCCATACTTGTGAAAGTGACAACTCAAAACACATATAAAATAAGAAGAAAATAAACTTACCTAAGGGAGAAGGAGCTCTTTATACAAACTAGATGGTTGATGAGTGGCAAGGTACCCCTACGCTCAACCATACAAATACGAGTGTTTCACGCATGATCTGGTCGAATTCCAAGGACTAAGTGCCTATGCGCCTATGTGGAACAATAACGAGTTGATTAATCATTGTCTTCCCAAACTTACTTGTATGTCATAGTTGTATGGTTAAGTAAGCTTAAGGCATATGATTTTTATGGCTTTTATGCTTTTTATATCTTGCCTAATAAGAAGGGGAGAGAGAAATAACTAACTAATCTAATTTAACTATTCATTAACTAAGTTCTAAGTACTCCTAACACCAGTACCTGTTCCCACTTGTTGTACATATCCTAAACTAGTGCAATGCTGCTGGGATCACCAAACGCTAATTGTTATTGGGTTACCAAGCGCTACATGCATGCTTGAAGTGGTCATATTGAGTGTATTTAGCTAAGAGAGTTGTAGGGTGAGAGGAATCATTAATTAACTATGAAAGAATTAAATAATAATTAACACTAATTAATCTATTCTGTATGCTATAAGGTTTATCATAAAGTTCATCTTTATTGACATACACAAAGTGTGCTCAGATACACAATGCTTGAATAAAGATCCGTTCACTCTATGACTCCTATTGCGGGCACATAGAAATAATTCTAACTCTAGAGGGAAAAATGACAAGAGTTTGGCTAAGGGACTAACTTCTAACTGTGGAAACCAAGGGCACCACCTCTTATTTATAGGTAAGGAGACAAGCCACAATATTTGGTACTCGATATCACATGTTTGATTCAATATCGTGGACACGATATCACGATCCATCATACCCCCATGACTAAATGAAAACTTGTCCTCGAGTTCCTTACAAAATATTGGAACAGTATGGGATTATTGACTGAATGGCCATTAATAGTGGAGAGGGGAAAAAAACTCAACGTGCCTAGTGAATGGATCAAAAATACAATACATGATAGAATTAGTGTTCATGACCACAAAAGTGAACGCTATACATAAATGACATCCAGCCTTGTTTGGCAGCTGGGAGAGAAGGAGAGAGAGAAAGAAGAAGACGTTTTGCCATTGATGCCAAGATTGCACCTTCTATTATTATCCATAGCCATACCACCAATCTTGCTCCTTTTGTAAACGTTCCAGTTCTAGTCCATCCTAAGTGTTTCCTCTAGGCCTAGTCCATTATTGCATGATTTCCATCTACACATATAACATAGTCACAATTGAGTGAGGGTAGATAAATCACAATGCAATTGATACCTTGCCTCGATGTAAAGGGCATTGCCTAAGTTGTGGTTATGGCATATACTGATTCTAGAGATTTAACACTGGTGACTACCTAAGGTGTAGTGATTAGAAAAAAATGAAAAAATTATGCCAGGGCTCCCATGATGAAAAGCAAACCTCTGGTAGCAATAGGATGGTAAAAGATGAGGAATAAGAAAGATGGAGAAAAAGTAACAATGACAATGCTAATAAAATGGATGTCATGGATGGGGATGAAACAAAAATTGTTGATTGCAAAAAATTGTTAAGGGAAAGAAGTTAACAAGTGCATCAAAAAGGAATGATAGTGGATCCTCCCCAAAGCAGGCTCATGCCGTTGATGCCCTGACAGACCTACATTCCAAAGAGTTTGTAGGCTCTAGAAATGTCATTTGGAAGTAAGATTTAAAAACTTACCCATAAGAAATTACCAAGGAAAAATGATGCATTAACCAAAGTATGGACTAATGATAAAATCGACAATGAGGTAAAAAATGGAAAAGAAATGTGGAGAGGAGAGAATAGAATGGAAACCCAAGAACAAGGTTGTGCAATGTCCCTTGTGTGTTTTATGGTTAATGTGACCGAGTAGAACTCATTCCAAATCCAGGCTCAAAAATTCTCATTTAGTGACCTCACATCAACACATTTGACTAGCATATCCCCTTGAAGTAACAAGAATGCCTCTACAAAAATTCACCACCATTCCGGGGAGAGAAAGATGGAGAACCAGGAAGTGAGAAAGGGCCTTAGTTAGAGGGAACCTTCAGGCAAGGGTAACATGTCTTTCCAGTTCCATAACCAATGCATGTAGCCCAATTTCATTATTCTGTCTAAGGGGTGTGCTCTGAATTCTCACTATTTTTTAATGTTTTTTTTGTGTTTTTTGCATGAGAACCACACCATGCAAAGACTTATTTTTATGAACTCAGCTTTCAGTGATTTGATGAATGGTTAGAATGGTGAAAAATCCAAAGGAAAAGCATCCAAGAACTCAAGAGAATAGCTAGTGCAAATGCATTAAATCCCATTGAAGTCACACCATTTTCATCCCTAGAGTCCTTTATTAGTTTGAGAAATATTTAGCCACCACTTCGTTAATAGTCTTATTAGAGAAAAGGGATTGTATAGTTCCAAGCCAAGGGAGACCATAGGATTTTATGGATGTATGAACGACGTGGACTCATTGGCTATTAATCAAAAGAACCATACCTTAATATCAACATCATACTTCAAAGGTAAAATCCAAACATTAGAAATCGATATAATATTATTCATACCACCAAGATGAACACTTATTAGGTGACGAAAAAAATCACATGAAGGAATGGTAAAAATATGAACAATGGTGTAAAACAAAAAACGAAAAATAAGAAAAATTAAAGAAATGTGCAAAACAAAAATGTGTAAAACAAAAACTTAGAAAGAACTGAGGGCCTTCAATAATTAGCAAGGGTGGCCATCTCTCCCATGACTAAATTAGAAGGAGGAGATCTAAAATAATGAGTAAGGTTGCCCACCTACAGAGGTAGCATATGTTCTGGCTATGTTAAAATCATGGAAGGCTTTTGTTTGTTGCACGTTGACTAATAGTCTCTTTTTCAGGCTCTCAGGTTTATATATGATCATGGCCCCTGAAGGAAAAGTTGTAGAGATAATGTAAGGTCCTTCCCATAGTGTTTGAAATTTGGTACATTGTGACACATGTGTGGTGTTCCAGTAGAGAACCTTATCACCTGGTTGATACTTAACTTTCCTAATTTTTAGGTCATGATGTTGTTTATTAAATGCCTTGTGCAACTCACTAGAAGATAGGGCAACTAATCAGCTCTCATCTAGCAAGTTAAGAGTCATCAATCTTTGTTTTCGTGCTAGATCAAGGTCAAGGTTGAGGTCATATGCCATGGCTAGCGTATAGAGCTCAGTTTGGATAGGGAGCATTGGAAGTTTTCCATACACTAACTCATAGGGAGAGTAGCCTATAGGGAGTTTCCATGTGGAGTAGTATGCCCAAAGAGCATCATTTAGTTTAGTGCTCCAGTCTCACCTATATTTGCTAATGGTTCTAGTCAATATCTTCATAGTCTTCCTGTTGGTAACCTTGGCTTGATAGTTTTCTTGGGGGTGGTATGGTGTAGTTAATTTGTGCTCAACCCCTACGCATTACATTAACTTTTGAAAATTTGCACCTATAAAGTGTGTATCATTATGTAAGATAAGTGCATGTGGCACACCAAACCTATTGACGACTTGTTGTTGAACAAATCATGTAGCTATAGATGATGTACAATCTTTAATACAGCTACTTCAGTCCATTTTGTTAAGTATTCTACAAAAACTATGATGTATGCTTTTCCATTGGACATTGGTGTAATGGGCCCCATGAAATCAATCCCCCAAATGTCTAAGGATTCTAACAGTTAAATCCATTATTGCAAACCCTCCATTCTAGCAGTCATTTCCCCATCACGTTGACAGTGTTCACAAGATTGGATGAAGTGATGGGTGTCCTGAAACAAGGTAGGCCAATAATACCCTACAAGGGCCCTCATGAGCATCTTGGAGAACTCTCACTTAATCTCTATCGGGAACACACCATCGAACCAAGCCATTGGAACATTGCAAAGTTGTCCATTGATCTCCATTAAATACTTGGCTCTATGCAGAACCTATTGTTTCTTCTTAATGTCTAGCTCTTGTCATGTTTTTTTGGGTAAGGAGATAGGTAAGAATGCTACTATACCAATTCGTCTCCATGGGTGATTGGTCATTCACTATATCGGCAAAGAGGAACTCATCGGGGAAGTGATCGGAGATGGGATACTCATCCTCTTTGTTGTCCCAGTGTAACCGAGATAAATGATTGGCAACTACGTTCTTGGTACCTTTACGATCAATCATTATTAGATCAAAATCTTATAGGATTACCAGCCATTGTATAATACAGGGGCTTACCATTGGCTTATTCATGAGGAACTAGATTGCACTATGATCTGTGTGTATGAGTACTTTGTAACCCAATACATAGCTCCTAAATTTTTCTAGTGCAAACACTACAACCATTAATTCTTTTTCTATAGTAGTGTAGTTAAGTTGTGCACCAGCTATACTTCTACTTGCACAGTGGATGTCATAAGGGCATTTTTGATCATCTAACTATGTAAGTACGACTCCTAAGGCATAGTTGGATGGATTATTCATGATATGAAATGGCCTAGACCAATCAGGATCTTGTAGAATGGGTGTTCCTACTAGCTTCTACTTTAGAGTTTGGAAAGCTAGTTCTTATTCCCTAGTCCACTCGAAGGGTACATCCTTTTTTGTTAACTCTACCAATGGTTTGGCGACCTTTGAAAAGTTCTCTATGAATATTCTATAGTAGCTAGTGTGTCCAAGGAATGACCAAATGTCTTTAATATTTTCCGGTTAATGGGTGATTCCTTGGATAACTTTGATTTTCTCAAGGTCTACCTCTATCCCTGCATGTGAAATTTTATACCCAAGTACTATGCCTTCTTGGACCATTAAATGGCTTTTCTTCTAGTTGAGCCTTAGATTAGTTTCTACACATCTTTTTAGCACTTGCTCTAATTAGTCCAAGGCTTAATCAAAACTTGCTCCGTAAGTGGAGAAGTCATCCATAAAGACTTCCATACCATTTCCTATCTACTGCTAGAATATGCTTAGAACTAAGCATTGAAATGTGGCAGGGGCATTGCAAAAGCCAAAAGACATTTGATTGTATGCAAACGTTCTCCAAGGACTTGTGAATGTAGTTTTGGCTTGGTCTTCTGGGGCTATTTGTATTTGGTTGTATCCACTATATCCATCCAAAAAACTATAATAGTGATGCCCTGCAATTGTGTCTAAGACTTGGTCAATGAATGGCAACGGAAAGTGATCCTTGAATGTTGCCATGTTTAGTAGCCTAAAATCTATACACACCCTCCATTTGCCTCCCTTTTTAGGCATGATTACCAAGGGGCTAACCCATTCACTATCAGCAATGGGGTATATGAACCCAGCCTTTAGAAGCTATTCAATTTCTTCTTTTAGTACCTACTTCAACTTTGGGTTCAATTGCCTCTACGGTTGTTTTTGAGGCTTCATGGAGGAGTGAATGTAAATCCTATGCTAGCATATCCTAGGATCTATTTCAGTTAATTTTGGATATGACCAAGCAAAGGCTTTTAACCATTTATTTATTACCTCTAGCAGACTCTCTTTTTGTTGCGGATCAAGTCTTGCGTTGATGATTATTGATTTTCCATTCTTAAGGAACATGTATTCCATATTGGTGGACAATGGTTTTAGCTCTAGGGGCTCTTATTTAAATTTCTTGGGAATTTCCAACTTCCCCCAGTTGATGTTTTCTAAGTTAGGACTAGGAAGTTGGCAGTGGACTTGCTCTAATGCATCAATGCTATCTATATAAGTGCAAGTCAAACCCTCAGCTAGTTCCATGCATATTAGTGAGCTGCTTTCTTGATCAGCTATCAGCCATTGGGTGTCTTCTTGTCTTGTGGCTGCTGCATACAGACACCTTTGTATGTTGATCATTTGTGCACATTGATTCCATGCAGGCAATGTTAAACTTTGCACAACCCATGATCTCTACACACAATTGCATCCTATGTCACTGTATGTGATGCATGGAACCTTCTTCTTCTTGATCTTTCAAAAAGTATTTTCCTTAGATATTTCTAGGCAAACATCACAAATACCTAGGTATGCATCGATAGTGCTTAGCCATGCCATTTCCATTATAATTGGGAAGTCCCCCTTACTGTTATTCACTTGGATCACCAAGAAGTTAGTTGGATACGACCACCCACAAATAGTGGTAATAATGTCCTCCACTAATTCCAAGGGGACAATGATGGACAGGTCAGCTAACTCTAAATAGACATTACTCTTTTTTAATTGGGGCAGGTTCTAGGCCTTATACATTCCTTGGGATATTAGGTTGACACAGGAACCTAAATCCAAAAGAGCTTTGCATGGATCATTCCCAGTGATTTGTAGATATATTAGGGGACTTCCAGGATTAAAGAATTTCTTGGGAAGATGGCCAACCTTAATCTAATCAGTAATGACATGTGTTAACATTACCATATGCATTGAATGCGGTGTTAGGTTCAAAGGGGGCTCTGAAGCTTTAGTTGATATGAAGGCATCCAAAGACTTAGTCACTTAGGAATGCAACGGCTTAGTTAGACTATTGGTTTTGAAGAAAGATATTTTCTTCATATGATTGTCAAAACCAACAGTAGGTTGTGGATTAATAACCCTTGTGGCATTACGTTGTTGTGGATGAGCAAGGAGTTCACCTTGCATTGCTGGAGTAGGTGGTAATGGAGCTATTGGTGAAAGAGATGAGGCTAGATTGGAAGGATGTTACACTTGTGGAATGTCACCCCTAGGAGAGGGAGTCCTATAGTGCTCGTGGGCTTAGTAGTGGTGTTGGGGAGTAACGTGACCAACAAAGTCACAGGGAGAGATTGGATGCTACATGTAATATCCATATGGGTCTGGTTGCCGGTAAGGATATTGTTGTCTTAGTGGTGGCATTCCCCATGATTGTGGGTGCTACCACTATTGATGTTACTCAATTGGTTGTGGTGGAGTTCCACTTGGATAATATGTTAAAGGTTGGTGAAACTGCCTTGGGTTACCTTGGGAATAAGGTAACCATTGGGATTTTTTTTGTTTGTTTAAACATGGATTAAGTGCATACACCCCATACTCCTATAAATGTGAGATTACAGGGCAACATCCCTTAGGATGCTCATATTGATGGATCTCACATCCACTATCATTGTCTGTATTTGAGTCCACAACTTCTTCAATAATAGCAACTTTTATCTTACCCTTGTTACGTGCATTTTTGGCTTCTCTCTTTTTCCTTTTGTCACGATCACTACCTCGCTCCCTAGACTCCTCTACTACTTTGAGAACAGTTTGAAACCTAATATCCAGGAAGTCCCACATTTGATCTGTCTTTGTCGATACTTTTGATGTTAACTTTTGAATAGGCAAGGTTTTCCTATTTATCATCTTTTCGAGTGGTGACTCTTCCTCATCCTCACAAAATCTTACTTCCTTCTTTTGGAGGGAATAATCTTAGTTGTATTCTTCTGCACTCTCTCTTTTTCGTATCTCACCTTCTTCCTTGGCTACTTGCTCCAGTAGCCTATGAATTTGATGGGACCTGAGCTCATATAACCTCCCTTGGGCATAAGTCCCAAGGGTTCTTCTTGTTTCATGCCTAAGCCCATCTACGAGATGGCGTAGTTGATCCTGCTACGAATAACCAAGGCCAGGACAATGATGTAAAAGTGCATAATAGTTACCCATGGTAGCATCCAAGGGTTCATGACTTCCTTGTTTCCATCCTTGGATTTGCTTCCGCAAGTTGGACACCCGAGAGTATGTTTGGTACTTATCGTTGAACAATTCTAACATTGTACTCCACCTACAAATGGATTCTAGTTCTAAGGACTGGTACTAGCTTTCTTCTTCTTTTATTAGTGTCTGTGGGAACAAATTAATTTTTTGCCACTCATTTTCTATGTTTTGCAAGGCACATGCATCATGAAATGCTTGTAAGTAATTTTGATTATCAGTGTTATATTCCCCTTCAAATCTTGGGATGTTATTCATGTCTAACCTCTTGATCCTACTATCTTTTTGGTGCATTATTGGAACTCTCATAGCCTCAATAATATCTAGTGTGCTTCACATGGCGAGTAAGGATTCATCTTGATCATCTCTTTCATAGTGTCTATGGTGCCTATGTTGTTCCCTACTCTCCGTTCTTCTATGGCATGATTCCCTAGAGTGCCTTTGTCCTCTATCTTGGTTGCCTCGTTTGTGACTTCCACTTTGTTTGTCCTTATCCTCACGATCTATTTCTCTATGCCTATGTTTAAACATAGAAGGAGAGGGTGAAGGAGATGATGAAGGTGAAGAAGAAGGAGAACCACCCCCATGACAGTGTCTACTACCTTCTCTTCGATGGTCTCTACCTCGATTGCAATTGCGATTTGAATGCCGACCTTTGTCATGGGTCTTTGTTCCTTTTTCAAACACTTTATGTCTATTGGTCTTAGCACCTAGGTTGTGAATAGTAGAATGAAGGTTCTAATACACAACCCCTTGGACAAAGGCAAGGAAAGGAACATCGTTATGTGGGTGACTACCTAAGGTAGGTTCATCACCCTCAATTTCACTTAAAACGTGTGGAGCATCCTTAGAACATTTTCCCTTCAAGGACTTATGGTCTCTCTCTTGTTGCAAATCCCTTTGACATTGTGCTCTGGTGGGACAATAGTCTCTCAAATCATAGTCTTGCGTGATGTACTCTGCATGTAAGTGTTGCATCTCTATTTGTGTGAGAGCATGAAGAAGCATACTTGGGATTGAACGGTCAAGAGGTAACAATATTTTACCCTCCAAGTCACGCCAATGTAGTTGTTCGTCTTGGTGGAGAATAAAGGTGAAGTTGGGTACATATTCATCAGGATGAACATGTACCACACGAAATTGTTAAGGAACTGGTGGATCAACATCATGTGTAACTTGCCACTGATTACTTCTTGTGTTAGTCTTAGGCGATGAAGTGCTTTTGTGTAAAGAAGAAGAAAATTTTTCTTGTTTAGTGTGCAATGTACTATTATCTTTTTCTTAATCAACCCTAATGGTTCGTTCCAACGATGTAAATGATTTCCTAAGTTCTACTTAGCGCACAAACAACTAAGTCCCTGGAAATGGTGTCAATGATGAGCAATGAGGTACCCCTACGCTCAACCATATGAATATGAGCATTTCACACACAATCTGGTCGAAGTCCAAGGACTAAGTGCCTATGCACCTATGTGGAACAATAATGGGTTGATTAATCGTTGTCTTCCCAAACTTACTTGTATGTCATGGCTGTATGGTTAAGTAAGCTTGAGGCATATGATTTTTATGGCTTTTATGTGTTTTATATCTTGCACTAATAAGGAAGGGAGAGAGAAATAACTAAGTAACTAATCTAATTTAACTATTCATTAATGAAGTTCTAAGTACTCCTAACACTAGTATCCATTCCCACTTGACGTACACATCCTGAACTAGTGCAACACTGTTGGGATCACCAAACGCTAATCGTTACTAGGTTACCAAGCGCTACACACATGCTCGAAGTGGTCGTATTGAATGTATTTAACTAAGAGAGTTGTAGGGTGAGAGGAATCATTAATTAACTACAAAAGCATTAAATAATAATTAACACTAATTAATCTATTCTGTATGCTGCAAGGTTTATCATAAAGTTCATCTTTATTATCGTACACAAAGTGTGCTTAAGTACACAATGCTCAAATAAAGATCCATTCACTCTATGACTCCTACTGTGGGCATGCAAAAATAATTCTAACTCTGGAGGGAAACTGACAAGAGTTTGGCTAAGGGACTAACTTCTAACTATGGAAACCAAGGGTGCCACCTCTTATTTATAGGCAAGGAGACAAGCCACGATATCGGGTACTCGATATCGCATGGTCGATCCGATATCGTGGACATGATATTGTGTACGCAATATCATGGTTCATCAATGGAAAAAGCTAAGATAATGATAATGTTATATGTGAGATCTTATCCTAGGTATTCATAGTTTTTGCAATGTAATGGTGGAGGTTTGTTAATGCCCAAGCATCAATGAAGGTCCATCAATGTAGCCTTAGCCAACCAAAGCACATTTTCAACACTTGAACCTAAACCTAGGTAACCAAGGGTTATGCTGATGTAGCGAAATACACTCATGCAAGGAAATCAATGTATGCCCTTGCTAGGATTTCAAATGTTAAATTTAGATGAAATCCAAAATCCAAAAAAACATGTTGGAAGGATATTAAGGTGTCCAAATGAGATTGAAAATGTCCTAAGAACCTTAAGACATACACATAAACAACAAATGTGGTACAAGAGGTAAGGGGCCAGGCCTAGGAAACACAAACCTTAACTGAACACATAAGAACTACAAACATAGGGCATGTGAAACACTCATAAATTCAAGGCTTATCATAGACATACAAAATACCATTGGATTCCTCATCATTTCCCCATAACTAAGTAAAGCTAGTACCATAGCTTTAAAACATAAGAAATAAAAACATGGACAAGACACATGCCAAGGTCAATGTAGAGGAATTACAAATGTAAAATATAGACCATGACTATTGTTGGCAATCGTTTGGGATTTGACCGCCAACGAGTGTCCTCAAATAGGATTTAGGTGCTTGCCGGTCTTTGGCAACACCAAGGCCCAGATACCTCCAAATAGACTCAGTAGTTAATGTGAGTATGTGTGTGTGCTGTTGCGGCGTGCGGTTGTGAAAAATGAAATGATTGCATTGTTTGTAAACTATAAATGACTTTTCTTAAAGAGATTCAGCCAACTTTGCCAAGTACTGTGAGTTGTTGAGAGTTCCTATTTTGTTCAATTGCCTAGTCTACGCAGTCCTTATAATACCTACTTGTAACAAATAAAATTTTGCAAAAACATTTGAGCACAACTCCATGAATCTACTTCTAGTTTTCCCCAGAGAAAGAAATGGTTCCACAAGAAAACTACAAATAGAGCAAGATTCAATAGAAATAGACATAAAAGAAAGTAGATTTGTGTAGACCTAAAATGTTTAAACAAGGTAAAATGATACGAGTAAACACTTCGCAATAAGGTTATCCCAAATTCAATAACTACGAATTGTTCAAACTTCCAAGGCTCAAACAAGCAATTTCTTCAAGACAATCCTACTATGCTACCAAAAAATTGTTGCGTAAACTATCACATACGAGACTCTATTTTGGCTAGATAATGGATGTCAAAAATTGCATTCAATAGAACCTTCAAAAGACTTGACAATTTCTAATTGAAATACCATGGAGATTCACTTTAAAGATAAAATAAAGTTATTCTGATCTCATCAAAATACCAAAGATTTTCTAAACCCTCTTGACTATTGAATCATTCAATAGCATGACTACAAGCAGAGGCTCTCTTATAACAATCCCAATAGTGGTTCTTATACAATGCACAATAATAAAATTTACTACTAAAAAATTCTCTCAAGGCTTTCAAACACAAGCACTTCTATGTAAAAATTTTAATAGAAATCTTCTATTATGTAATAAGAACAATAAGAGCAATCTAAAAATCCCAAAATTACTTGCCAAGGATGATACTATCTAAACCACTAGCTAAACAATTTAAACAAATAAAAATAAAACATAACTTACAGGACTATGACAAAGAGGCTGAAATCTTTTCTTTAGCAAGCCATCTTACAAGCAATCTTTCACAATGTGTGACTCCAAGTGTGAGCTAGTAGTCCCTAACACCCCCCCCTGTCTTCTCAAAAGTGTGATATATGTCTTTCTTCTTAACCCTAAATCCTTTTTATAGGGTTCAAAAGGTAGTTACATTCAAAATATCTTTGCTAACTTCTCTCCCAAGTAACTTGCCCAACAAGTTAGGAAGTTACAACTTAGGACGTTAGGAAGTTAGAAAGTTAGGAGAAAAACATGCTAACATTGGCATGTGTAAATATTACAAATATTGCTTTTTTAAGCAATAATAATAATTTTAAAAATAAATCCAAGAGCTCCATATAATTTTTATTCTTATTTTATTTGTTTAGAATTTTTAAATGTTAAATATTATTGAAGCCCTAGTAATTTTTATAAATGGGTAGTAGTAAAAAGGTAATTTTGTATACACCTTAATGTAACGTTGGTTGACGTTGGTTGAGGCAGCTGCCAATCTGTGTAACCTTATGTAAATAAATAAACCTGCATCTACACTTTGAACCCACGTAAACTTTGCTAGAAACAGAAATTTAAATCCAGTGGTGGTTCAAAATATGAAGTTCGAATGTGAAGGCGTGAGGCCTGGAACTACCGATAAATTGTTTTGAATTATCCCGCCCTGCCACAACCGTATATCAACTTTTTACTGCGAAAGAAGGCCCTACCACCATGTTCGGTATAAAAACTGTGGCTGTTGTAACCTTTGCTTCCTGCAAATGCTCTTCCCTTCCCAAGAATCGGATCAACTGCAGCTCATTTTTCAAATATTTTGAAGATAATTACAGATTGCCTCCTCTAAACTCCCAATAATAGTTTTTTGCGTTCACTGCAACCTCACCCAAGAACGCACCTCCTCCCTGAATCAAAGAGCATCAAACACACTTTCAGACTACCAAATCAAGGTGAAGAACTTAAGCTCTGAACAACAAGGCGTTCTGGCACGGGAAACGCATCCTTCCGCGGTCGGATATCAAACCCTTTTTGAGTCTTGGCAGCTACTACCCCTACCTCTTGGCTGCTTTGCCTGTGACCACATACCAAATATGAATACCGACGACGTGGAGAGACTGCAGCAGCTACAGAAACCCTTTCAAAACACAGCCAAGCATGACTTAGGTTAATGTCAAGGTCCGTTAGCGTCGTTAACAGCTTTCACATGCAGTTGAGTCAAAAGACACTCTGTACAGATGGCAAGAACCCCAGAAAAAACACTGTTTGGTTCTAATTTTTTTGAGACAAGAAACGAACAGGAATAGTCATGGCGTGTGATGGATGAAGAGATGCACCTAAATGCACAATAGATCTGAAACTCCAGGCGAGGTGCCAAGTACGGAAAGGTGGAGAGACTGACCTTAACAACACACATGCATAATAAAAAATGGCCTTTGATGTGCTTCTTTCCATCGTTGAACCATTTTACGATGTTCCATCCTATTTTTTAATTTGCCCCCTTCTGTTCTTTTTTTTTTTGTAATAAAACCAATGAAACATATCGGTATCCTCATTAATATTGGCCCTACAAATCCTATTAGGATTTTTCAAAGCTAATTTAATCTTGTAAGACACTTCTGGTTCCAACTCATCATAAGATTTGTATTTGCCGACATCCTACATTCGGTATCTCTTTGCATTGCTTTATTAAGAGATGAAATTGCTTTTTGTTATCGCAAAGGCCTTCCTTCCTTAATGTGTTACAAACAAAAATTTTTCTAACTGCATAAACCTTTACTCATACCAACATGTTCCATGAAATGGACAAATGTGCCAACAACTATGTTATAATATAAGCCACCTCATTATCAAGTGCCAGGGGATAATAGCTTAGGAGGATAGAATCCTCTTGACATGATCACATGGAATAAAGAGAATCTAGAAGTATTGGTTATGGACATGTGAAATTATTGAAGCTATGCCTTAAGGTTCATTACCCTGGCCACATGAATGGGTCTCTGCTAAATGTCATTCGCACTTATATGTTATTTCATATTATTCATCTTCAAATCACTTCTTACTAACTCCTTTAGAACTCATTTGGAAGATCTTGCTAGGCATGTGCTCAACCCAAAGATCATGAGCTTAATTGTTTACCTTTTGATCTCTCTCTTGAGGGAGGTCTCTCATGTATAAATGTTAGATCTAATGATTGATAGTATTCCTCCTCTTTTTTTTGGGATTGGTGGTTCTTATGTAGGACTATAGATCAAGGTTTGAGATCTCTCAATCTCCTCTTGAATATGTTTGCAAAATATTGAGCTGCAAAATCTTGAGCATGATTTCCTAAGAATGATGAACTATGAAAATGCTAAAAATCAAGTAAGATCACAAAGGAATTATACTATCCTTGAAAAAAAATCATAGGAACAATGATAAGTATAACACTTAGGACCACAAGAGAAACATAATCACAACTATGAAATCAAGGCATGTATGGGTAAGTAAAAGAAAGATGAATACAATTTAAATAATCATCAAAATTAAAAAGTACATACCCAAATTGGTTCCTCTCCCCTAAAATTGAGTTATAAGACACATGGCTTAAACCACATGACAAATGTCAATGAGAAGAATAAGAGAAAAAAATGTTCATGAAAATCCCAATAAATCCAACTTACTTGAAACACCAAAAATCAAATACAAAAAAACCACAAAGAGAGCAAAAAGACCAAAACATTAAAATCTTATTTTGGATGACATCCAAACTCATAGGATTTGAATCATAATATCAAATCTACTTATTTTAATAATCAAAGGACTAGGAAAGAGAAGAATTAAAAAATGAAAGATAAATAAGGTACCCAAAGATCAACAAATAGGTGCAAGTTAGGTAAGGTGGGAAGGGATTTTCATGATCAAATCCTAAAGCTCATAGAGTCAAAAGCATATAAGTGAAGGATCAATCAAGTGCCTTATGTCATGCAACCAGTACCATCACTAGGAGATAAGCTTGAGCTTACTTGCTCATAATGCCAAGACAACAAATATTTATAAGTGAGTCCTTACCATAGTAGACATCTATCTTTCTTACCCCTGTAGGATCCATTGATGGGACATCCATGGATTCCCAACAACTAGTAAGACATTAGCATCAAACACAAGTCCATCCCCATGGATGGCGAAATCTCATCATCTGATTTTCTTAATCAAATTACCACTATACAAAATGATGGGCAAGAATGAAATGGAATAGATGGAGAATGAATGATGAATAAGAGAGAGAAGGTAAAACTGCAACATCACTAGATTATTAGCCACACATTCAATTAGTCCATAGAAGTACATGAGTACATCCTACACTTTGTGACACTACATCCCTTCATCACTACTCATCCATATAGTAGAGATAGATCTCTAAGTCCTTTGTTGGAGTGTAAGGTCGTACCTACTACTACTAGTGTCATCTAGCATTAATTGCTCCACAGTCTAACCATTGGTTAAACCAAACTAATGAAACCTATTGCAAGTCATCTAGAAGTTAAGATTCTATTTTGGTTTTCCTCCATCTATACATGTATGCACAATAGGTTTCTCAAATCTCACTTATAAAAAACCTTTCACTAATTCCTTTGGTTGTGTTAAGAAATCCTAATTCAAATAGTGATTACAATATCATGACTAAAAAATTGAATTCTTATAGTTTAGATATCATCATGGTTTGGGTTAAGGATTATGATCTTGACCCCTAGGAAGAAATGAATTCAAGAATTAGATGAAAGTAACATTTGACATTACAGAAGTTTACTAAGAAAGAGACTTCTAGGCCTTCATGATTATGGATAAGGATGAGATAAGAGATTATATTGGACTATTACATTTGAGGGTTAAGTGATCTAGACAACAAGTTAAACATGAGATAAGCATGCTTGATTAATATCATGCATGCCTTGCACATGCATTGGTTCAATCTTTCATATTGATCTTACTTGAGTGATTATAGGATTGGTCTAGGATGGTAGAAATACCAATTTGTGTGGAACAAATATTTTGGAATCATATTTCTCTTTCCATTACCTCTTCTTATTCACTTTTTCTTTTCATGGATTTTATTCTTGTTTTTTATTCATGAGAAGAGGATTTAGTAAATGGTGCATGAGAATTATGGGAATGATTAAAATGTTAGATCACCACTTGAAGTATTCATCTTGCATGATTATGAGAATCCATCCATCACCACATGGTATGAAAAGGTCCATAAGTTCATGAACCTATTCTAATCAAGATGATTAGGTATAGCAAGCACATGAACCATGGTCCAATCACACTGATCAAACCCATCTAGTGGTCATAAGGACTCTTGATGTTACATCCTTTCCTGCCAATGATGAAGAAATCTTCTAGGACTCTAGATCTTATACCCTAAGGTGTGGATCCACTACCTGCCCATGGTTCTAGTACAAGTAGCTTCAATAGCTTGTAGCATGAGTCCAAACTCCTTGCTGAATTTGAACCTAGTTTACCAATGATGGATAGAGATAAAGTGGATGGATAAACTCTTTTGAGTAAGAATTCCATTGATCAAGGATTTACTTTAGCCCATTTTAGTACTCTCAAATCATCATTATACTTGTAACTCATCCATCTACCATTGGCATATTGGATGAGCATTCACAAAGCACCTTAGTTGATTTTTCATGTTTACACAAAATACATTCAAAAGAATATGAAAATCAAAATTGATTAATTATTGATGAGTGGCAAGTGCCTCCTATGCCCAACCATAAAAATCACAAGCATGTATGCATGATCTGATTAATTCTGTGGATGGGACTAGTGTGGTGTTTAGATCGTTAAGTGTTGATTGTAGGTCATTATCTTCTCACTTGGACTAGTAATAGCTTTGTAATGTATGGTTTAGTCTAAAGTGAGGCATATGATTATTGATGTTGTGTGGCTATGGCTAAGCTAGTTAAAATCATGGAAATTAATGGTTTAATTAATGTAACTAATAACAAGAAGATAAATCCTAAGCTAGTCTATGGGCAATGAGTGTTCATTCCTAGCTTGTCGTACACTTCATGAACTCATGTACCAACTATTGGAATTACCAAGTGTTATGCTATTTGGTAAACCAAGTAATAACACTACTAGGATTACCAAGTGCATACATGTTTACACTTGAAACTAGTCATACTCAGTTCGCCAATTGCTTAACATGCATGAAAATGTAAATGATAGCTAAATATATGAAAAGTAAGTTACATTAAAAGTAAGTCTATTCTAAGTTAAGGTGCTGCAATGAATATGAATCAATATCAATCTTATTGTCATTCATGGAATGTATTTAGGTATAATGCCACTCAAATAAGACATCGTACAATTGACTCAAATTCACACTACAGGTACTCACTGACTATTATGAAGATTATGGAATAAAACCACAAGATTCTAGCTACTAAAGTGATCAAAGATGTCCATAAACATGATTGGAGACTCATATTATTAGGAATTTATCATAATTATGACACCACACTTACAAGATAGCATCCTAGCCTATGATATAGTAGATGTGATGGAAGGGATGCTACATCATAGATGCAATGTAGTAGGACGTGCTACATCATAGATGTGATGTAGCATCTATGAAATAGTAGATATGATACAATATATTAGTCAACAATAGAATTTCATGCTTTATCATGCCCCCATGAATCACACAAAATTCATGCTCGAGTTGTATAGAAAGAACAAAGTTCATTACAAAAATTATGGGTTGACTAGGACTAGAATAACTGACATGATAAGTATGAGTGCCACATTACAAAATTTATTCAAGTGAATATCTTGAAAATTAATAAAAAACATTGGGCAGACATCAAAGTTTATATAATTGCAAAATCCTTCAAAAATCCACCAAAGATTAATCTTCTTGTGGTCACTAGTGGTGGAATATTTTCCAACCTTGAGTATTATGTTGATACTTCTATTTTATGCATAATGTTTTTGAAGGGTGGATTGAAATTTCTCCTCATTATCCCATGGGTTTAGCAAACTTGTGATGTTTGAGCTTTAATCCTTGTATGTGCTACCCTTTTTTCATGAGCATATGCTTTGCTATTCTCCTCTTGGCCTCTTTTTCTTACCTTCCAAAAGGCCTTCAACTTAGGCATTCCTTTTATCATCATCTGCAATCACTAAAGGATCAAAGTCAATTTTGGTAATAATTGATTAATAATTTTTTTCATAATGATTTACCTCTTTTCAATTCTTAGGTAGCTTAAAATTTGAAAAAAAATTTAGCAATTAGGTTAAGGTGATGATAAAATAATGCTCTTAAGGCTATAAGGTAACTAAAATCAACAAACTATTTAAGTTATTTTGATTATTTTTACTATTATTGACTATAATATTTAAAATTGAGGTGTTAGAAAGAATTTCAAAAATCACATCCTTAGCCCCCACAACAAAGAAGCTCAACTTTAGAAGCTTACAAATTTTCAAACACTAAAACTAAAGGTTGGATTCACGAAATGGCCAAGAAATATTGAATTTGGAGAATAGTTAAATATAAAAGTATATAAAATCATTTAAAAATAATTTAAATTGATGAAAAATATTCTCAAAATCATGCATAAATTTAGATAAGCTCTCCATGATGTCCTTGAAGATGTGACGTTTTTATTTAAAGCCATGATCAACAAAAAGTCATGCAAGTGGTTCCTTCCCAAAGTAGGATCATGCCATAATGCCCTTGCATAACCACTTCTATATATGTCCATGGGCATCTTAGAAGTTAAATGTATATCATGCCTTTATTCCAAACAACACACAATCATCTTGGTTAAGATTCTGGACTATACTATACAAAACCATTAGTCACATAATTGCATGCAATAGTGAGGTGAACAATAGGATGAAAAAGGATTGTAGAGAATGGGATGTGAGGTATCTTACCGTAAGCATAATGAATTCTATGTGAGATATGTGATTAAAGTAATTATTAGCCCTTCCATCCAAGATCCAAACCAAGTCCATACTTACTAGTGACATCATACTACATCATCTCAAAAGTAGCAACCACAAGATTATCATAACTATAATGAGTAGTAACACTTGGAAAGGAGGTTCAAGGAAGTAGCTTATTAATAGAACTCTTTTTAATGGAGATTTGGCCATTGGATAGAGGAGTGCATTCAGGCATGGGTGACATGTCTTTTTAGCCCTATAACTAATGCAAGTCTAAGAAACCCTGAAATTTCTAAGAATTCACCTACTTTAGGCAAGGGTAACATGTCTTTCAAGTGGAACTCTCAAAAATTTTTATTCTATGCATTTATTTGGTTATTACTATGTCAACCTTACCAAATGACTACCTTCAGGCATGGGTAATATGTCTTTCTAGTGACATGATAATAAAACACTTATTTTAGACATACTTCCATTTTTTGTGAGAACTCAAGTGAATAATACAACTTAATAGCAAGAGAAGTCCTATAGTGTAGCTTTAGAGAATATGCAAATTCCCTTGATGTTATACCCTTTTCATTTTTAGTTGGTTCTTTTCTTTCTTATTTAGGCATAATGATCACAAGTTTATTTTAGTTTTATTATGAAGAGAATGTCATTTTGTCCATGATAAGAACTTCTTACCAGTGGAAATAAGTGGATGGATGATGTTGTCTCATTGCTTTACACAATTATTTACCCAATTATCTTGATAGCATAGGATAGAGACCCAACACATAGTGTTGACTTCTACATCATGATTGGAAATATTATTAACAAAAACATAGTAACCATCCATAAAACATAAAGAAAATAATTCAAGAAAAGATAAAATTATAAATAAAAACATAACAAGAAATGGAAAACATATTAAGAATCGGAAAATTTTGAAGAAATAGAAAAAGGATAAAAAATTGTAAAAAAAATGAAAATACACTTATTAGTTCTTGATTCAAGATAGGGAATCTCCCACATAACTAAACTCATAAATAAGCATTTGAAAAATGGACTGAACATTCCATTGGTTATACACCATAAGTTTTCCATTTATCATCATTAGTGATTTGATTTTTCGCTAGTTAGTATATTTAACATTGATGGTAATTAGATGTCAATCATTTAGAGACACATATTTAATTGGACTTAAAGGTGTTTCCTTTTTAGAGGGTCTACATATGTTTTCTTTTTGATTTTCTATTTTGGTTTTTAGGTTTGCATGTTTAACAATTTCTTCTAGTATATAGTTAGAGTGTAAGATATCCTTTTCTAAGTTCTCTCTATTTGGTTCATTTTCATAGGACTATAACTAATAAGTGGGTTGGATGTTTCCATGCATCTTTTAAATGGTTTAGTATTCTCATTTTCTAACCACTAGGTGTCTTTTGGTTTAGTGGCTATTGTATAGACATAGTTTTGCACCCATTCTTGTTCTTTAAGTTTGTTATGGGTTATGGTGAATGTTTGCATACGGGAAAATATCGTTTGGCATATGTAATACTCCAGCCATATTTGCATCTCGAGCATGCAAGTGCTACAAGGCCCACCCCTCAAAGGGGCATGTGCATGGACCCTAGATAAATAAAATATATACTCTTCAAGGATAGATAGTACATGAACTTTGACCAAAGTGTCTCAACCTTGAAAAAATGGTTAGAACGTTCTACTTGTGATTAGTAAAATCAAGGTTCAAGTCTACCTGTAACACATGAGGACTTATAAAATATCATAAATTGCACCAAATCACTCAATTTATTCAAATAATTCATAGTTACGAGAGACCACAATTTGAAAGAACAAGATGATGCCTCCATGCAAGATTGAACTTCAAACCTCTAATTTACAAGAAGGATGCTATAGCACTAAGTTATAGAGGGTTTCAAGGATGGTATTGCATAACCATTGAGGATCATAGATGTCAAATCAATGGCTTGGCTCAATGCTAATGAAACTTATGTAAATAAATTTTGTGAAACTTGTTATTTTATATAATTAGAAATTGAAATACATAATAGTATCATAAGATGTTAATTTCTATTAGAATACACTGATGTAATCTTGCTATGAAAGTGATGTAGTGGTTGTAAGATTTTGTTTTAGAGATCCTAGTAACAGACATACACTTAAGTTAGATAAAATGCAACGGATACAATAAAAAAAAAAATTTCCAAATGCTACATTGATGATTCATGCTACATTCAATTTATCAGTTTTTGCAAGAAAAGTAAAAAATTAACATTTATTAACAATTAAATTTGCAGTGTACAATATAAAAATTGATTAGATTTTCTTAGTGCATGAAATTTTTAAAATAGTCTTAATGACCCAAGACACTTATAAAAGAATATTAAGTAATGTGTAATATTTCTCTTATTTTTGTTAAANGTTACTACTACATGTGTTCAGTTAGAAATTTATTATTTTAACTATGCATTTGAAGTGTTCAAATGATGGAGCATTTATCATTTGAAATTTAAAAAATTATGAAGAAAATTCTTATTAGTGACAATTGGATGTTTCATATGCTTTTAGTAACATAGGATGTTCAATTGAAATGCAATACTGAAGTAGTATATAACATTCTTCTAATCTTTTTTAATATATTGTATAGTATATTTTTATTTAAAAATAAAATTTTAAGGAAATTGCTTATTTTGGAACTATTAAGATTGTAATTCATTAATCTTCTTAGGCTTGTAAAATTGTGAAGTGTTTATTTACATTCGTGATGTAATATAACTAGCATTGTTGTGCTTAAGGATCACATCAAAAGTTGACTCACAAAATTTGTAGCTTTGTTTCTATTTAGAGGATGGAAAAGAGAGAAATGTTTGTACAAAGATTTTTACATAAAGATCTACATAATGAAGAAAGAGTAAAGAGGCTCATTCTTGAAAAATGGTTTTTATTTATAACATATTAAAGAAGAAAACTATCATGCAATGCAGAAAAAAGATAGACAAATATGTTCAATGCAGTAATGCTTTGATTGCAACTTATGATACTGTTAACAAGTGGTAACATTATTAGAGGGCTTTTTCTTTGGCATGCATTAATACAGTGTCATTGTTGTTGTTGATGTGGTCATGCTTTAATGAATAATAAGTGGTTACATTATTAAAGTTTGAAATGCATCAATATAGTGTTATTGTTGTGCTCAAGAAGTAGATCAAATATTTTGTTATTAGATATAGTAATAGTTGAAAACAAGGAGAAATCATTATGAAGATAGTCATGATATGATAGAAAGTAGTACATTATCTTCACACACACACACACACACACACACACAAAACATTATGAAAAACACGTTCTTGTAGCTAGTCCTCTTAATAGATTATAAATGGTAGCATACATTTTGGTCAAGTGAATGATGTGTATTGACAAGTCAGAATCAGTAAAATGACAAGAATTTTTGTTTTCTATGGAAGTAAGTTAGGCAAGCATAATAGATTTGAAAATGCTGCTAAACACCTTGGATTAGAAATGGTAATGCTAGTTATTTTTAATTTTCAAGGTATGTATGATAGATTTATATGTTTTTGTTTATTTAACTTAGTTGCTTTGGTATGAAGGTTGGAAGAAAGATAGAATTAGTATATAGAGGAGGAAGCATTTGGCTAATGGGTGTTGTAGTTAACACTATTTTTAGTAGTGGAGGAAATGTTCTTCGGTAAGATAGTGACTTTGGATTCTTATTAAGGTATTTTCCTTGTGAACTTATTATTTGATCATCATTTGTATCTTAAATAATAGAGTGGTACCAAAATTTCATGCAACTCAGTAGGTACTATTCCAATAAAAGTCACCTTTTGTTAGTGTAGTGTAGTTATGTGTATCATACTGATAATTTAAGTTTTTTCTTGTGATTCTTACTATAGATGTCATTCATGTTCATATTGTTAATACTATGCATGAGAGAAAAGTAATTATGACAGAGTACTCAAATGCCTTTATTGCTTTTCCAGGTAGTTGTTATATTAGTATTTTATTTTGTAATATTTAATGTATTCCATTGTAGTTGAAATTATTTTATTATCTTATTACTAGGTGGTTTTGGAATCATGGAAGAAGTTATGGAGGTTATTAGTTGAAGACAACTTGGAATTCATAACAAGCTAGTATGTTTGATGATGTTGTAACATTAAGCATAATATATCATCATTAATGTTAAAAATTGGTTAATAGGTTTTCTTATTTATTTTCAGGTAGGATTGTTAAATATTGAAGGCTATTGGAACTTTCTGTTGACATTTTAGATCATGCAATAAATTATGGTTTTATTAGTAGTCAAGATCGTGATATCCTTTTTGTAGAGACTTGTCCAAGAAAGTTAATAAGTAAGTTTCTGGTATGGAAATATTACTAACACATTGCATATATTTTTGTTTATTTTTTCCTAAATTTCAATCGATCTTATGAGTTATGCATCTGATAATTTTTTCTAGGAATGATAAGACAATAGCTTGGATTTAAAGAAAATAGTTCTTCAAGAATGAAGGGACAACAACTTGGGTTTCAAGCAAATATTATGGTTGAAGAGGTGTCAAATAGTACTATAACCAATCATGAATGTACCTTAAAGATATTAGCAAAAGGGAAAAATTATTAATAAGAAAAAGTGGCTATTTTCTTAATAGTTGTTGTAATTATATATTGCTAATGTAAAGAATTGTGTATTTTTCATCAGTAATCCTCACAAAAAAGATAATATGTAGTCCCTATTTATTAAGCATATGTAGTATCACATGATACAAGTGTAAGTATTACAAATAGCACATAATCATAAAAAGAAAGGGAAACTTGTTTTATTAACATTACAAGATAGAATATATGCTAAAGTTTATGAATCTTCATCATAATCACAATGCCCAACATCATAAGGGCTAGCCAACAAGACTTGATGGAGTAGATGTTTTAGGTCTTCGAATGTTAGTCCACTGTTAAGTTGAATATTCAATATGCGCAAATCATATGTAAAAGGCAAAGTTGTATTATCAACCTACATATTGTTTTGCCAAAAGTAACCTATATCCCACTTGTTTATTGTATACACCACTTTATAGAAAGCAAACCTTGATGGACTGCCAGCAACATGCCTTCTTTCTATGGTAGAAAATAAGTGATAACTCATGCTTGTCCAACCATACTTGTCTATGTATATATTTTTAAATCTAATATCTGTATAGAAAAAATAATCATCATGATTTTCACCTTGAACAAAAGATGATTTTCTATCATTAAATATGGATTATGACCAAAATATTTCCACCATTAAAACCATGCATTGTTAGGTATATTCAATGAAACAATTTCAATTTCATAACAAAAACATAAATTTTCAAATGTAAAATGGTGACAACCACCACTTATTTGTCACACTAATGTTTTGAATTGGAAAATATACTTTATGGCAATAATTTATTGATGAATTGATCTGTTCATACTTATATATTATATTCTACTGATGTAACTTGGACTCATAGACAAAGTTTCTCAAAATAGCTCCTTTGAAAGTGAGCTTCCATTGCAACTAGTGGCATGCATTCATCTAGATTTCCACTATCACAATTCATTAGTAGATGGGAAGATTGCTCTTGCCAACCTTCCCTAATCAGATATGATCTCATTTTATCATTTTTTTAAATCTATCCAAATAAAGGATAGAAAATTTGTTGATATCGAACTTAAACGAATGCTAAACTTTGATGATGTTTTAAAACAATAACTATAAAACTAAAAAATCAAAACAAATATAAGGTAGATTTTGTGAGAGTTTCTGTAGTTAAACATGAATTGAAAAGTTAGTATACTCTTATGTTGAGTTCTTCTTTGAAGGAGCCTTTTTAGATCTGCACTACTTGAACTATGCTTTTTATTTGTAGAGTGTGTGCAATAAGTATGCATAGTATGGTTATGTCATTAACTGGAAAAAAGAACAAGATCTTATCCTTGAAGTTTGCAATGTTTTTTTGTATTCATGGTAGGTTATAACCTATTAAGTGAATATATGTTAGGTTTGCATTATGGTAATGTTATTAAAACAATGATGTCAAATGACAAAGCAATTATGACATACATTTGGCAGATTTTATCTTCTTGTTGAGTGTGGTGTTATAACCATCTTATTCTTAGTATAATGAGTGTACGAAAAGGTGGTTTTAGAATCATCAATGGAAGATTTGATTTGAAAATTTTGAGCATGCTAGGTTACATAAGAGATACAAATCTACTATTTTAACAATAATGTTGACAATGATAGGTTTGGGTGTATTAATTGTAAAGCAAAAATTCAACTCTACTACATAAAATAATAGATAAGTGGGATGCGTACTATGTACTCTGTAAATTGTCGTATACAATTATGATTTGAAGCTATTTCTTTATTATGTGTTTTTGGAAGTTGCTACTAAAATTGTGTATATAAAAGAGTTGCACTTGATTATAGATGTAGTGAACATCAAAATGCCATGGCGTTAACACAAAAATATAAAGATGGTTTACATGGAATTCATGTTCTAATTATTAATCATGATGTTTCATGTTTACTAGTTTAAAAGAAATGTTTGAATCTTATGATTATAAAGGTATAGTTATGTGTTGTTTTGTTAAGCTTATAGTATGAATTTTTTCTTTAAAATGTTTACCATTAACTTTTGTTTACTTGTTAGTTCCAATTTTTGCTAAGGGGACAAATGCTTTGGATATATTGAAGAAACAAGGAAATATGTTTAATCTTGTCGTTATTAATAAGCACATAGTTTTTCAAGATAGATTCAAAATAGCAAAGTATGTTATAAAAAAAATAAGAATACCTTTGATAAGTAAGTTCTTTGATATGTTGCAAGTTAAGTAATTTGATGTCATCATATGTATATATTTTAATATTCTTTTTGCTGCTAGTAATGTCTATTGTTGAAGATAAAGATACTATCAACAAAGCAGGAGCATGTCATTATTTTCTAAAATCTATTTTTCTCAAAGATGTGAAAACTCTATGGCAACATATAATCAGACAAAAAATTATTCGAAATATTTTTTTTTGTGAAGAAAATCAAATGATGAAAAACAAGGGGAAAATGTTAGAGAAAAAGCAACAGGAAAATAAGAGCAAAGATTCAAAAAGATTTCGATGTGAAATCAAACAAAGGTTTATGACAAGTGGGAAAATGCTTCAAACATATGGTAATATGTTTTTTTTATTTTATACATATATTTTTTAATTAAGTAATATATTTTCTTTATTTTCAATTATTGTTAGGTGAGACTTCAAAAGAAATAATGCATGAAAGTGATAGTAATCAGGCTATTTATGTAGATGCACAACATAATGTTTAGGTAAAAATACTATATAAAATAAAATGTTATTAAAAGTACATATTTGTATCTAATTTCAATAGTTTTAATGAATATAATGGTTCAAAATTGTGCAAAAATGCTGCTTATCATTAAAGGGACAAAAGAATTTGCATTTTGTTTCTACAAACATTGATAGAAATAATATTTATTGTGAACAAGTACCATTAGGAAATGACAACTCTATGAAGAAATCACATTTAAGATATCATGGCAAATTTATTATCAGTGATACATCGAATAGTCATATAGAGTATGACTTATCAAATAAAAATGTTGATTAGACTTATTATTTTGATAGCTATGATGGAAATCAACATTTGCTAAATGCATATAAAAACAATAAAGAATCTTTGTATGATAGTGAGGATGGTATACTAGATGTATGTTATGTTTATTTTATATATATCGGTGTTTTTTAAAATACAATAATATGTTATCTTTATTTAGGACTATTGTCATATGAGACTTCAAGAAAAATAATACATGGAAGTAACAATAATCAACCTACTTATGTAGTTGAACAATGTATTCTTTAGGTAAAAAATATGAAATGAAGTGTTATAAAAAGTATGTGTTTATATATAAGTTTTGTAGTTTTAACAAACATAATGTTTTTAACTTATGCAAAAATATTGCTTATCATTGAAAGAGAAAAAAAGTTTGAATTCAGATTGTGCATATGTTGAGAGATATAGTGTTTATCCTCAATAATTAAAGTTAGGAAATGATGGCTCTTTTTTGAAATTATGTTTGAAACATCATGGCAATATTGTTATAGATGGTATATCGAACAATTTTATAGGATATGACTTGTTAAATGGAAATGTTGATCAAAAATATTATTTTTATATCTATGTTGGAATTCAACATTTGTCAAATGCATATGAAAGCAAAAAAAAAAAAAAAAATCTTTATATGATGCTAAGGTTATTATACTTGATGATGACAATGATCAACATATTATTAGAAGTTTTTTATTAGACGGAAATAGAAAAGCTAGGTTTCAAGATTATACTGAGTTATGGAAAGATGAGGGGCAAAAATTTACATTTGGAATTAGCGATTTAAAATATGTCAACATAAAATAATTTTGTAAATTTTTATAAGACTATTAATGACTGTTTTATTGAGTATCTAGATGATTTTGATGTTTTTTTTTTGTTTTGTTATTTAATCTATATAGAAGCAGATACTCTTATTATTAGAAGTTGAATGTATTGATAAATTATCTTATTTCGAATAACAATTATTATATATCAATATATTAAGCAATGATATAACAATTATTATATATCAATATATTAAGCAATGATATTTTGGTTGGTTTGCAAAAATTGTGGTCTGTTAGTTTTATGTATAATGATTCAAACCTTAATATTCAATGGTATCTTATCAGTTCTCTTTGTTCAACCATTTCTCTCCTTTTTACCCTACGAAAAGAAACCCATTTATTTTATATCATGTTTATGTATGAACTTGTTACTCATCTATTTTATATCACAACCCTTACATTTTATTTTTGTTATCCTTAGTCATCTTTGTTCCAAGCAGAGGATCAACATAAAAGCAAAATTAAAAGTAGAGGAGTTAAGGCTTGTATGCTTGATTGAGAAGTGTTTTTAAAAATTTAATCCTTTTTAAGAAAAAGAAACTTTGTATGATACAACCAATCCATTAGTTTTGAATTTATCACCAAAAATAGATGTATAAATTTAAAAGCACTTTTGTTGTAAATACATATATTTGTAAACACAAGTTTAGATGTTAGGTATCTTATGGTACAATAACTCTATAACTTCATAATTCTCATAGGAACTAAAACTAAAGTTTTCTCAAATTGCAGTTATCGTGCTTTGCATAACAATAGTGCAGTATCCTCTATAAGACTACAATTACAATTATGTTATGATACCATATTAAAACCCCCATTAAAAAAGTCAGTTTATTTTCATTTTAATCATCTATTCCATGGCGAGAAAATTTAGTTATTATAACTAAGAACCATGAGAAAAGTCTTGTTTGCACTCTGTAACTTAAGAAAATAATTTTAACACAATTTTTATATTACTCCCCACATGCATAAAGAAATTTTTGAAAGCTCTGAGAATCTTAATAAACTCTTAATGTCATTTTATCGCCTAAGGCTTATAATATTACAAGATAACAAAGTATCGGCCATCCTTAGTTCCATCCTTATTAAGGAGGAATGTAAAAAACCCATAATTTATTTAAAATTTGGACAAAGTAACAATGTAGAAGAAACAAAGTATGCAGTATGTTCTTTCTTTAACTTGCCCCTTTATCAGTTGCGTGTAAATCTTGGTTTTCCAATTACTTTTGCATAGTCTCTGCCCCTGCCTCGGCCTCTTCCTGTTCATCTTGCCATTTTTGTGGATGATGCTATTGGAACATAATCTTCAGCTTCATCTTCTCTTCCTTTTGCATCTGTTACGGCCGCTTGCATAGCCGCAAGTTCAACTTCTTTGGATTTGCAAGGAGAGGAAGAAAACTTGGGAGTATATCCACAACAGGAACTCTTACAGCTTCAGGATCATTAGGCTGCAGGGCTGCTAAAGTTCATGCTCTGCTTCTGGTGATAGAAGGATTCTCATTTGCCTTCATTTTAAAATGTGGGGTAGCATCTGATCCGCTCTCACCTGTTTCAAGAAATCGAATGTGAACATGACTGGAGCAAGCCTCACCTAGAATATTTTAAGTTCAATTCAATTTACTTGAAACCTCTCAGGGAATCACCTAATCAAACAACAATACAGTTTAACCTGGTTGTTCAGGGTCCAAATGAGAAACCGCTGACACTGAAGTTGGTTTCTTTCGTTTTTAAAAATGGGTTTTAGATTTTAAAATTAAACAGTATAAGATCTCAGACAAATATGAATACAAGAAATCTAAACGTAATAAAAGTGAAGAGGTGTTAAAAGGAAATGGGAATTGATGGCACTGTTTTCTTACTCTGACCATGGTGTTCATGATTCATGAATATACTGCAATCCTTCTTCAAAGCCCACTCAGCTTCCTCTCTCGTTTCAAATTCCAAAAACGCGATCCTGCAGTAATTTTTTCAGGATGTTAGTGTTTTCCTGGAAGTTTTTTAAAGAGAAAAATTCAAACTATGGATATATTTAAAGCGATTGAATAAAGAATGGTCATACCCAACTCTCATGGTCCGTTGACAGATCAGGGCTGAGCGTATAATTTTAACCTTGCCTCCATTTTAACCGTGCCTCCATCGCTAAAGAAATTCTCGACCTCCGGAGTTTGGGCAAAGAACTTGATCTGTAGTTCTTTGATTTACATGGGTTAGATATTGACTTGTAATATAAAAAATAAATAAACTTATTTGAAACTTGAATAAAAAACAATGAACTAGCATTCGCTTACGTTGACAACGACGGTGTTCTTCTTGTTCATTTTTTTTCTCCCTCGCTGCCAGTTCCAAGAAAATTCTGTGTCGGTCATGGTTTTTATGGATAGTGAAAGTCATGTTTACATTCTTCATTCAAACCAAGAAATTTCAAAATGAAAGAGAAATTTTAAACTTCCACTGAGCAACATCATTTTGTTTATCAAATTAGTGCAATCAGCCTACAAAGGATACCAACATTAAAGACACTGTTAAATGGGTTAGTCCTTACTACTAAGCCGGGCAGTAAAGTGCAGGGCTGTTGAAAACCTAATGCTTCTAATTCTCATAAATCTAATAACCTCATTTGCATACCACTAAGATATACAGGGATTGTAGAAGAAAATTGAAACGATAAATTTTAACCATGAAAATCTACATTCTCCATTGAAAAGACATGGATTCAATCATCACCAAACCCATCTTTTGTTTTTTAAGAAAGAAAAGGCAAAAGAAACTCCAAAAGATTTACCCTGAGGAACCCAAGTTCCTGCAAACTCCCTCACTAAGATGTCTAAATCTAAACCAGCTACACCCATAAAAGGCAATTCACTCTAAAACTCACGACACAAAAAACCGTATTTATCAACCTGCAGGTCGGTGTAACCAACAATGTATTGAAGAACTTCAAAAGGCAAGAAAGTTTTTTCAGGGTCCCTGGGAGTGTTCTCCGTGCAGCAAACTCCATCAGGAATCGGCACCTTATTACCAACGTGCTTTTCCAGAAGCTCAGCAGCCTCCTGCAGATACGCCTTGCGCACATCTGCAAAATCAGTCAGGTGGGAAGCTATTAAACGTATCAACCAGCGCAAAATTCTGAGTCTCTTGCCTAACCCAAAATCCTGCTTCTCTGCAACTTCCAACTGATCTGCAACCACAGTAAAAGAGTCGTACGGCCGAAAAAGAGTACTCCGTCTTCAACCACAGTAAAGATGGACTTCGGCTTCATTTTGTCTTGGTTGAATGGTGGAATCAAGCCACGGTTTCTGCAGTAGTGGTCGATGTTCCAGTGCATGTGGTTGAAGAATTGCAATAACGTAATGTTAAGTTTTCAGATTCATCCATTAGAAATCTGGAGTTTGGATTGAACTTTATCATGAATTGAGTTCAACTTTTCCTTAATTTTAAATTTGGATGTGTAATGAATTTTTCAAGGAGGAATCAAAAATTTGTGAATCAGTATTCTGCACAAGTTGAAATTGATTGCACAAGTTCTAAGGATTATCTTTAATTTTAAAGTTTAAACAGAAAGAGCTGAATTGAATAGAATTTTTACTGTAATTGTCTGGTCGGGGTGGCCCAGAACTTTTTCAACTTCTTTGGACACCACTTCCTTTGTATAATTTTTGCCCAGCATCTTTGATTTTTTGCTGCTCTAATATTCTATGATTGATCTATTCTTCCCTCCAAACAACAAAAGGAGGCATGGTTAGTTGAAAATGATTAAAAAAAGTTTAAGGTAGTAGGTATGAAAAGTGATTAACAAAAGTTAAGATAGCAGTATGGTTTGTTGAAAATGATTCAGAAAAGTTTAAGGTAGTAGATATGAAAAGTGATTAACAAAAGGTAGTATGTGAAAGAGGTCCCATGATGGGGAGGTTCTCCTGGTCTCTCCCATGGTTCGGGGACTATGGAACACTCTAATGTGCCCTTGAGTGGCACTCAAGTGTTAAAAAACCTATCTTAGCTTGGCGGTACTAAGCCAGGACTTCCTCCTGTTGCATCCTTTTTTAAATCCTCTTTATACCACCATCACTTGGATAACTACATGGCCCTAATTCTACGGTGGTTGTAGATATGTAGGCAGCCAAGATTGGATAGTTTTGGTGTGGTGCTTTGCTAAACCTTGTACAAGATCATGAAAGGTCTGGGGGTGAGGCGCTCCTTGTAGATGCATAGTCTCCTCTTCCACCGATGATGTTTATGAGGTTGATTGTGTACTTGTTTGCTAAGTCTTCGTTTGGAGTTTAAAGGTTCTCTTTGAGGTGTATTCTCTCTTATAAGAAGTTGTTGTGCTACTCGCTCCCTTCCAAAGGTTGCTTGTTTGCTTAGAGATGTATTCCCTAGGACTTTCATGTTAGATCCATTAAATCTAAATGAATTCCTTTGGGTGTTGGACAATGTCAAGGCAACATTGTTACATAGTAGGTAGGGCTAGTTGAGAATTGATTAAATTGTCATTTTCAAAAGTTTAGGTCATTTCATTTAAATCTACATGTTAATGTTTCTCTCCTTTTTCTCAAAAGAATAAAATAATACAAATTTAAATCTATACTTTGTTTAATATCAAACGAAAATATTCAAATTGCCAAAAAATACTAATGGGTGTGGAAGGACACATAGCCCTGTAATACACCTCATTTCCCTCGGCGAATTATTTCAAGAATCAACTCACAAAGTGAAGTCCTAAAAGACATGTGAAAGCTTATGAAAGGTTGCAATGGTTCATGAACTACTTAATTTGTGAAATCATGATTTGTGTGTGTTGTAACAATGTGAAGTAAGAAGAAGAAAATGTTGAGCTAGAAAGCAAAAAGATGACTCATAAAGACAAGCAATGTTTACACCATATTGTAAATACTGAATTTTTATCTTATATTTTATATCAAGCATTTTCTAAGTAAAGTAAAACTTTTAAAGTATTATTCTTNTCAAGGCTACAATTCTGTTCACTCTATCTTTTTAATTGATATGAAAGTTGAATCAAACCCACATTCCCAAAGTCAATTTTCTCTCAAGATAATTTCCATTATTCATGCTAAGCCATGATAATTTCTCATAGAAAATTTTGCCAACTAGGAATCTTATTATTGTCTAAAGACAACTTCTTCATTGAGTCTTTCCAACTCCTTTAATTTCATTATTTCTAACATATTGTTCTCGCCATGTTTTAATACTATGTTAAAGTTTTGTTTCATGCCTCGTGAAGCAACCTTAATATACTAGAATCCAACAAGAATAATACTTTAAAAGTTTTACTTTACTTAGAAAATGCNAAGCTTGCATAATAAACTAAGTTCTTTGTATTAAAAGGAAGACTTCAATATTAAGAGGCAAAATAGGAGCTAGAAGAGAAAGAATAAGCAAAGAACCACTAATGTATACCTCATGTTAGTGAGATCTATAAAGAAATGAAAATTACAAAGGTAGACTAGACAATAACTCATGAAAAGGTACATGTCACAAACCTGAATATATTATGAAGGAGTATTGGTTCACTCTGAAGAATCCACGAACATTGAATACTCAAATAAATTATGGAAGGAAAGCTATTAAGAAATCAAAACAATAAAAATAATTGAGGTCAAAACAATACATGAAAAAATGATGAAGATAACATCGTTGAAGATGAAATGGTCTTTATTATAAGAGATATATTAGGAAAAGAAGGTATTGGAAAAGATAAATGTTGTCTTAATTTAGGTTGCTAATGACATGTTATAGAAAATTTGAATCATTTAAGAACCTACATCATGTAAATTTTGGAGAAGCAAGGACTCCAACTGAAGCAATATGCAAATATAGATGTGTTGGAATTATTCTAAAGGTTCATAATAAACCATTTGAGATCAAGAATGTATATTATGCCAACACTCAAGGGCCATAATCTATTATTTATTTCAAAATTGGTTAAAGTTGATATTATTGTTGTATTTAAGCAAGATAATGACATGAAGGTTAGGTGTGAAATCATGAATAATAAAGATAATGTTATGTGAACAAAAACCACAAATAGTAATAAAGTATTTAAGGTAAATCCAATTTGTGAAGTTGTATGTCTAATCACTTACAAGCTTCAATCAAATTATTTACAACATTCCCAATTCAGACATATGAATTGTGGTTATATGCAGGTGCAATTTGTGTGTGAATTTGATGTCCATTTTCCTATTTTTGGGAATTTTATTCATAAAATACAATCAATAATTAAAGTTTTCTATTTTAAAAAATGAGCAAAAGTACAACAAATCAATGATAATAATATATTAACTTGGGTATATCTATGTACACAATTGTTTCTAGATATATATTTATTGGATTTTTTGGCAGTAATAGATTGTAAACTATAACCAAAACTTCCATGGGATGCATCAATTACTTTTGATCTCACTAGTTTGGTAGTTGTGTATTGCTATCAACAAAGGTCAACTAGTGCAATATAATTATATGGAAAATGTTAAATAGTTTCCTTTAGTTTGCAAGGGATAAACTTTGGCACCACACTATGGGTAAAATGAAATTCAAATACTAGTGTATAACATTTACACCCTATATGTCATCATTTGGAGCAATGGAGGTGGGTTTAAGCCTAGGTGCATCCACTCAAAAAGAGGTTAGGCTTTCACTCATCCTGTAATCTTGTTGGCCACCTTGGAGGGATGAACATTGAGCCTCAATTGATGATCCTTTATTTAGTAAATTGCTTAATTGGTTAGCTCATTGTTTGACAAGGATTTGTATGCAAGATGTTATTAGTTCAAGTTATGATTGAGGCAACATTCTATTCATCTATCATTTTTATTTTTTATTTTTTGTAGATCTCTATTTATGTTGTTGGACTTATAAAATATTTGCAAAACTCTTTTTTTAAGGAGCTTGCCTATGCTAATAAGAGGAATAATGGAACTGCACATGCATACATGATATGGATCTTCCTTAGGTTGAAATTTTATGATTCATGCACTAGATTTATATTTTACCTGTATTTAATGATGATCACATAACAAGTTGATGCACCAAACACTTTACTATTTAAAGGGCAAGCTCATATTTGAATTTGCTTCAATTTCCAACAATAGTTAAACATTACAAAATTTCTTCTTTGCAATTTCCATTTTTTATTTTATCTCCTTCCATCATTTTTCCATCATCTTTTAATTTCCATAATCTTTTTAAGTTTCTATATCATTTCTAGCTACAAAATTTTATAAATACCTTCTTCATTTAAACTGCTAATTTATATACTTGAGTGTTGACTATTGTTGTGTGTATTCCTCAATAGTCAATGAAAGCTTTGTTTAACTTATAGTATATTATTTTTAGAATTTTCTTTGTACATCGCATTCATGATAATGTTGAATTATTTTCAATGTCCATTACAGCAAATAAACTTCACTTTTTGGAGTTCTATAATTATAGAAAATGAATTTTACTTTTTCAAGTTTTATGATCCAATCTCCCTTTCATTTTTTTAGCTTTTTTTGGTTGGAAAGCTATGGTGACTTTTAGAACATGGTGCTCTTGCCCATCTTTATTATAAAATTTGTAATACTATATCATGAAAATTAGTGTTAGGTATAACTATGTTTGCAAATCAATATTTGATTCATTCTCTAGTTTTCTCCTCAGCTGATGTACCCTGATATGCCTAACTTGCTTCTTCATCTTTGTGATTCTATTTGACAATATAGCTATAAGCATGCTTTTTTGTGTGGCCAAGGTTCTAGATAGTAAGAAAAATTATATAACCTATTGGTCTACTTTCACTTCCTCCTCAAGAAGCTCTACCTTTATCTACTTATTAACCAGTCCTCATCCAATTTTGCAAAGCTTGTTCATTTATAGATATGGTTCTCTCTCATTAAAACTATCTTCAGTAAAAGTTTGAATTGACTATGAATATTGTATGTGGAGTTACAAAAAAATAAAATCTTGAGGGTAGACAAAGCAAAGTCTCTTCAACAGTATTCTTAGGATTCATTATTCTTACCATATGTTTGCATCTAATTCACAGTAGTCATAACTCTGGCAACTTTTATGAATCTAACTATATACATTTTCAAAGTCTTTCCCAACATCATCAAAACATCCATTTCAAAATATTCCATACTTCACACTATACCTATTAACAACAGTTTTTGAAAATGTTTATTCATTAACAGGAGGTTTTTCTAAATTAAACAGAAAGCTTTATATTGTTCTACTTTGCTTTGTGCCATTTTTTTACTAACCGCATCCCAAGGTTCCTATGACTAACAATGTTTCATCTAAATTTAGCAAATTCTTGAATTGTCTCCATCTAAAATTGGTATTGAAATTTGATGAGAGCAGTTACTCTAATAATTAGAGTGGTTATTATTAGGGCAATTACTCTAATTATTAGAGTGGTTATTATTAGAGTAGTTACTCTAATTATTAGAATGGTTATTATTAGAGTGGAAGTTTTCTAAAATTAGAATGGAAATTTTTGTAATTATTAGAGTAGTTGCTCCCAAGCCTATAAATACAGTGCCGAGGCGCACAATAGGGAAAAAAGAAGAAGAATTCAGAAGAGGAAGTCTTTTAGGAGTCAAGTAGCGAAACTCTAGCCAAGTGCCCGCAGCAGGAGGTCTAAGTATGGACAGATCTTTATTCAAGCATTGTGTACCTGAGCACACCTTGTGTACAGCAATAAAGATGAACTCTTGGATTCATCCTTGCAGCACTTGA
>MNCI01024836.1:142055-189838 GCA_015680685.1 Gnetum montanum
TTTTTGGTAAATTCTTACCGTTAAGACTTTAACTCTTGTTCCAAAGGACATTCCCCGAGCCTATGGAGTCTTTGAATGTGGGTTTGTTAGGGCATTAAGGGCATGAGCCTGCTTTGGGGAGGACCCACTGACATTCCTATTTGGTGCATCCGTTAAATTCTTTCCCTTAACATTTTGCAATTAATTTTGTTTTGTTCATTTCCATCTTGACATTCATTTCACTAACATCCTAGTTGTCTCTTTTTCTTCCTCTTTTTTATTCCTTTTTCTTTTTTCATTCTCTCGCTACCAGAGGTTTGCAATTAGTCATGGGGGTACGGGCCCAATTTTTTCAATTTTCTCCTAACCCCTAAACCTTTGGTAGTCATCATTAATATATCTCCAGATCCATAATCAGCCATACCACAACCTAGCCAATGGACTTTTCACTGCAGCAAGGTATCAACTACATTGAAATTCATTTACCCTTGCTAATATAAGACTGTGTTGTGTGCAGATGGCGATCATGCAACAACGGATCAGATCTAGAACGAACACTTGGAATGGAGTAGTGCTGAAGCAGCTATGCAAGGAGCAAGATCGATGATGCGCTTACAGATGGACAATGAAAGGCGCAATCTTGGCATTGGTAGTAGCAACACTTCTTTCTCTCTCTCTCTTTCTCAGCTACCAAATAAGGCCTGATGTCAATGTAATAAGGTGTTCACTCTTGTGTCATGAACACCAATTTTGTTGTCTTGTAATGATGATCCGTTCACATGTCATCCCATTAGTTCCATTGATTCAATAATTCCATACCTTCCTAATCTTATTGTAAGGAACTCGAGGAAGAGTTTTCATTTAGTCATGGGGGTATGATGGGACACGATATACGTGATATCGCGGCTACCATGATATCGCATCCCTTGCGATATTGCGTCTTCCCCTGCGATATTGCGTACGCGATATCGCGATGCACCATCATATCTATAAATAAGAGGTGGCTCTCCCTTGTTTTGAATTCTATGCCTAGACCATAGGGAAACTCTGGTAGTTTTTTAACTCCAGAGATAGATTAATTTCCATGTGCCCACAGTAGGAACTCTAGAGTGAACGGATCTTTATTCGAGCAGACATTGTACCTAAACACAAGTTTTTGTACAGCAATAAAGACAAGCTTCTTGGATAAACCTTGCAGTGCATGGAATAGGCTAATTAGGATTTTATTTACTATTATTTATTATTAATTATTTACATCCTTTATTAGTTATTAAATATTTCTCAACCCTTCTCTCCTAGTTAAGTGCCTCAGTATGACCACTTCAAGCACGTGCGTTACGCTTGGTGATCCCAGCAACGATTATTGTTTGGTAGCCAAGGTTGCATTGGTTCAGGGTGTGAACGGTAAGTGGGAATGGATGCTAACACTAGGTTAATTTAGACTTAGTTAGTTAGTTAAAGTTAGCAATTAGTCTCTTCACCCTTCAACTCAATAGCATAGGAGATAAAACATAAAAAGACATAAAAATCATATACCTTAGACTTAACCATACACCATGACAACTACAAGTAAGTCTGGGAAGACAATGAATGATTAACCCCACGTGTTCCATGAGGCATGTAGGCACTTAGTCTATGGAGTTCGACCAGATCACACGTGTTACACTCATATTCATATGGTTGAGTGTAGGGGTATCTCGCCACTCATCACTTAACCATACAATCATGACATACAAGTAAGTTTGGGAAGACAATGATCAATCAACCCGTCCCTATTCCACAAAGGTGCATAGGCACTTAGTCCTTGGAATTTGACCAGATCATGCATGAAACGCTTGTTTTCGTATGGTTGAGCGTAGGGGTAGCTCGCCACTCATCATTGGTGCCTTTGCCAGGGACTTAGTTATTTGTACCCTAATTAGAACATAGGAAATCATTCACATCATTGGAATGAACCCTTAGGGTTGATTAAGAAAATAATAAATAATAATACATTGCACACTGAATAGACAATCATGTCTCCTTCTTCATATGAAAGTGTCTTGCTACCTAGGTCTGAAATAGGAAACAATCAACGACATAATACACATGACGTTGATTTGCTAATCCCTCAACAAGTTCGAGTGGTATATATTCATCCTGATGAGTATATACCAAACTTCACCTTTATCCTCCATCAAGATGAACAATTTTGTTGATGAGACTTAAAAGGTAACATAGTGTTACCTCCTGATCATTCAGCCCTGAGCATGCTTCTTCCTGCTCTCACACGAATTGGCATGCCACACTTACACGCAAAATGCATTATGCAAGACCATGACTTGAGAGAATACCATCCCAAAGAGGCACAATGTCAAAGGGACTTGCAACAGGAGAGAAATCATAAGTCTTTGAAGGATAAGTGGTCCCAGGATGTCCCACATGTCTTAAGTGAAAATGAGAGTGGTGAACTTGCCTTAGGCAATCACCCACACAATGATGTTCCTCCCCTTGACTTTGGCCAAGGGATTGCGTATCAGAACCTTCATTCCACTATTCATAACCTAGGTTCTAATACCCATGGGCACAAAGGATCTAAAAAAGGAATACAAACTCATGATAAAGGTAGACATTTTGATCACAATCGTGATCAGGGCCGAGATCGTAAAAGAGAAGGTAGCAGACATTGTCATGGTGACGGTTCTCCTTCTTCTTCACCTTCATCATCTCCTTCACCCTATTCTTTAGTATCTGGACATAGTTATAAAGAAAAAGACCATGGGAATAAAGGTAGTCAAAGTAGAAGTTATAGAAGAAATAGCCAAGAAAGGGGATGAGGGCACTCTAGAGAATCACAACATAGAAGAAGGGAGAGTAGGGAACAACGTAGGCATCATAGACGCCATGGACAAGATGATCACAATGAACCCTTACTCACTACTCAAAGTATGTTAGACATAACTGAGGTTGTTAGAATTCAAACAAGGCACCAGAAAGATAGTAGGATAAAGAGATTAGATATGAACAATATCCCACAATTTGAAGGGGGATACAACGCTGATCCTCAAAATCATTTACAAGCATTCCATGATGTGTGTGCTTTGCAAAACATAGAGAATGAATGGAAAAAACTTAAGTTATTCTCGCAGACCCTAGTTAAAGAAGCAAAAAGATAGTACCAGTCCTTAGAACCAGAATCTATTCATAGATGGAGTACTATGTTAGAATTATTCAACGATAAGTACCAAACGTGCTCCCAAGTGTCCAACCTACGAAAGCAAATCCAAGGCTGGAAATAAGGAGAGCATGAACCCTTAGATGCTGTCATGGGCCAATACTATGCACTGTTACATTGTTGTCCTGGTCATGGTTATTCGTAAAGGGATCAACTGTGCCATCTCATGAATGGGCTTAGGCATGAAACGAGAAGAACCCTTGGGACTTATGCCCAGGGAAGACTATCTGAGCTTAGGTCCCATCAAATTCAAAGACTATTGGAGCTAGTTGCTAAGGAAGAAGGTGAGCTACAGAAGAGAAAAAGTGTAGAAGAGTATAACTGAGATCCTTCCCTTTGGAAGAGGGGAGTAATATTTTGTGAGGATGAAGAAGAGTCACCACTTAAAGAAATGGTAAATAGAAAAACTTTGCCTATCCAAAAGATGACATTAGAAGTTTTGGAAAAAGTAGACCAAATGTGGGATTTCCTAGACAATAGATTTCAAACTATTCTTAAAATAGTAGAGAAGTCTAGAGAGCAAGGTAGTGAGAAAAGAAAAAAGAAAGAGGTTGAACATGCACATAGCAAGGGTAAGGGCAAAGTTGTCATCATTGAAGAGGTTGTGGATTCAGAAACAGACAATGATAATGGATGTGAGATATGTCAATATGACCATCCTAAGGGATGTTGCCATGTAATCTCACATTTTCAAGAGTCTGGGGTGTATGCACTCAACCCATGATTAAACAAAAGGCAAACACCCCAAAGGTTACCTTATCCTCAAGGTAACCCAAGGTAGTTCCACCAACCCTTAACATATTAATATCAATAGTGACAGCACCCACAATCATGGGGAATGCCACCACTAAGGCAATAGTATCCTTACCAGCAACCTAACCCATATGGATATTACGTGCAGCAGCCAAACTCCCCACGTGACTCTACTAGTCACGTCACTCCTCAACCTCACTACCAAGCCTGCGAGTATTATGGAACTCCCTCTTCTAGATGCAATATCCCGCAAGCATATCATCCTTCTCATCCAGCCGTATCTCTTCCACCAATAGCTCCACTACCATCTGCTCCCGTGATGCAAGATGAAATCCCTACCCAACCACAGCAACGTAATGCCACAAGGGTTGTTAACTCTCAACCTACTGTTGGTTCCAACAACCACATGAAGAAAAAACCTTTCTTTGGAACCAACAGACCAACCAAGCCCTTGCAATCACAAGTGGCTAATTGCTTAGATGTCTTAGTATCATCAAAACTTTGAAGCCTCCTTCAACTCAACCACTACACTCAACACATACGTCATGCTAACACATGTCATCACCGATTGGATCAAAGCTGGCCACCTTCCCAGGAAATTCTCTAATCCTGGGAGTCCTCTAATATACTTATAAATCACTGGAAATGCATCATGTAAGGCTCTTTTGGATTCAGGTTCTAGTGTCAAGTTGATTTCTCAAGAAATGTACAAGGCCTGGAACCTACCTCCATTGAAAAAGAGCAACATTCATCTAGAGTTGGCTGACCAATCCATCACTATCCCATTGGAACTAGTGGAAGACATTGTTACCACTATTTTTGGATGGTCATACCCAGCTGACTTCCTAGTGATTCAGTTAAACAATGACAAGGGGGACTTCCCAATCATAATGGGAAGAGCATGGCTAAGCACCATTGACGCACACCTAGGAATCTATGATCTTTCCCTAGAAATATAAAAAGAAAATACATTCAAAAAGATTAAGAAGAAAGGTCCATGCATCGCATACAATGACACAGGGTGTAATTGCGTGTAGAGGTCATGGGTTGTGCAAAGTTTAACATTGCCTACATGCAATTAGTGTGCACAAGTGATTAATATACAAAGATGCCTGTATGCAGTAGCCACACAACAAGAAGACACCCAGTGGCTGATAGCTGATTAAGGAAGCAGTTCACTCATATGCATGGAACTAGTTGAGGGTTTGACTTGTGCTTACATCAATAATATAGATGCATTAGAGCAATTCCACCACCAACTTCCAAGTCTTAACCTTGAAAATATCAACTAGGGGAAGTTCAAAATCCTTGAGAAATTTAAGCAGGAGTCCCTTGAGCTGAAACCATTTCCCATCAGTATGGAATACACATTCCTTAAAAATGAAAAACCAATAATTATCAATGCTAAGCTTTCTCCTCAATAAGAAGAAGGACTGGTGAAGGTAATCAATACATGGTCAAAAGCCTTCACTTGGTCATATTCCAAATTAACTGGAATAGATCCTAGGAAATGCCAACATAGAATTTACACTGACCCCTCCATGAAGCCTCGAAGACAACTGCAGAGGCGATTGAACCCTAAGCTGAAGTAAGTAGTTAAGGAAGAAATCGAACAGCTTCTCAAGGTTGGGTTCCTATACCCCATTGCTGATAGCGAATGGGTTAGCCCCTTAGCTATTGTGCCTAAAAAGGAAGGCAAATGGAAGGTGTGCATAGATTTCAATCTACTAAATATGGCAACATTCAAAGATCACTTTCCATTGCCATTTGTTAACTAAGCCTTAGACACCATCGTAGGGCATCGTTATTATAGTTTTTTAGATGGATATAATGGATATAACCAAATACAAATAGCCCCAGAAGACTAACCCAAGACTACGTTCACCAGTCCTTGGGGAATGTTCGCATATAAATAGATGTCGTTTGGCTTGTGTAATGCCCTTGCAATATTTCAACGACTAGTTCTAGACATCTTCCAATAGCAGATAGAAAATGGTATAGAATTCTTTATGGATGATCTCTCCACCTATGGAGCAAACTTTGATCAAGCCTTGGATCAGTTGAAGCAATTGTTAAAAAGATGTGTAGAAACTAATTTGAGGCTCAACTAGCAGAAACTTCATTTGATGGTCTAAGAAGGCATATTATTAGGGCACAAAATCTCACACACAGGGATAGAGGTAGACCCCTAGAAAATCAAAATTATCCAAGGAATTACCCATCAACCGGAAATTGTCAAAGATATTCGATCATTCCTTGGACATACTGGCTACTATAGGAGATTTATTAACTTTAATAAGTAACATCATGACCTAAGAATTAGGAAAGTTAAATATCAGCTAGGAGATAAGGTTTTCTACTGGAATCCCACACATGTGCACAACATACTAAATTTCAAACACTATGGGAAGGACCTTATATTATTTATGCAACTTTTCCTTCAGGGGCCATGACAATATACAAACCTAAGAGCCTAGATAAGAAACTTTTGTTCAACGTGCAACAAACCAAACCTTTCCAGGAGCTTAAGATAGCCAGTACACATGCTACCACTCTTGATGGATAACCTTGCTCACTATTTTGAATCTCCTCCTCCCAACTTAGTTGTGGGGAGATGGCCACCTATGCTAACCATTCTAGGTCCTCAGTTCTTTTTGAATTTTTATTTTACACATTTTTCCAACTTCTCTTATTTTTGTTTTAAACCATCATTCATATTTTCACTATTTCTTTGTTTGCTTGATTTTCTTTTGTTCATCATCTAATAAGTGCTCATGATGGTGGATTGAATTATATCATATTGATTACTAATGTTTTGCTTTTACCTTTGAATTATGATGTTGATATTAAGGTATGGTTCTTTTGATAAAACAAGAAATGAGTCCATGTCATCCACTCATCCATACAACTCTATGGTCTCCTTTAGCTTGGAACTGTATAGTCTCCTTTTTCTAAGTAAACTTTTAATGAATTGGTGGCTGGGTATTTTTCAAACTAAGGAAAAAATCAAAGGATGAAAAGGGTGTGACTTCAAGGGGATTCAATGCATTTGTGCTAGTCATTCTCTTGGGTGATTGGATGCTTTTTCTTGGGTTTTCTACCATTCTAACATTGTTCAAAAATCAGGAAATTGAGTGAATAAAAATAAGTCTTTTCATGATGTGGTTCTCATGTAAAAAGAAAAAAGAGAAAAGTGAGAATTCAAAGAACACCCCTTAGACATAATAAAGCAATATGGCTAAAGGTGAAACTAGAAAGATATGTTACCCATGCCTAAAGGTTCCCTCTAACTAAGGCCCTTTCTCACTTCCTACTTCTCCATCTCGCTCTCCTCGGAATGGTGGTGACTCTTGGTGGAAGCATTCTTGTTGCTTCAAGTGGATGGATTGGTCAAGTGTGTTGATGCGAGGTCACTAGATGTGGTTTGTTTGAGTCTAGATTTGGGATGAGTTGTACTCAGTCACATAAACCATAAAATATACAAGGGGCTTTACACAACCTTGTTCTTGGGATTCCATTCCATTCTCTCCTCTCCATCTTTCTTCCCATTTTCCACCTCATTGTCAGTTTTATCAGTACTCTATTTCTGGGTTGATGCATTTTTTTTCTTTGGTAAATTCTTGTGGGTAAGTTTTTAACTTTTGCTTCTAAATGACATTCCTAGAGCCTTTTTGGTTTGTGGGTTTATCAGGGCATAAAAGGCATCAGCCTACTTTGGGGAGGACCCATGGGCATTCCTTTTTGGTGCAATTGTTAACTTCTTTCCCTTAAACATTTCCTACAATCGATCATTTCTTGTTTCATCCCCATCCATGACATCCATTTTATTGGCATTTTCATTTTTATTTTTTCCCATCTTTCTTGTTTCTCATATTTTTCCATCTTATAGCTACCAAAGGTTTGCTCTTAGTCATGGGGGCCCTAGCACAAATTTTTCAATTTTCTCCATTTTACTATTCGCCTAACCCCTACACCTTGGGTAGTCACCTATGATAAATCTCCAAACTAGTTTCTACCATAACCAAAACTTAGCCAATGCACTTCATATTGAGGAAAGGTATTAACTGCATTGTGGTTTATCTATCCTTGCTCATTTGTAACTGTGTTGTATGTGTAGATGGTGATCATACAAACAATGGATTGGGCTTGGAGGAAGCACTTAGGATGGACTAAAACTGGAGCAGTTACGAAAGGAGCAAGTCTAGTGGCGTGGCTATGGATAAATAACAGAAGGCACAATCTTAGCATTGGCGGTAACACACTTCATTTTCTTTCTCTCTCTTTCTCTACAAGCTGCCAAATAAAGGCTTGGATGTCATTTATGTACAAGTGTTCACCACAATGTTGTAATATGCTTTTTGATCTGTTCACTGGGCATGTTGAGTCTGTCATCCATCAATTGTCAATTAGTCAATAATCCCATACCTTTCCAATATTTTGTAAGGAACTCGAGGACGAGTTTTCATTCAGTCGTGGGGGTATGATGAGAGTGGTTACTCTAATAATTAGAGTGGTTATTATTAGGGCAGTTACTCTAATTATTCGAGTGGTCATTATTGGAGCAGTTACTTTAATTATTAGAGTGGTTACTCTAATTATTAGAGTGGTTATTATTGGACCAGTTACTCTAATTATTAGAGTGGTTATTATTAGATCATTTACTCTAATTATTAGAATGGTTATTATTACAGTGGCAGTTTCTGTAAAATTAGAGGGGTAGTTTCTCTAAAATTAGTGTGGTAGTTTTTGTAATTATTAGAGTAGTTGCTCCCAAGCCTATAAATATAGTGCCCATGTGCATAATAGGGAAAAAAGAAGAAGAATTCAAAAGAGGAAGTCTTTTAGGAGTCAATTAGTGAAACTCTAGCCAAGTGCTCGCAGCAGTAGGTCTAAGTGTGGATGAATCTTTATTCGAGCATTGTGTACCTGAGCACACCTTATGTACGGCAATAAAGATAAGCTCTTGGATTCATCCTTGCAACACTTGAGATTTGTTTTCTTACTTTTTTCCTTTATTTTATTTTCTTCTGCATTTATTTTATTTTATTATTTTATTTATGCACTTTACATTTTTGTTATTAGCACACACAATACAATCACTTCGAGCATGTGTGTAACACTTAGTAATCCAGTAACGATTAGCGTTTGGTAATCTCAATAGTGTTGCGCTAGTTCAGGATGTGTACGGCAAGTGAGAGCAGATCTGGTGTTAGGATTAGTCTAAAGCCTAGTTAATTAGTAGTTATGTTAAATTAGTCACTTAGTTATCTCTCTCCTCCCTTATTAGCAGCAAGACATAAAAACATAAAAGCTATAAAAATCATATGCCTCAAGCTTACTTAACCATACAATCATGACATACAAGTAAGTTTGGGAAGACAACGATCAATCAACCCATCCTTGGAATTCAATCTGCTTGTGTGTTTCACTTAGTCCTTGGAATACAACCAGATCGTTTCATGCATGATCTGGACGATCTGGCACTTAGTCCTTGGAATTCGACCAGATCGTGCGTGAAATGCTTGTATTCGTATGGTTGAGCATAGGGGTACCTTGCCGCTCATCCAAATTGTAGACAAAATTGATATTCTCTTGCTTTTTTACAAGTGGAAAATAAAACCACATCTTGCAACTACATTGTTACAAATTTAAAAGTATTATTTTAAGAATTAAGAATCTTAATTCAGTCATAGAGTGGCATTGTTATATCATGAGGACATGAAGAATCATAGTAGCATGGCACACCTTTGTTCTGAAGTCAAAAGAATTGGTTGGGCATGGTCTTATTTCATTAATTTAGAATTTCTTCACATGCTCTCTTATTGTTGTTGATGCATAAATTTTGGTCATGCCAACACCGAAAAAACTCGTTTGAGGAGACTATTGCCTAGGGTGCCTCCCGTATGGGCATGGAAACCTAGGAATAGTCTCAGCTGGAGAGAGCCATGTGACCAAGTGATAGAGAGAGAGAGAGAAAACATAGAGAGAAATAAAGCATGAAAAGAAAAACTAAAGGAGAGAGAAACAGGAACCATCGACAGGATGCATGGTTGTGTTACCGTAAGAATCATGTGTAGTTGCGATCAAACATCACCAATGCCCTGCGAACCGCCAACTGCATAAATATAAATCCACCACCACCACTTGTCATTTGCTGAAATAAAAGAAGATAGAAAGAACCACATGCCATCTGTTGAAATAAAAGAAGATAGAAAAAACCACATGCCATCTGCTGAAAATAAAAGAAAATCTGCCAACGTCCAACTGCCCAAATTGCTCAGAAAATAAAAGAAAATCTATTGACGTCCAACAGCCCAAATTGCTCAGAAAATAAAAGAAAATCTATTAACGTCCAACCACCCAAATTGCTCAAAAAATAAAAGAAAATCTGCCGACGTCCAACCGCCCAAATTGCTCAGAAAATAAAAGAAAATTTGCTGACGTCCAACCACCCAAATTGCTCAGAAAATAAAAGAAAATTTGTCGACGTCCAACCGCCCAAATTTCCCATTACTGGAAAAAAAGAAAGAAAGAGAAACCATTGGCAACCACCCAGGGAGAGAGGAGGTTCAGTCCATGGCTTCATGGCCCTGGCCTCATTGGGCTAGGGCTTCCTGGCCTAACTTCTCCTCTCCCTCCCCCCCAACTCCATGACCTTGATGGCTTTTTTATAGCCAATTTTAGGGTTAGGGTAACCAATCTTTTTTTTTTTTTTTTTCTTCTTTTTTAAAAAAATAAAAAATAAACAAAGGCCCCATGCCAAGCAAGCATGGGCGTGTTGGTATCAACAATTGTATTGCTCTAGATTCATGATTTTTAAGTTGTTGTAAGTCTTTGATTATACAATCTATCTTTTTCTTTGTTTTCATGATTTCCATGCTCTTTTTTGTTTTATTATCTTCGCCTTCCATTTTCTTAAAGATTTACTTACTACTCACTCTTCCTTTGACTTTTAGGTTGTTTACTAGCATGTATGTACCTAAAAAGAGATTGACATCCACCAAATATTCTCTCAGGGGACTTTAACATAAGCTTTCTACAAATTAATGAAAACCATATGCATTTTCCTCTTTCTACATTAAAAAGTTTCTGTCATTTATCTTTACAAGAAAATTTCTTTTAGAGTTGATTTTCTAGGTATAAAATTAAATTCATTCTTTACAATGGTTGATTTTTTCCTAAAGTATTGTTTTATAATCTTTTTACATAACTTTATGATGAAATTCATAAGCTTTATGCCTATATAGTTCACATATTCTTGCATATCTCCCTTGTTTTTGTAAATGAGTACTATAGTGCTTCTTGCATGTCTCTATTGTTTTTGTAGAAGAATAATATAGTGTTTTTTCTCTTTTGATTTGGCATTCTCCCTTTGTCTTGGATCTTGTTGAATAATTTTGTAGATCAAGTTACACTTATATCTCAAATAGGCTTTCATACATCTATATTCAATTTTATCACTTTACCATTCTTCATCTTCAAAAAAACTTATCTTACTTTAAAAGCATATATAAAGTTGGTTATTCCTATGTACCAATCATATGTAATTAAATATACACCGTAATGATATTGATGAGAGACTTTACATTACTCTTGTTTATTGTTACTTCTAAATTCTATAGTTATTGTTCATTAGAAATGGTCAAAAACAAGCATACCAACATCAATTTCAAACCCTAGCAATTTTCTTGAATCCATATTTTTACCATGCCCTAAGTAAATTATATTTAGGACAAATTACCTTAGCCTTCACTATTTTAATTTTATTTAAGTTTGTTTGTTAATCTTTTTGTTGTTATACCTTATAGATTACACGATTTGTTGTTTGCCCTTTTATGAAGTCCCTTGCACCTGAAAAATAAAGGAAAATGTAATTTTTAAAGGTAAAAAGTAGTGATACTATATTTAAGAAAATTAGCAAGTCCCCTGAATTTTACTTTTAAATTTACTGCTATGTGCTATGAGCCATTAAATTTTGCTTTGGTTTCACTATGTTATTCAACTCAAAGCACTATGAGCATTAAACAACAAAAATTTTACCTTTAAAAGAGACAAATTGCACAAAATACTAAAAATAGGTTTTAAAGAAGGTGGCAATGTCAACTTTAATGTCATCGATCCAAACACAAAAGTGACTTCTTTTATGGCCAAAGGCATGACAACTCATAGAGAGATGATTTTAAGTTAATAATATAATCACCTTTACAACACTAATATTATCTCTTTGTAATACTATTGTTACATTTGATCATTGTTTCTTAAGGTTCAACTTTGTAAAATCATTTCATGTTCACATGCTATGCTTTGAGTATACTCTTAATTTTCTGTCTTATTTCATCAATTACCTCCTCGTCGGAGTTATTTGCATTATTTTTCTTTAAGATTCATGGCAAGAATTTTTCTCTACAGAAGTAAATATTAATTAAAAATTGCAAACTTTAAAGAATAATGAACATGATTTTAATCAAAAATTCAAACATATCATGTCTATTAGAAGCATTCATAAATTAAAATGATAAAGTTATGAGAAGTCACAACCCAGCCATAATTAATGCATCCAGTCATATTCAAAGTGAATATATATATCTATGCATGTGTACTTTGAACGGTTGATTTTGTCATTTCCGGCAACAAATTGGTTTAAGGAAGTATCAAATTTCTTAAAACTTAAAACCAATACCGACTTCGTTTTACTATGCTACCAATTTTGCTTTTCTGTTGACCAATTAACTATTTTACTGAACCGGTTCAACAACATAACATTTTGGAAAAATGATGCCAACAGCATTTTCAAGGTTAATAAAGATCACCATTCAGGTAACAGTAAGTTTTCCTTCCCCTGTTCCAAAAATTTTCTTCGTTTGCCAAATAGGTACTTGCCAGATCTGCTATTTACTCTAATGTATCCGGTGAAAATTTTCTATGGTAAAATTTATTAACAAATCTCAGTAACCAGGGATGCTACCATTCTCCTAGGGAAAAATTTGGTTCTACATAAAAAGAAGTTCATGAGATCAAAGTAAAACTTTTAACAACTGATACCGTCTATGCTGTTTACAATTGGGAAGCTGAAACTTTCATGGTCAAAGATGCAAGCAAAGTAAAAGCAAAACCATTAAAAGGTTGAGCTGGATGATGCCTCCTGTATTTCTGCTTTCCCATATTTATTCAATGGTTGCTGTGTTTCAACTTTCTTTACCACCTCATCCAAATTATTGAAGGAAAGTCCAAGCCGATTTTCAACATCAATTGTGAATGACAAAGATGTGTATGAATCGTATATCATTGACAAAATTGACTCCACTTCTTTCATAGATGGCCTCAATACAACATCTTTGCTTGTGCAAATCAGGGCTACCCTCAAGATACCTTCAACTGCCTCTAAATCTTTTTGTTTCTGAATTTCAATCCCTTCATTGCTGTTATTTGCTCTTGTTAAAATACCTTTAATTTTCTTTACTTTTTCTTCTTCTATCGTTGTCTGAAACACCGTAGACACCCAATCTGGCAATGTGAGATGAGGACCAAACATATCATGTGTGGGCTCTGTTCTGGTCATGACTTCTAACATTACCACTCCAAAGCTATAAACATCTCCTTTAATGGATAGCTCTCCTCCAATTCCGTATTCTAACTCAATAACAAGCAGGAGCAATATATTAGTAGAGATATACGGTTAAAGGTAAATGATAAATAGCCTTCAAATATTAAAATTACCAAAACACTTGTAAAACGTTAGTTAAAAAAATATATATATATACCAGGAGCAACATATCCTAGAGTGCCTTTGATTGTATCTGATGAGGAAGATGTTGTAAAGGTTGACTGCTGTGCCACAAAATGGGCTATGCCAAAATCAGAAAGCTTCACTGTCATGTCTTCATCCAGCAACACATTATGTGGTTTAACATCACAGTGAATTACTGTTGGGCTGCAATCATGATGAAGATAATTCAGTGCCACAGCTAATTCTTTCAATATGTGTAGCCTCATTCGCAAACATAATGATCTGAATTGTCCTTCAGGTTGATCATAGAGAAGTGAATGAAGAGAACCATTGCTCATATATGGCATGACTATGGCTTTGAAATCACCGGAATAAACCACAGTTAAAATCCTGATAAGGTTCCTGTGGCGCAACTTTCCCAATACCTGACATTCCTTCCTGAAACTCGTTTCAGATCTGTTTTCATTTAAGGGCAAGAATACCTTAACGGCTACTCGTTGCCCCTGGCTTAATGTTCCATGATAAACCTTCCCATACCTTCCTTGACCAATTAAGTTAGCTGCACTAAAACATTGGGTGGCTCTTTGTAATTCTTCCATTGATAATTTCATGAATGGATTCTGGAGGTTGAGGACTAAAAACGAAGTTGATTTAAAACTGTTCCACTTTCTCAATAAGATCCAGATGGAAAGACTGAGAAGAAGAACCCCGCACAAGGAGGTGATGATTATCAGCACTACTTTGAGAATGCTCAACTTGTGAGAAGTATGGTGTTTCCCTATCTTGCATTCCATGAGACCAAAGCATCCACCACATAACAAAGAATTTCCAGTGAAAGACCTTTCACTGAGATTCTTAAATATGCCCTGTCTACAGGCTATGCGTCCTTCAAAATTATTATAGGAGAAATTCAAAAACTGTAGATGTAAAAGGTTGAACAAGGACTCGGGCACTGCTCCTGTGAAAGAATTACAGGAAAGATCCATGTTTTGCAGTTGTGTTAACTTGTACCCAAGTTTTTCTGACAGATTTCCAGTGAAATTGTTGAAAGAGAGATTCACCTCCACTGCATTTAACCATTCTACAATGTGAATGCCAATGTTCCCTGAGAGATGGTTGTTGGAGAGATCAATATACTGGGCCATCTGCATACCTCCTATGTTTTCAGGCACTCTCCCTGTTAAAGCATTTCTGGATAAGTTGAATCCAAATATAATATGTTTTAGACCAGCAACCTCTGGTGGGATTTCTTCAGACAAGTTGTTTGCTGAAAGATCGAGATGTTCCAGTAGTGAACATTTACCCATCTCTGGAGGAATTTTCCCGGCAAATGAGTTCATCATCAGGCTCAGATTACGCAGATTTGCCAGCTCACCTATTGTGGGAGAAATGGGGCCAGATAAATTATTGTGCTGGAGATAAAGGTAAGCAAGAGTGGTGTTTGCAAGAGCCAGTTCACTTGGAATGTTGCCTTGGAGTTTGTTGTAACTGAGGTTGATATACTGAATAGAACTCATCTTCCCCATCTGTGAAGGGATGGTGCCTTCTAAAACATTTCTCTGTAACTGAAGATTATAAACCGATGACAGGTTTCCAATGCTACAGGGAACTCTGCCATAGATGGTATTGCCATGTAAATATAGTAGTTGAAGATTTGGCCAGTGAGAACCAATGTTTGAAGGTAAGATTCCTCTTAAATTCATGTACTCCATAGCTAAGAACTTCAACTGCCTGCAATTGAAGAGGACATTTAAAATGGGAATGGATTGATCATACTTAGTTCCCTCACTTGTAAAGTTGTTGTCTCCCAAGTGAAGCCATTGCAGCTGAGAAAGATTGCCAAGCCAGTTAGGAAGCATTCCTTGCAAAGAGTTGTTGCTAACTTCTAAGATGATAAGAGAAGTTGTGTTCATCCATGAGTTTGGTAGTGCTCCAGAGAATTGATTACCTGCGAAAGACAGATATTGTAATTTGGGGAAGGTAGAGATATAGGCAGGGAGAGTACCTTGCATACTGTTAAGATTCAGATCCAATGCTGTCAAAGAAGTAAGGTTGGCCATGGACTTTGGAATGCTTCCCCTGAAGAAGTTCTCTGCAAGAGCGAGCAGTTGCAATTTGTTCAATCTTCCTATTGATGCTGGTAGCATTCCTTCAAACTCATTCTCACCTAAACGTAAGTTCATGAGAGAAGTGCAGTTCATGAGAAAGCTGGGAAAAGTGCCTCGGAGAGAATTGCTGTGTAGACCAAGCACTTTGAGGGAAGAGAGGTTGCCCAATTGATGTGGAATGCATCCATCAAGACGATTCTCATGAAGAGAGAGAAACTCAAGTGTGGTGAGTTGTCCAAGTGAAGCTGGAACAGAGCCACTGAGATTGTTGGTATAGAGCTCCAAATTTTTTATGTGTTTGAGTTGAGCAAGGGACTCGGGAATTGGACCAGTGAGAAAGTTGTTGAAAAGGTACAGGTGCTTGAGCCTGGTGAGCTTTCCCAGAGAAGCAGGAATGGTGCCATTCAGAGAATTGTTGGCAAGGTAAAGATACTGCAGCGAAGAAGACAAATTGCCCAGTTGTAGAGGAATGTGTCCTTGCAGGGCGTTGGTGCCAAGGTAAAGTTCTTCAAGTCTAGCAAGGCTGCCAAGTTCAACTGGAATGAGTCCAGACAATGAATTGTTAAAGAGATCGAGTACCTTCAACACCGATAAATTTGCGATGGCTGCAGATATTGATCCCTGCAGAGCACTGCTGTGAAGGTCCACTGAAATGACTCTGTCTGCAGAAGAGCACTGAATTCCAGTGAAGTTGCAAGGATTCTCATAATGAGATTGCCAATCTTGTAAAACAGAGTAAGGATCACTGGTAATGCATTTTTTAAAGGCAATCAAGGATTTGACCTCATAATTTGCAACAGCAGAAGCAGGAGAATTATCATAATTTGCATTTACAGGGGAAGCAGCAGCAACATGGTGCAACACCAAAATTGCAAACAATGTACCTGAAAATGTGTTGAGAAGCATTATCATTTTCACAATCGTTGTTGTGGAATGCAATGGAAGCAGCAGCAGGATGAGGATGAGGTGAATGTCATGTGCAGCAGCAACAAGATGAAGCTTCACTGTAATCATGGGTATATGTAACCTTTAGATGTTGAATTTTCAATAACTGTTGACTTTTCCGTTGCATCTGTTTTATTTAGTGATAACAATATACACATGGGCTCTTGCTATTGCAAGACCTCAATTATCTTCTTATTGGTTCTAATAAGATGGTATTTTTATAACCTTACCGTCCTTACTAAACCAATGGTTGACTTGGTCTAAATTTCAAGCTACCTATAATATTTTTAATTAGGTGAAAAATACTTTATTATCATTTAGTAGTTCCAAGGTTCCATTACTTTTTAGCTACCTTTAAATCTATTTATGTAGGTTTTAATAGATGGCTTCTCTTTTTTCCTTTGTAGCATTTGCAAAACATAAATGTTCATATGTTAAAAGCATAAATTTTCATCAAATGATAAATAAAGAGAGTGATATAAAACAGAATGGAAAATGATGTATAGCAACTTTTTCAAAGTCATGTTATTTTTCTACCTTTCTCAAGAAAACCTTGCTATACAATATTATTTATTTCATAAAAGAAATTTAGCCATGCTTAATTCCTTTGGCCATTTCCTTAAGATGATAAATTCACCATACTAACAAAATTATCAAGAAGGAATTGAAATAGAATACAAAATTATTGAAAATGGGATTATCCCAACCCACGACTATTGAGTTGAAGCAAAATTATGATTGACTTGACTTTTCATACTTAATTACAAGTTGCAAAGTTGGTTTCAGTAAGGTAATGAATCCATCCACAACTTATCCATACAAAGTACAACAGCATATTGTTGTCAATCTATGTTATATTCGTGCAAGTTGCAATGTATTTGGTGTTAGGTGAAAAAGCAATTACATAAATGACCTTTGAATTTGCATTGAACCAGCAAATGAGCAGCATATTGTTGTGGTGTTAGATAGAAAGCAATTACATAAATGACCTTTGAATTTGCATTGAACCAACAAATGATGACCGGTTCTTTCATCAACCGGTGGCAGATGAGAATTTATTGTTAAGGAGAAAATAATTTTCATCAACCGATGGCAGCTGAGAATTTATTATTAAGGAGAAGTCAACAGTTTGAAAGTGATTTATCCGATTTGCAAAGACACTCCTCGGAACTCTGATTCATTGGCATTCTTAAAAGCCGACACGCAAGAATTTTCCGCGAACGAAGGCCATTCATTCATTCATTTCAGTGGTTGGGGTTGTGCAGAAATGAAAGCAAGGAATGGAAATGTGAGAGACTACTGGTAATTGGTCAAGCTTAACAATATATTATTCAATGTACGTCTTCATCCGCATTAAAGGGCATTCAACGCAAAGGGGGCAAAAAATACGTCGCTCCGTTGCACCACGCTATCAAGTCAAACGATAAATTTATTTAATTTTAATATTTTCTTTTTAGAAACAGAAGTTTTTTGTCAGTGTATTGTATATTGCATATACTTAAAATGACAAAAATAAAATAAATTAAATTTTCTAAAATAGTTCTTTAAGACATAAAAGAGAAATGATGGTATTTCAAGGGGATACAACAATTAAATATTGGAATTAATATATCATTGAAGGAGATATTATTTCCTTATTTTGATATCTCATTCATACAATAGTTAAAAATGTCTCAAGATCTTATGGGACTTATTTTGATTTTGAAATTCTTTGATTTTCTCTTTCAAAACGTTACCCTATAGACATAAGATATCATAGTTTGTAAATCTTATACCAGCATGTATCAAAGTTGCAATTTAATCATAGATGAGGTGAAATTACGAAACTTTACAAAATTTTCTTAACATTGTAAAATTTTAAGAAAATAATGATAAATTCAATCTTTTATGATCTTATTTAAAAAGGACAAGATATTGATATGAGAAATGAAAATTTTTACTTGCTAAAGTCTTGGCTCCTTGATCTTGTGGTATATAACATGCAAACCCATCTAATAATGTGTAAAACTAGAAAGGAGTAAGAATGAATTAGAAATTGAGTTAGTTTGCAAGATTTGAAAGATGTATATTCAAAGATAAGCACCTAATAAAGGATGCAAGAGTCAAATCAAAATTTTTCTCATTCATTAAACAAGTGTTAGAAGAAAGGAACCAATGCCACCTAGATTATAATTCTTCAAATTCAATCACTTGCAACAATTTTATCATAATATAATTTTTGTATAGGGGCTAACCATATCAAAATGTTGTGAAATGTGCTATTTGCAATTTTGTCATTTAGTTAGCCATGTAGTCAATCTCATTTTGGTCACCCCATAATTTTTGTAACTGGAATTCATCCAATTTGTACAACTCGAGGATAAATTTTTGGTAAGTCATAAGGTATGATGAAACATCAAATATTTTATATGAACTAAAGCTAAGATAACATTTCACAAGCAAATGCTAGTGTAGCTCTTGACTTTGGATAGATGAAAATTGTGCTGACACTATGACCCATATAGATCAATGCAAATGTATTGACACATCTATCAACTTATGGCTAAGACCATGTTTCACCATGACATGCCATCCTATGTTTTGTGGAAGCACATGCATCAACTTATTTGATATACCAATGCAATGTCTATATTGACCTATAAATGTACATGCTAGGCTAACTAAAATAAATTAATTTTAATCCATAGTCATAAAGTTCCCACACAATATATGATTGATGTTGCAAATACTTGAAGGAAAAAATGAGCCATAACAACTATCTTATATGAAGAGTTGTGAAAAAGTAAGTTGTTTCCCTAAGTTGGGACCAAAGTACCCTTAACATGGATTCTATTTGTGAAAAGTAGGAATCATTTAAGAAAGTAATAATAGAATCATTAAAAACTAAATTAATAGACTCTATAGCTTAGTGATGGAGTGTCCTCTTGATGTGTGTGGTTCCATCTATACCTTAGCTTAGTGGTGGAGTGTGAGCCTTGTAAATTGAAGGTTTGTTGATAAAGTCAATTTTTGTCCACCCATGATATTGTAACAACAATATCGTAGCACATGCTACGTCATCACTGATACGATATCTTGGGATGTGTGCAACCATATAAATATGACACTTGAGGTGCATAGAGCCACATAAGTTTCATTCCATTAGTAGCAGAACTCTTGTAGTTGCGTTTTGTGCACTTAGACTTAGTGATTAGAAGTATGAATGCCCGTAGTGTAGTGTGACTTAATGCATGACATCTTTATTCAAACATCTTGTACTTAAACACAAGTGTAACCTGCAATAACGATCGAGCTATTTCATACTATTGCAACATTCTCCTAGTTTCCTGTTTTACTTAGAATAATATTTCCTATTTTTTAGCTTCATGATTTACTTTTCCAAAGTACACATTATTTTTACTATTGTTAGTATGCAGAATGGATATAGTTGATTTTGAGCATAAAATGTGATTGTTTGATGATCCAATAGTATTATCACTTGGTTTGCCCAATAGCAAGGTACTTGATAATCCTAGTAATGATTACGTAAGCCTAAGATGTGTATGGAAAATTAGGAATTGATATCTATCACCTTAGGGTAAGATAGATTTGTTACTTGTTTTACTTAGACTTAGAAATTATTTCCATTTTCTCCTTGTTTTCTAGGAGTTGTAATGGCCAAACAACATCAGTTATCATATATCTCACAATGAGCTAAACCATACAATTAGACTTCACTAGCTCCACGTGGGAAGAAAATAGTCACGAACCTAAACCACTTACTAGCATATCAACATTGCCTCATCCACGGATTATGATCGGGTCATGCGTGAACACTTGTGACTTGTATAGTTGGGTGTTGGATTGCTCTACTGCTCATCATTGGCATTGTTGCTGGGGATGTGTCAATGTACTGAGTAATTAATTTTACAAAGTTCATTGTATCAGAAATTCAAAGTTAAAATTTCTAACCTTCTAATAACTCTAAAAGTAAGCACACATAATCAAACATCTTAAACCACAACATGGCTTCAAACAAGGATATATCATCACCTACCAAAGAGACGAAAAGGGAAAATGAAAAAATCAATGAAGAAGAAGAATGGAGCATGCCAATGTAAGCAAGGATCTCATATGCTCATCACAATCCTTACTATCTCAATTTTACTTTCATCTTTCACCAAGATAGGCAAATAAGGTGGAAAGATCTTCAAGGTAACATTGTTCTACCTCTAGAGTGCTCAACACCCATCATGCTTTAGATAGATTTAAGGGGCATGAATCTAAGTAAGGCACTTAACAGGTATCATGTGACCAAACACATGACAAGGCCTTATTAGCCCACTAAGGACCAAGTAAAGACGAATGCTACCGTGGAGATTAAACATGTCCATAATAAGGGAAAACATATAAACTCTCCTATTATCTTAAAAGAGCTTGATGGTAACACATTCATTGCTAAGCAAATCCACCAAAATCATGAAGTCCATTCGCAAATACCTATCATCTAATTGAAGGAACTTGTCAAAGTTCAACTACATTCCATTCTAGTAGAGATACCTAAGAGGGAGGCAAATGACTCAAAGTATAAGTAGGACTTAAGGCCAAGAATTTCTATTGGATCCCACAGTGAAGAATATCATAGTCATGGAAGGAGGACAAGCTGGCATCATTCTCCTACTGCCTCATCCTCATCCTCATCCTCATGATCATCAGTAGACTCTAATAGGAGGAGGCCAAGGTACCAAGACCATGATAGGAAGGAAATAAGGACTCATGATCGCCATGACTATCACCTGAGGCATTCAGATGAGGAAGATAAAGACTATGAATAAAGAAGATGCAAGGATAGGAGAGAAGATAGAGAAAGGCATGAGCACCAAAGGGGGTACCAATACAATAGAGCTTACAAACCCAATAATGATGATGAACCCCTATTGACTACTCAAAGCATGATAAACATTAGGGAAGCTATTTACATTCTAACCAGGCATGTTAAGGATAGATGTATCAAATAGCTAAATATGAATAACATGCCCATATTTGAGGATGGTTATAATGTTGATCCTCAACACCATCTTTAAGCATTTCATGATGCTTACACCTTATAGAATATCAAGAGTAATTAGGAGAAATTGAAGTTGTTTCCATAGATGTTAGTAAAAGAAGCTAAGAGTTAGTACAGGTCCCTTGAACTTGAATCAATCAGATGATGGAGTACCATGCTAGAACTCTTTAATGATAAATATCAAACTTATTTCTGTGTGTCCAACTTACAAAAATGAATCTAAGGATGGAAGCAAGGAACCCATGAATCTTTTAATGTAGTAATGGGTAGTTATTATTCATTGTTGCATAGATGCCTAGGCTATAAATTCTCACAATGGCAACAGCTAAGGCACATCATTGATGGGCTACATAACAAGACTAGAGAGACCCTTGGGATTTATGCCCAAGGATGATTGCTCGAAATGTCTACCCATTGGACACAGTGATTGATTGACCAAGTGGAAAAGGAGGAAGGATAATTAAGGAAAAGAGAATCAGTAGAGGAATATAACAAATATCTATCTATCAGAAAAAAAGATGCAAGAGTTTGTGACACATAAGAAGAAGAAACCTCAAATCAGGCAATTCAGAAGAAAACTCTAGTTATCCAAAAATCTATCACTAACATAGCAGCAAAGGTAGAGAAGATGTGGGACTTAGTTGTTGAGAAATTTATAACGGGATTAAATATGGAGGAGCAAACAAAGAAAGCCTTTGGAAAAGGAAAGAATAAGAAAAATAAAAGAGACTTTGGATGGAAGAGAGAAGTGGCTTCAGTGGCTAAGTGTTCAGACATGAGCTCTAAAGACGAGGAAGGATGTGCCATGTGCCAATATGAACATCCTAATGAATGTTGTCTAGTAATAGCATACTTACAAGAAACCAAGGCATATGCACTTAATTCCAAATTTGTCAAGAAACAAATGCCCAAAAGGTTATCTTACCCTCAAGGTAACTTTAGGAAAAACTTCCAACCCACGTACTATACAATGGAGCCTACCCACAGCCACAAGAGTAGCACTATCAACAATGGAAACAATCTTAGTTGTGGGCCATGCCAACAGTATTCATATTGGCAACCAAACCCATATGGATACTATGTACAATGTTCAATCTCTCCTAATAATGCTATAGTTCATACATCACAATATTATCCTACTAAGTCCCACAAACTAGCACTGCCAATGATAAATTCAAACTTGTACATGAATACATCCACAACTAGTTCTTCTAATCAACATCTGAATCCTCTCCCACCAGTACCACCTCCTATCATGCAAGGGGAACTGTCATCACAACTACAACAGATAAATACAACAAGGGTAGTCAACATGTAGGAGGACATGATCATGTGCAAACCACAATCTAGGAAATGACCATTCTTCCGAATGAGTCCTAAGAATGTTCAAAGAATGGGGATCACATCTACTCTCATCCCATCCATATCCAATCCTTCAAGAAATAACAAAATTTCCTCTTCGTTTAATCAAATAATCACTCATTGGATAAAGGTAGGAGCCCTTTCACAAAAGCGAATAGATCTAGAAAGTCCCTTAGTTTACCTTCAAGTAGTAGGGCAAAAACCATGCAAGGCTTTACTTGATTCTAGATCAAGGATGAACTTGATCTCACAAGACATGTATCAAGGTTTTAATTTATCACTATTGAAGAAGAGTAACGTCCAATTAGAGCTTGTAGACTAGTCAATCATAATTCCACTAGGACAAGTGGATGATGTGATCACCACCATTATTGGTTGGTCTTACCCTACAAATTTTCTAGTAATCCATGTTGGTAAAAATAAGGTAGAATTTTTAATCATCATGGGAAGAACTTGACTTAGCACTATTGATGCTAAGCTTGGGATTCACAACTTATTCTTGGAAATTTCGAAGGAAGATGAAGCTAATATCATACAAAGACATAGAGTTCCATGTATCACATACATTGATAAAGGATGCAATTGCATGTAAAGGATATGGAGCATCAAACAGAAAGATACCAAGGCATGCAATAAATGTATAGAAGAAATATGTGTGCAAATATTTTTATATGCAGGAACCACATAGTAAGAGGACACCTAGTGGCTAATCACTGATGAAGAAACTGAATTCAATAAGTACATGGATCCATTAGATGAAATTGTTAGTGCCTACATTGAAGAGGCTGATAAGCTAGAGTAATTAAGGAAAAGGCACTCCTACCCACAAATAAATTAGGAAGAAGAGATAGACTAGGGATAATTGGAGATCTTAGATACTATGGAGCTAGAACCATTAGAATTAAACTCCCTACTAGCAATATGAGAGTATGCTTTCTTGAACAATAAGAAGTAGGTAATAATCAACACTAATTTAAAAGAAGAACAAAAGAAAAAGTTGCTAAAATTAGTCAACAAGTGGCCCACAACATTTTCATGGTCTTATGATGAGATCACAGGACTTGATCCAAGAATTTGTTGACATCAGATATATACTGATCCTATAGTCAAACCATGACACCAACCACAAAGAAGGCTCAATCCTAAACTAAAAGAGGTAGTCGAGTAGGAGTTGAAAAATTTACTAAAGGCAAGATTCATCTCTCCCATTGTGGATAGTGAATGGATCAACCCTTTAGTAATTGTTCTAAAGAAGGAAGACAAGTAGCGAGTATGCATTGATTTTCAAATGTTAAACATTGCTAGATTCAAGGATCACTTCCCTCTATGATTTATTGACCAAGTCTTAGATACCATTGCAGGACATGAGTACTACAATTTTCTAGATGGATATACTAGATTCAATCAAATGTACATTGCACTTGAGGACCAAAAGAAAACAACATTTACTAGTCCATTAGGAACATTTTCCTACAAGCATATGCCCTTTGGTCTTTCCAATGCACCAACTACCTTCTAGAGACTAGTACTGAGCATCTTTTAGAAACAAATTGGAAATGGCATTGAGGTATTCATGAACGATTTCTCAACATATGGGTTGGATTTCAAATAGGCACTAGACCAGTTAGAGCTAGTATTGAAAAGATGTGTGGAAACCAATTTCAAGCTCAATAGGTGATGAGAAGCTAGGTACCCCTATGCCCAACCATACGAATCACGAGCGTTCACGCGCGACTCGGTTGAAATTCGTAGACTGTAAGCACTTAACATACACCAGACTCTAGCTAGTGAAACCTTGGGTTAGAATGGTCATTGTCCTCCTAATCTCACTTGTGAGGTTCTGCTTACGATGGTTAAGTGAGACTAAGGCTAATGATTTTTATAGTTTTTTGTTTATCTTTTGGCGGTTAATTATCTTGGAAATAAAGGCTAGAATATTAATTAATCTAAGATTATCTTAATCTAAATCCTAACTATTCCTAACATAAGTATTCGGTCCCATATTCCGAGCACATTCTAAGCATCTCCTAACACTTCTGAGTTACCAGACATTAAGCGTCATTGGGTTTACCAAGTGTTTAAATTACATTCGAGATGGTTGTACTTATGGCCTTTACAAACTACGAATGACCGATAGAAATTGAAATAATAGTAACAGAAACTTAAGTAATTAAAAAATAACTAATAAAGCATAAACATATTAAACTATTGAATGCATAAAATAGCTAAGTCCAAATGCTGCAAGGAATGCTTAAATAGTTCATCTTTATTGCCATCACATCAATGGGCTCAGATACATCAACGCTCGAATAAAGAGCTGATCACTTTGCTTACACCTACTGCGGGCACTTGGAAAATATTCTATCTCTTGTAGGAACAAACTGCAAGAGCTTCGCTACAACTACTGGAAAGATGCCTAAATGAGGCGGAAGGTCCTCTTATTTATAGGCTGAGATAGGTAGCCACGTAAATAGGGCCACGTCGACGCAGGGAGGCTACGTCAACGGGCCCATGTCGACAAGGCCACGTATACGCGACCCCATATATGTGGCTTAGTTGATGCATTGACTTAATGACACTTCATCATACCCCCACGACTGAGCAAAAACTCGTCCTTGAGTTACTTTACAATTTGGAAGGTATGGATTCTTATTTACAACACACATGGCTTAAGCACATACATGACACACACATGACACAACATGAATTTGACCAAGTGCCTGAGTTACAGAGGAGGACAATTTACAAAAATGGCGATGTTTAGAGATAAAATTGAATACCTTGCTGGTCCTGGAACCTCTGCTGTGTAGGGTGATGCACAAAATTGCTAAAGAAGATCACACCGTCCCTATGGGCGGTGGTTCTGATGGACCTTCTCCAGCCTTTGGCCCATGCGTTGGTAGCGGCACGGATGACGGTTGCCCTATAGTAGCTACCACTTCTGGAGGCAGATGGAAAGCCTCCAAGAGAGCCCTCATCTTTTTTTCTTTCCTTCTGGGATCGTTCATGGTCCAAGTAGCTTCTCCAATGTGTGCTGGAACTAGAACTTTCCAAGGGCATGGCAGCGCCAGAAGGAGTTCTTTCAGGTTGACAAACTAGGCTACGAACTGCTTACGTTCGATGTCAAACATTCAGATTGATGCCTGTAGCTGCTGGTAGTTATTCATTCTTTGGCCCAAGTCCTTCGTGATGGTACGTTGTCCTTCAAAGCTTGTACAGAGAACCTCGAGTTCCATGTTTACCATTTACAGCTTCTGCTTTGTTGCTTTATGTGCCTAGAACTCTCCCTCGTATAGGAAATACGAGGCAACCACTTGTTTTTCCAATTCTGACCACAATCTCTCGGCTGTGAGCATAGCCAGGTTTGCATATCAGAGGTTGGCCAACTCCATATATTTTGTCATCTCCTCAATCTGCAGCTCCTTTAGGCAGATTTTAGCTTTATTGTAGTCGTTCAACCCATCAAAGATAGGTTGTAATGCATCACCTCTCTCTCGGAGCTGCTGGAGTGCTTAGTTCATCTTGGCCTTTACGACTTGAATATGCTTTTTGTTCACTTCCTTTTGCAATCCCACTTGGTCCCTGTAATGATTTTTGACTTTTTCGAATTTCAGGGCCTCATTCTTCCAAGCAAAAATTTCAATTGTAGACTTCTATCGCAATGCCTGAACCTCCTCCATTGACAGATTTCAATTTTCAGCAGCCAACCTTCTTATGTCAGCATTCACCCTAGCTAGCTCCTCCTGCTGTTGGTGGATGAAATTTTTCATGTGTTCGTTCTCTACACCAACATTGCGCAAGTGATGAACCTCCACGGTCAACTACACGTTTTCCTAGCGAACCTCTACCAAGTCCTTCTCTAAGTGATATGCTCAGGCATCTGCCATAGACTTGTCAAGGATCGTCGTCTCCCACACATCCTCAATGATTTGAAGTCTAAGTTGAAGCTATTGAAAAGCTTCATCCCTAGTGATGTCGTGGTCGAGGATGGCTAGATCGGTAAGTTGAGCTCTTAATTGGGCTACCTTTGTTGCCAAGCGCTGACAAGCAACTTGAGCTGCTTCAAGCTGCCCTTCCAAAATGAGACTCTTGCCCCTTGCCGAGAGCAGCTCCAACTGGGTTACGGTAATGTTGTCCAGAAGATTGAAGACATCCAGAAGAGGTTGCTTGATTCCCACCAGTCGGTCCAATAGCTCTTATTATTAGGTTGCATCAATCTTGCTACCCGAAGTTCTGGAAGACACTTGTACATCTTAGAGTCCATGAATGTTCAGTATAGGTACTGCCGGTGCATTGAGGGCTATAGCAATTGTATCAGCAACCACTTTGGCCACAACTTCCTGTCCTTGGTGCTGCATTACCAAGACTGTCACCCCTTCACCATCTTCCAAGTGTACCGAGAATGTAACAGCATTCCCTGAAATTTTAGGGAACAATTGTTGGGTTGACATTATTACCTCTCAGATTCTTGGATATGTTCTAGTTAGAACTTGTGCTTAGGCGATGGAGAATATCGGCCCTACCTTTTCAAGCAAGCTAACTGATTGAGCCACTTGTTCCAGGTGGCTCATGGTAGGGCAATAGACCAAAGGGTCTTTGCCTCCACCAGTCCTACTGGATTGCTCTTGCTGGCTCGAGAGCATTTCCCGGATCTCGGGAATGTATTCTATCGTGGTTTGCTGCTACGTTGTTTGTACAGGTGGTGGAGGTGGTTGCTGCTCCTCCTCTGTTTGTGTGGCGGCAGGAGTTTTATCTTTCATCATCTCTCACCACAAGGCAATTGGGGCACGCCGGATTACATCATTGGAATACCATGCTATCCCTGCCCATTTGCACAACTTTCAGATTAGGTAGGAAAAGGGGAGAGCTCGTCTTCCACATTCGTTCTTAGCAAACCTCTTTTCAATCTCCAGAAACAACAGTTGTGGAAGACTCATGGGGAATTTCCCACTCAAGGCAGCACACGCACGAGCAAAGAAGGCTGTGAGTTTACTGGGTCTTACCGTTGGGTTCAGATGATAAGACACGATCTTTGAGTACACTTTCTCCACAGTGGTTAGGGAGCCGAATTCCTTGTGCTCTACCCCATAGCACCATTTGGTCCATTCCGCCTTTACCTCTGGATCAGCCTGCTTTGGGATTTCCACCACATCTGCCCCAGTTTCGAGCAACCCCAGAGCCTACGCTATCACCTTTGAAGAGTAAGAGACATAAATGTCTTTGATTCTTACTCTAGACCCTGGTTATCGATTCATCCAGAAGATATAAGTTTCTCCTAAGTACCATTCACCACTAGTCGTGATGATTGGTGACATCGGAGAGTTTTGCAGTTGGAGCCTCATGTCTTCTAGCGAGTTCTCAAGGAATGGTCCAAAATTTAGCTATTGAAGGACCATTCATTGCATCTCGTGCGGCATGATAGCATCAAGGCAGGCTTGGGTCAAGGTGACCTTAAGCCGTGGTGCTATCCCAGGAGTCTCATCCCCAAGCGATTGCTTGCCAGGAATCTTCTCTTCAGGAATCTGATGAACAGATTCCATGTCAGGTCTTTCGTGAAAGGGCCCTATTGCATGAGAGCCCTTCGCATGCTCTAGCGGTTACACACCTTGTCCCCTTCCCATGTGTGGGCGCTTGTCCCTTGGTTGTGATGGTCCTTCATCCCTTGGGTGCCTCGATTTGGGTGCCATCTGCAATCAAACATAACCACCCGTTAGACCGTACCTAAGTAGCTTAAGATGGTATGTATACACCTTCTCTATTTGACGAAGTTATGTTGTTGGCATAGGCACACTGTTAATTCTTCCGGAGTGTTAATTTATGGGTTAGGGCCAAAGTTTTCGTAATTAACCAATTCATTAACTAATTAATTAATTACAGTTAATTACACAAAGGCACCCCCCCCCACGACTGAGAGCATACCTCTAGTTGGTTAAAAGGGCAAGGATCGGTTGATGCGGGCTCACGATGGAATGTAGGTACGTTAGGAAAGGTTAGGCAGAAAAAATTGCAAAAACTCCTCTCAATTTGGATTCCAAATGATGAAAATTACAAAGTGCAGCAGGGTATATATAGGGGTTAGGCACTGTGTCGATGGGGCTGCGTATACACCGCCAAGTATACGCAGGGACTGCTTATATGGGGCCCCATATACGCAGTCTTGTACACCCATTGACCAATGTTGACCAACCCAGAAAAACTCGAAATGATGAATTTGAAAAGCCAAATTGGGGTGGTTGAAGCACGTGAAAGGCTTGGTCATAGCTGAGGACATGAGGAAGGTAAGTGGGCACGAAAAAGAGACAAAATCAGAGAATGGGACTCAACAAGAACTCTGCGAGGAAGAAATCGAACGATGGGACATTGAACCCAGTCAACTAAGAAATCCAAAGGATGGGAGGCTTAACAAGCAGGACGAGGAATACGTAGGTGGGTCCTCCCCATAGCAGGCAGTAGCCTTCGTAGCCCCTACATACCCTCAACACCAGGGTTTGTGGGCCTAGGTGCCAAAAACTGGTGTTGGCCAGTTAAGACTCCAATCCAAAAGATCCCACCAAAACATGAGAAATCCAAGGAGACCACAAAAACTTACAAAACAAAAAACGAGCAGTGAGGTGACTTACAAAGAGAAAAGAGTGTAGAGAGAGATAACAGGATGGAAATTCTGATCAGTGGTCACATGAAATCCCTGTGTGCGATTGTGGTTAAGTGACCCAGTAGAACCGTTCCTGAGGCCAGACCCAAAACCATCTGCAGCTAGTGACATCGCAGCAATAGACAAAGCTCCAACCAACCCCCAAGGAAGCAGGAATGCATCCACAAAGAGCCACCACTCCAGTAAATGTGAGAAGAAGGAAGTGGAATGGGGCGAAGTTAGAGGGGACCAAGGAAGTCCCATAACAAGTGCATGCGGCCCATGAGAGGTGGTCTAAGAGGTGTGCTTTGAATTCCCACCTAGTGATTTGTTATTTTTTTTCTTGTCAGGGGAAACCACACCATGCAAAGACCCATGCGTGTTCACATGCATTCGACCAAGGGGTGTGCTTTGAATCCTCATATTATTATTATTGTTTTTTTTAATTTTTTTGATGAGGACCACACCATGCAAGGTTGAACTGCCCAGAAGCTTCCGTGGAGAGAAAAACTTGGAGTGGTAGGAAATCCGTAAGGGCACACCCACAACCCAAGGGAGAAGAGAGAGCGATGAATGCTGCATTTCCTTTGAAGTCACACCCAATTCAAACCATTGGGTCATCCTCGAGGTTGGGAACTACACAAGTCACACATTAATTAAAATATTTTTAAGTGAAGGGGTTGCATGCTTCCAACAGAAGGAAAACCATTGAGTGGATGAATGGGTGGATGACATGGACTCACTACGATTTGTATGAGCTAAAAATAAACATAAAATCCAAGGACAACCATGCAAAGGTGGGAACCAGATAATGAGGAAGACTCTTACAGCACCCATCGTAATAAAAACTAGCTGCGCCAAACGCCTGAAGACAATACAGCGACGCATTAGTAATTACGTAAAAAATGGAACAGGTACAAAGAAACGAAAAATAAGTAAAGAAAAGGAAAAAAATGCTCAAAGAATGTGCAAACATAGGAACGATGGTGAAAAACAAAAAGTGTAAAACAAGAAAATGTAAAAAAAAAGTGTAAAACAAAAAAAAGACAAAATGGTGAGGGATGTAGTGGAATGGATTAGTAGGGATGATGGTCTCCCCCATGACTGGGTGGAAAGGAGGAGACACAAAAAATGGAGTGAGGACGACTGGGTGATGACGAGACGGTGGCACTGGTTGCATGGAGTTCATGAAAAGGTTTTAATTGTTGGCGGTTGACTAACTATGTTCTGGTGGGGTCCCCAGGTTTGTGGATAAGCAAGGCCCTGGACGGGAAGGTTTTAGAGACAATGTAAGGTCCCTCCCATAGTGTTTGAAACTTGGTCGATTGAGATATGTGTGAGGGGTTCCAATACAATACCTTGTCTCCACATCCAAATGTGACCTTCCAAATCCTAAGATCATGTCGTTTCTTGTTATAGGCCTTGTTGATTTCATTGGAAGATAGGGCCACTAATTGGTTCTCATCTAGCACACTTAAGTTGATCAGGCATTCACGTTGTGCTAGAGAGAGGTCAAGGCCTAAGTCACTAGTGGTGGATAGTGTATGGAGTTCAGCCTGAATTGGAAGAGTTGGTAACTTCCTGTACACTAACTCATAGGGAGAGTACCCTACAGGAAGTTTCCAAGTGGAGCGATAGGCTCATAGGGCATTTTTGAGTTTGGTACTCCAATCCCTCTTGTATTTATTGATGGTCCAGGTAAGGATTTTGGTGATCTCCCTATTGGTAACTTCGGCTTGCCCGTTGGCTTGGGGGTGATAGGGTGTTGTAAATTTATGTGTTACCCCTAAGCGTTGCATGAGTTTCTGAAAAGTGATACCCATAAAGTGAGTTCCATTGTCAGAAATGAGTGCATGCAACACTCCAAACCTGGTAATAATTTGTTGCTAGAAAAATCATGCGGTGGTGTTGGACAAATAGTCGACGACGGCTACCGCTTCTACCCACTTTGTACAGTAGTCCACAGCTACGATGATGTATGCTTGTCTTTTTGACAAGGGGTGATGGGCCCCATGAAGTCGATACCCCAAATATCAAAGGGCTCCAGTGGTTGGATCCATTGTTGAGGTCCCTCCATCCGTGCCAACATCCCACCATCTTTTTGGAATCATTCGTAGGAGTAGGTGAACCATTGTGCATCCCTAAAAAGCATAGGCCAGTAATACCCTGCAAGAAGGATTTTAATGGTCATTCGACGTCCATCATAGTGGTCCCCACAAGGGCCCTCGTGAGCATCTTGGACGACACATAGTGTATCATCATCAGGGACACACCACCCAACCAAGCCATCTGCGCATACCTTGTAAAGGTGATCATTAATTTCCATGAAACGCTTAGCCTTATGGAGAAATTGTTGTTTCTGCCAATGGTTCCACTCCTTTGGTAGCTCCTGGGTTGTGAGGTAGGTGAGGATGCGGTTGAACCAAGGGGATTCCTTAGGTACTTGAGGATCAACTATACCTATGAAGAGGAGTTCATCTAGAAACTAGTCAAATAGGGGCTCTGCCTCTTATGCATCATCCCATCGTAACCGAGACAAGTGGTTAGCAACCACGTTCTCGGTCCCTTTTCGATCTACCATGGTAAGATCAAACTCCTGAAGAATCACTAGCCACTAGATTATGCAAGGGCTCACCATTGGTTTGTTCATCAGGAACCGGATAGCACTGTGGTCTATGTGCACAAACACCTCGTATCCAAGCAAATAGTACCAGAATTTATCCAAGGCGAACACCACCGCCATCAACTCCTTTTTGGTGGTGGTGTAGTTCAACTGAGCACCCACAATGCTACAGCTTGCATAGTGGATATAATATGGATGTTTCTGATCATCACACTATGTAAGCATGACTCCCAAGGCATAGTTGGAGGCGTCCATCATAATTTGAAAGGGCTTCGACCAATCAGGTGCCCATAGAATTGGAGTTTCTACGAGTTTCTGTTTTAGTGCTTGGAATGTCGACTCATATTCCTTGGTCTAGATGAACCAAGCATCCTTCTTTGTAAGTTCTACCAGCAGCCTAGCGATCTTCCAGAAGTGTTCAATGAAACGCCGGTAGTAACCAGTGTGTCCAAGGAATGACCAAACATCTTTGATGGTACTTGGTTGGCGGGTGATTCCTTAGATGATCTTGATCTTTTTAGGGTCTATGCTGATCCCTGTTTGTGAGATGCGATGCCCCAGCATGATGCCCTCTTGGACCATCAAATGGATCTTCTACCAATTGAGCTGCAGATTGGTGTCTACACACCTTTTCAGAACCTGCTCCAGATAGTCCAAGGCTTGCTCGAACGTGGCCCCATAGGTGGAGAAGCCATCCATGAAGACTTCTACACCATTGTCAATTTGTTGCTGGAAGATGCTTAGGACAAGGTGTTGGAACATAGCAGGCACATTGCATAGGCCAAAGGGAATCTTCTTATATGTGAGAGTCCCCCATGGACTTGTGAACATTGTTTTGGCCTGGTCCTTTGGTGTTATTTGGATTTGGTTATAACCACTATAACCATTCAAAAAGTTGTAGTAACAGTGTCCTGCGATGGTGTCCAACACCTAGGCCACAAATGGGAGCAGGAAGTGGTTCTTGAAGGTTTCCATATTAAGCAACCAAAAATCAATACAAATCCTCCACTTGCCACCTTTCTTGGGTACAATAATGAGTGGGCTAACCCATTCGCTATCAACGATAGAATAGATGAATCCCACCTTTAGCAATTGTTCGATTTCATCTTTTATGATCTGCTTCAGTTTGGGATTCAACCATCTTTGTGGCTGACATCGTGGCTTCATGGAAGGGTCAAGATAGATTTGATGCTAGCAGACCCTGGGATCAACTCCGGTCAACTCAGGATATGACCATGTGAATGCAACAACCCATTTATTTACCATCTCCAACAATCTCTTCTTCTGTTCAAGAGCAAGGGCAACATTGATAATTACCAGTTTGTCATTTTGCAAGAATGCATACTCCAGGTGAGCCGGTAAAGACTTTATCTCCAGGGGCTCTTGTTTGAAGCTCTTAGGGATTTGTAGCTCCCCCCAATCATCTTGGTCATCAATGGTGGAGACCTATTGATGAACCCCTTCCATCTCATCCATGCTTTCAACATAGGCTTGCACTAGCCCCTCAAACGGTTCCATGCACAATGTGTTGGTAGTAGGATTAGCTGTCAGCCACTGGGTGCCCTCTTGGTTAGTGGTTGCTGCGTACAGGCATTGTTGAATAGGTAATTCCTCAGTACATTGACTGCATGTTTGAATGGATATCCACTTAGCGTACCATAACTGCTACACATAGTTGCACCCTAAGTCACTATATGCGATGCATGGAAGGAGCTGCTTCTTGATCTTCCTGAAAGGGTTTTCCTTTGAAATTTCCAAGGACAGATCTCAGAGTCCTAGTCATGCATCCATTGTGCTTAGCGAAGCTCTTTCCATGATGATTGGGAAGTTCCCCTTGTAGTTCTCTACACGGATGACCAGGAAGTCAGCAGGATAGGACCACCCACAAATAGTGGTCACGATGTCCTCCACCAAACCCAAGGGAATGGTGATGGACTGGTCTATTAACTTGAGCCAGATGTTGCTCTTCTTTAATGAGGGCAAGTTCCAATTCTTGTACATGTTATGAGAGATCAAATTTATCCTTGACCCCAAGTCCATAAGAGCTTTGCACGGCTTGTTCCCTACCACCTAAAGATAGATGAGGGGGCTTCCTAGATTAGTTAGTTTTTAGGGAAGATGAACTACTTTGATCTAGTTGGTCACGACATGTGTGAGCATGACCGTCTGGATGTTGGAGTGCAGTTGGCTTGGTGTCTACTCAGGCGATATGATGGTGGAGGTGTTGGTAGGTTTGGAGGCACTGGCCATAGGCGTAGGTGAGGGTGTGTTCAGATTACCGGGCTAGAAGAAAGGGCATTTTCTTAGCTTGGATTCTGGTCCACTCGGCCGAGGTGTCGGTTGTAAGTTGATAGCCCTCGTAGCATTTTGTTGCTGTGGCTGTGGTGATATTTCTCCCTGCATCGATGGAGCAGGTGGCAACTGAGTGGGATGTTGTGGAGGAGTGGCAAGAGAAGGTGATGGAGGATAGAAGATATGTGGGTTTGCCCCCTTGGGTGATGGAGATGAATGTCAAAAATATTTAGGGGGGTGGTAATAACTGGGAAAGGTCGCATGATTGGAAGAGTCTCTTGGAGAGACCAATTGCTGAACATAGTACCCATAAGGATCTAGTTGTTTATAAAGGTACTTCTACCTTGGAGGTGGCATCCCCCATGCTTGTGGTCGTTGACACTATTGGAAGTATTCATACGGTTATGGTGGTGCTCCACTTGGATAATATCTGTGTTGTTGCTGGTGGAACTGCCTGGAGTTGCCTTGTGGATAAAGCAACCTTCGGGGTGTTTGCCGTTGTGCCAAATGAGGGTTCAAGGCATACACCCCAGACTCTTGAAGATGTGACACCACAGGACAAAATCCCTTAGGATGTTCATATTGGCATATGCCACATTCATCATCCTCCTCGATGTCAGAGTTTAAAACCTTCTCTGCTATAGCAACTTTGCCCTTACCCTTGTGTTGGGCATGTTCAACTACTTTCTTCCTACGTCGATCCTAGTCATTACTTTGTTCTCTGAACTCCTCAGTGATTTTTAACACATTTTGGACTTTTTCGTTCAGAGAGTCCAACATTTTATCCACCTTTGTTGATATTTCAGATGAAAACTTTTGTAATGGCAAAGTCTTTTGATTCACAATTACTTCCAGTGGTGATACATCCTCCTCATCACAAAATTGGACCTTCCTTTTTCTATGGGAAGGGTCCCAGTTGAATTCTTCTGCACTCTCATTTTTCCTAAGTTCTACTTCTTCCTTGGCCACCTGTTCAATGAGGCATTGCAACTGATGGGCCCTTAGCTCTAATAGTTGTCCCTGGGCGTACACGCCAAGGGTCTTTCGCATTTCAAAATGGAGCCCATAAATGATGTGGTGAAGTTGTGTCCACTGAGAATAACCATGACCATGGCACCGATGCAACAACAAGTAGTACCTGCTCATGGCAACATCCATGATTTTCTTATTTCCAACCTTGGATCTGCTATCTCAGATTCACCACTCTAGAGTACGTTTGATACTTGTTGTTGAACATGTCAAGCATCGTACTCCATCTTCGAATTGATTTCGGCTCCAAGGACCGGTACCAAATTTTAGCTTCTTTGATGAGTGTGTGAGGGAACAACTTCAGCCTTTGCCAATCATTGTGAATGTTTTGCAGGGTGCAGGCATCATGGAATGCCTGTAGGTGGGTCTACAGATCATAGTTGTATCCCCCTTCAAATTTGGAGATGTTGTTCATATCAACGCGCTTGATCCGACTATCCTTCATGTGCCTTCTAGGGATTTGGACTACCTCCACAATCTAGAGCATGCTCCAAGTAGCCAACAATGGCTCATCTGAATCATAGTTCTACTAAGGATCATGATGTCTGTGAGGATTCTGGTTACCTCTCCTTTCACGATGGTGAGGCTTGCGTGATTGGTCACACGCTTCCTCATGTTGCCCCTTCCAAACCTTTTTACGACCATCCTTTCACCCCTTCCTACCTCGGTTACATTCAAAACCTGAGCTGGATGAAGGTGTAGGTGAGCGAGAGGATAGAGAAGAGGGAGAGGTGTTGCCACCGTCCTGGTGTCGATCTCATCCTTTTCCCTAATGATAGCCCTGATCATCCAACCCATCCTTGCTACGCGACCCTCCATTCCCTTGATGATCATGGTCACTTAGAGGCTTGTTCTGAATGATGGACTGGAGGATCTGTTGCCCCAGGGGAAGTTCAGTTGAATGGGTATCATGAAAGATAGTGTCCCCATCGTCCTGTAGCCCTTGCAAAAATAGGGGATTACTAAATTATTTCCCCTTCTTCTATTCATATCTATTCACCTGCTACTAGTCTCTTGCTCATTGAGCTGTAGTGGGACGATAGTCTCGGTAGTCATGGTCCTCCATGACATACTCCGCTCCACGATCCTGGATGCCCAGCCTGCCCAGACTGTGATATAGCATTGTAGGAGCCGATTGGTCAGGAGGTAGCACGATGCTGCCTGCATGTCCTACCATTGCAGATGCTCATCCTGATGTAGGATTAATGTAAAATCAAGGACATATTCATCGGGGTGCTTGTAGACCACCCAACATTCTTGTGGCTCCAGTGATTCGAATACCTCTCTCCTGTGAGAAGACATGTTGGATGTTAGATGGCCCACGTAATCGATGTACCTTAATATTTACTTTTAATCCACCTAGTGTGCATAAATATTTATATCCTGGGTTCGTCCCAACAACTTGAATGATAGTTTCACTAATGTTAGATGATTCATGTAAGACTAACAATCCTCGACAACGGCACCAATGATGAGTGGCTAGATACCCCTACGTCCAACCATACGAATCACAAGCGTTCACATGTGACTCGGTCGAAATCTGCAGACTGTAAGCACTTAACATACACTAGACTTTAGCTAGTGAAACCTTGGGTTAGAACGGTTGTTGTCCTCCTAATCTCACTTGTGAGGTTCTTCTTATGATGGTTAAGTGAGACTAAGGCTAATGATTTTTATAGTTTTTTGTTTATCTTTTGGTGGCTAATTATCTTGGAAAGAAAGGCTAGAATATTAATTAATCTAAGATTATCTTAATCTAAATCCTAACTATTCCTAACATAAGTATCCGGTCCCATCTTCCGAGCACGTTCTGCGCATCTCCTAACACTTCTAGGTTACGAGATGTTAAGCATCACTGGGTTTACCAAGTGTTTGAATTAGATGGTTGTACTTATGGCCTTTACAAACTGCCAATGAGCGATAGCGATTGAAATAATAGTAACAGAAACTTAAGTAATTAACAAATAACTAATAAAGCATAAATATATTAAACTATTGAATGCATAAAATAGCTAAGTCCAAATGCTGCAAGGAATGCTTGAATAGTTCATCTTTATTGCCATCACAACAATGGGCTCAGATTCATCAATGCTCGAATAAAGAGCTGATCACTTTTCTTACACCTACTGTGGGCACTTGGAAAATATTCTATCTCCTGCGGAAACAAACTGCAAGAGCTTTGCTACAACTACTAGAAAGATGCCTAGTGAGGCAGAAGGCCCTCTTATTTATAGGCCGAGATAGATGGCTGCGTAAACAGGGCCACGTCGACATAGGGAGGCTACGTCGATGGGCCCGCGTCGACGCAGCCATGTATACGCGGCCCCGTATACACAGCCCAGTTGACGCATTAACTTAATGACACTTCATCAATAGGTAAAAAAGCCATCTTATGGTCTAGGATGATATAGTGTTGGGACAAAAAATCTCTTAGAAAGGTATTGAAGTAGATCTTAACAAGATTTGAGTCATATGAAATATCATCTAAAGGCCATAAACAGTCAAGGATGTCAAATCATTTTTGGACCATACAACATATTATCAAAGATTCATTAAAAATTTTTCAAAGATAGCAAAATGGCTAGTGGAACTCACCAAGAAGGATGCACCTTTTAAATGGACAAAGTCATGCAAAAAGGAATTTGACACTCTAAAATAAAAATTGATCCAGAAACCAATCCTTCAAGCTTTGAATTGGTCTAGTCCTTTTCATATAATAAAAGATGCTTTCAACTATGCACTTAGAGTAGTATTGACACAGCTGGATGATCAAAAGAGACCTTAGTATATACATTGTGCCAGTAGAAGTGTCACTAGAGCACAATTGAACTACACCACAACAAAAAAGGAGAAGATGGCCATAGTGTATGTGCTTGAGAAGTTTAGAAACTGTGCTCAAGTATCAAATTTATGTTCATACTAATCATAGTTCCATCTGATTTCTCATGAATAAAGTAGTAGTTAGTTCCAGGGTGATAAGATGGCTTATTATCTTGCAAGAATTTGACATCATGATGATCGATAAAAAGGGCATAGAAAATATGGTAGTTTATCATCTATCAAGGCTAAAGTCGAATGCCCAAGATCAAGCAAAACCTTTATTTAACTAGTTTCCTAATGAGAACTTGTTTACCAAAATAGTAAAGGCTATAGATTCAACAAGAAAGCCAAGGGTGATAGAATATCTAACTTATCTATCAACACAGTAGCTTCCTACTGATTGGAGTAAGAAACAATGAGAATAATTCCTTCATAGAACAAAAAGATATATGGAAATTAATCAAAATCTATGCAAGATTTATGTGGATGGGCTAGTTACATGATGTGTGCCAGAGTGTGACCAACAAAGAGTCTTACAAGATGCCCATGAAGGCCCATGTGGTGGCCACTATGAAAGGCATAGAACAATACTCAAACTAATAATGCCAAGCTAATTTTGGCCTACATTGTTTAAAGGTATCCACAAGTTTGCACAATCTTGTAAACAATGCCAAAAGGATGGAGTAACAACATCTAGAAATGAAGGATCACAACCTTGGATATAGCCACTTGAGCAATTTGATATATGGGGAATTGATTTCATGGGATCCATAACACTAATGTCAATTGGAAAAGAATACATAATTATGATTATGGATTATTGTACAAAGTGGGGAGAGGTAGCAATAGTTAGAGATTGCACAACCAAGCCAGTTGCCAAGTTTTTCCAACAACATGTGGTGAATAGATTTGGAGTATCAAAAATGCTCATATTAGATAATGGAACTCACTTCACTAGTGCTACATTCAAAAATCTCATGAAAAAACTTGGGGTCAATCATAAGTTGACAACATCATATCATCACCAAGCAAATGGTCAAGTCAAAGTAACTAATCAAGAGATTACTAGGATACTCACTAGGATAGTTAGTAGATTTAGGAAAGACTGAAGCACTAAACTAAATACTGCTCTATGGGCCTATAGGATAGCATGGAAATTACCTATAGAATAATCACCATATGATTTAGTTTATGGAAAACTACCAATGCTTTCTATCTAGGCAAAGCCCCACACTCTAGCTACTGCCAGTCAACTTGACCTTGATTTGAGCTTAGCCCAGTGAGAATGCCTCATGAATCTAAACCTCATAAAATAAAATAGTCTTGTAGTACTCATGAGCAATGAAGTCCAAAAATGTTACTCAAAACTTAGGCATGATACATGGATAAGACAAGTGACTATACAACCAGGTGACAAGGTCCTTTACTATAATCCTAATGATCTACCTCAAAAAGCTAAATTTCAAATGCTTTGGAAGGGACCATACATTTCAAGTTACTTATCCATCAAGTGCCTTACATATCTACCATCCATTCTATGCACAAAAGCTCATTCTTGTTACTATCCAACAAGTCAAATTCTACTATGAATATTCCAAGGACTCTACTCAATTTGCCCAATAGTCCTCTCCTTGTTCTCTCTTTCGTTTGACCAGTCTTAATGATAGTCATGGGGGTGTCCATCTGGACACGTAGGCACTTTATTGAACTTTGCACTTTATTGAATTTTTCACTTTCCTTTATTTTTTTCACATTTCTTAATACATTTTTCCTTGCATTTATATTTTCCAGTTTCTTAATAATTTCATAATCCTTTGACATTTTTTATCATTTACTAACTTTTCTATATTTTTCTATATTTTCATTTTTACTATTTTGACAATCTTTCATACCTTGTTTTCATCTTACTTGTACATATTTTTATTAAAGTTTTAATAACATGCCAAGAATAAGGTAAGATGTAGTCTCAAATAAGGTGAATATTTTTCTATCTTATTAAGTCATAAGGAACTAATTGTTTGTATACTTAGACCACAACATCCATCTATACATTCCAATAATAAGAGGCTCTTACCATGTCCACAATGACATTCTTTTTCATCATAAAACTCAGAATAAACTACTGATCATTATGCTTGGATAGAAAAGTGAAGAACTAAGGGGATATGTCAGGGGTGTGACATCAAGGGGATTTGTGGAATCTCTTGAACCACTATTATATGTTCTGTCATGTTATCAAGGTTGTAATTATATCCTTGTAGATCTAACAAAAAATGGAAGATAGAGTACAATAAGTGCTACCTTACCATGTCACTGGAAAGACATGTTACCCATGCTTGAAGGTAGTTTGCTAGTAAGGTTAACATAGATAAAAATAGAACTCATGCATAAAATAAATTTTTGGGGGTTCCATAAAAAAGACTTATTACCCATGTTTAAAGTTAGCTGACTTCTTAGGAATTTCAAAATATAATAATGTGCAATTCATAAACTCCTCCCTTCAACAAAACACCAAGTAATGATACTCCTTGCAACTATGATAGTCTTATGGTTGTGAATTTGAGAGGTGAAATGATGTAATGTCATTGGAAAGTGGGTAGGACTTAGTTTGGAACTTGGAAAAAACGGTTAATGATTACTTTAACCACCAATAACACACAATAATTCATTATGTCTATGGTAAGACACCTCACATCCCGATTTTGACAATCCTTTCTATGATCCATTCCACCTCACTATACAAGTAATCATAACTTATGGTTTTGTATAATATAGCATAATTTTTTCAACTTGGTACTACTAACATGTATGTTTTTCTAGACAGGTATGCATTACATTCAACTCCTTGAATGCATACAGACACTTTGAGGCATGGTTATACAAGGGCACTAAGGGCTAGAGCCTGCTTTGTAGAGGATCCACTTGTGTAACTCTTGTATTTCATACTTCACGAGCAATACCACATAATCTTGATCCTTCTAAGAATAATAAACACTTTCCTTAACATCCAATAATTCCTTTTAAGATCCAAACATTCATTTCCTTTTCATCCATCTTATAGATGATTAATAAACTTTTGTAGTCCGAGATTCCTTGATCATTAACTTTAGATAACTTTTTTTTTTTGCAACTAGAACATCATATCCATTCCAAGACCCTCTAGACATGCTTCATATCTTCCAACCATTTGATTTGACTCACTTTTTTCCCAAAAATTCCAAGCCAAACTTGAATTTTTAAAAGGTGATATTGTAGCTACGATATCAAATTGCCTACAATATCATATGTACGATATATTATCTATGATATTGTGTATATAAAAAACTATATATATATATATGAAGCTTAGAGAGTTTTTGTGATTTTTCTTCTTGACTAAGAGCTCTGACACCCAAACTTCAAACGCTCATAACTCCACCCTTTTAGCTTTGATTTCTAATATTTTTTAACCTTGCTGATCCCAGAGCTCTCAACTTAGCCAAGGGGGGAGGAGGTACTCTGGGTGCTACAATTGGTAATTGAGTCAAAATTTTCTAATGCCTGAAAGGTATCATAAGGGTAAGTATACAAGGAAAAACAAAAATTCTAAAAATTTATCAATTACACCTAAGACAAAAGGAGCTCAATGAGACTCCTAATGTACCATACTAATTATTTAGGCCATAAACAAGAGCAAAATTTATAACTATGAAATATTATAAGGGATATAACACCTAAAGGGATTGTTTTTTGAAACTTTGAAAACTTATCAATCACACCTAAGACAAAAGGACTTCAATAAGACTCCTAATGTACCATACTAATTATTTAAGGCATAAGCAAGAGAAAAAGTGACAACTGTGAAAGGTTATAAGGGATATAACACCTGAAGAGGTTCCTTTTTGAAAATTTTCTAACTCTACAATCATAATAAGATAAAAAATTAATTTAGCTAAGGGAAATGAGGAAGGAAAAGAGCTATTAAGAATTGGTATAAACATTTTAATAATTTCCAAACCTGTGATGATTATAGATGGCCTTGAAAAGAGGAGCACAAGGAGAACTCCCACAACTAGCAAGCTAAAGGCCAAGAGGTCGAGGACGGAGTCGAATTAGAGAAAAAATCCCACAAATAGAGCATGCAAAGAAAGAGGTACAATCCTTGAGCATTCATCAAGAAACTCCTACCACAGAGCAATCTACCTAGATGGAGGTAGAAGTTCCATAGGTGCTAGAATAGGGATAACAACTCACGCACTAAAATTCCTACAAGCCATGCAAGAGAAATCCATCATGTCCATGATGATTGTGGAACTAAAATTTAACCCATTCATGGAGTTTGCCCCAGAAGCTATTAAAACCCAACTCCAGCCATCTCCCTTGTGGTCCACTTTTATTCTACCTTATTTTTTTAACCTACCTCTCATAACTTTTATTGACCTTGTTTGAACCTTGTTTAATCATTGATGTAGCATGTTTTGACTTATCCATGCATAATTGCTAAATTATTTTACATTATTTTGGCGTTACTTACTCATTTTATCATACAGGTGTTACTTAATATGCTTATGGTTGATATGCAAGATTGGAGTATGGACACCTAGAGGTAAATTAATTTACCTTTGAAACTAAGTAGACCTTGTGGTAATGTTGAAAAATTCATTAACCTTAACTACTTAGATCTTGAACCTTAGAGTCCAATTGACCACATAGCCTTGATAGAGAAACCTCTCAAATGGCTAGAAAACCTAGTTAAAACCCTTGACCTTGAGGCTAGTGACATTATCGAAGACTTTCTAGTTGAGGTTCCTATCATGAAACACAATGATGAGGAGAAAACATTGAAACTAAGTTCCTCATTAGAACCTCAATAGGCTTAATACATCACCAAAGTTTTCTAAGATAATATTAAGTCCTTTGCTTAGTCCTATGAAGATATGCTAAGTCTTGACCCTCAACTAGTATACCATAACATCATATCTGATCCTAGAATCAAACTTGTTAAGCAAAAAGTTTGTAAGATTAGACCAGATTTAGCCCTGGCAATTCGTAATGAAATCATGAAGCTATATCAAGCCTATTTCATTCAAGTTGTCTATTATGTGGAATGGGTGTCCAACATAGTGGTAGTTCCCAAGAAAAATGGGAGTATATGTATCTATATTGATTTCTAAGATCTAAATAAGGTAATGATCAAAGATAATTTACCTTTACCTAGTATCAACCAACTTATCAATAGTACGGCTAGACATGTCTTGTTATCCTTCATGGATGAATTCTCTGGATACAAGCAAGTTAGGATTAACTCAGAGCATCAACTCTATATAACCTTCATGACCCCTTAGGGAACCTTTTATTATACCATGATGCCCTTTGGTCTAAAGAACACAAGTGAGACTTATCAATGAGCAATGAAATATATCTTTAATGATTACATGCTAGGATTGCTTAATGACTATGTGGATGATATAGCCATTAAGTCCAAAATGGCCAATGACCATGTGCATTGCCTTGACCTTGTACTGAAATAATGCCTCAAATGTGAGCTTAGGCTTAATCCCAAGAAGTATGTTTTTGGTGTCAAAACAAGTAAGATGCTTAGCTTTGTAGTATTCAAAGCAGGGATACATATCGATCCTGATAAGGTCAAGGCCATATGAAACTTGGTAGCACCAACTAGCCTTAAGAAGCTTCAAGGACTACAAGTTTGATTACAATTTATCCATAGGTTCATCACCAAGCTTATAGATAAATTACAACCCATGCAATGCATGCTTAAGAAAGGAGTTCATTATGAGTGGATGGCTCAATGCCAAGAAGCCTTTGAAAACCTTAAGCAAGAGTTGGCATAACTACCAACAGTCCATCCACCACTAAAGGATAAATCTTTTTACATCTACCTTACTATCTCTTATATGTCCATTACCTCTCTACTCAGTTAGAAATGAGATGATGAAGCTGAGTTAGCCGTATAATACCTAAGCCATACATTGATTACCTATGAGACTTGATACACTAAATTGGAGAAGTATTGTCTAGCCCTAGTCTTCTCATTGAAGAAGTGAAGATACTACCTCTTTAGGAGCCAAGTCAACATCATTTATAAGGACAACATGCTTAGAGCCATAATGACCAATATTTATGAAAGTAGCCATATAGCCCATTGAAAAGCCATAACAACCAAGTTTAACCTCCATTACATATCTCAAGCCTCAACAAAAGGTCAAGATATAGCCACATAACTTACCATTTTCCTAATAGAAGACCATGAAGCCATTAACCCTAAATTTCTTGATGAACATGTCAACATTGTTAGCGAAGTACCTAAGGGCTATGAGGTAATTATGCACTTTGATGAAGCTTTCACTACCCATGGGGCCAATGCCATTACCATCATAACATCACCTTCTAGTGAAATCCAATCTTTTGCTTACCATTTTGAATTCCCATGTACCAACAATGTGCTAGAGTATGAAGGATTGATCAAGGAAATGATGGTAGCTTGTGATCAAGGAATTAAACATCTAATAATAAAAGATGATTCACAACTTTTAGTTAACCAAGTAACAAAGGCTTATGCATGTAAATTCAAACATTTGCAACCTTATTGTGACCTAGGTAAGAAACTAATACAACAATTTATAGACATTAGTATCCAACATATACCCCAAACAAGGAACATGTTAGTCAATGCCATTATGACCTTAGCCCTAAGTGTGATGCCCAATGTGTTTAGCAAATTACCTTTCTTGATCATGAACTATGCTTTTCCCATTATGAAAAATACTAAAGGTAACTCCATATCCTTTATTAATACTACTCCTCAAAAGGAATGGTAGGATGATATCAAGTTTTACCTAATGCATAATGAATCTCCACAAGACCTAACTACTTCTTAAAAATATGTTGTACATAAAATATCAAAAGAGTATGTCATTATAGGTGACAACACATTATGTTGACAATCCTATAATGGCATATTGTTAGTGTGCTTGGGAAAAACCAAAGCCTGCATAATCCTTGAGCAAGTTTATGAGGTTGTATGTGGAGGACATATAAGACCTAGAGCCATGGCCGTGAAGACTAGGTGACTAGGCTATTACTAGCCCTATATGAAAAGTGGCTACTTGCAAAAGGTTAAAACTTGTGACACATGTCAATAGCATAACAACCTAATACCCATGCCACCAACCAAGTTACACATTGCTCAAATAACTTAGTTGTTCCAATGATGGGGGCTTGACATTATTGGACCTATAACACCTAAGTCTTTCATAGGGCATAGCTTTATCATCACTACAACTAAATACTTTACAAAGTGATTTGAAGCTATTTCCCTAAGGAAAAAAATATCTCAACAAGTTTGTAGATTCATACTGGATAACATAGTAGCCCATTTTGGCATACCTTTAATCATATTCATGGATAATGCACCACAATTTAGTAGCAAAGAAATTCAAGCCTTTTGTCAAGACCTAAGCATCAAGCATTCCTTCTCACCACCATACTACCCTCATGCCAATGAACAAAGTAAATCTAGCAACAAGGCCACCATAAAATTACTTAAAAAATGCTTAATGATAGCAGACACAAGTGGCATGAGTGGCTTATCCATGTACTTTGGGCCTATTAAACTACCTATCAAATTGTGATTGGTGTAACTCCATATATCCTAGCTTATGAATCTAAAGTTGTTTTGCCTCTTGAATTACAAGTTCCATTGCTCAGAGTGGCATTATTAGACTTCATTAATGATGAGCAGAATAAAAAGTTACATACCATTGACATAGATTCGATGGAAGAGTAGTGAATACAAATATTTGCTCAAATCAAATAGTACTAAGAGAGGTAGAAGCAATAGCATCGTCATGAGATAAATAAATGAAAGATCAAGGAAGAGGACCTAGTCCTTAAGGCTATTCATGATCATGCAAACAAGTTCTTAGCCAATTGGAAAGGATCTTTCATGGTCATCAAGGCCTATGACAATGGAGCCTTCAGAGTGAGAAACATGGATGGAAATGAATTGGCTAACCTAGTCAACCATTCCTATCTAAAGCCTTATTATATCTAACATAATCTTCTTTACAAGTACAAACCTAAAGTTGACATCAACAACCCTTACACCAAATAACAAGCAAGCCTACACATACTTTCTCTATCTCTCTTTCCATTGTGCACAATGAATGAACTATAAGCATTGTAAATCTAATGCACATTGCATAGATATCTCTATGCTATAATAGTGGTGACTTATTGAAACCTAGTTTTTTGGTTGTCTTGTGTGGTCCTATTCATTATATTGTAATAACATGTTTTCTTTATCTTTTTTTCTTGTCCTCTTAGAGTTGTGCTTGCAGGATGAGGCTTGAAGTCATTGTAAAGATGCAACTCATCATGGCAGCAAGCCATCACATGATCTAGATGCACATAACTTAGTAAGCTTGTCCTATTATACCAATGGTGTGTATTTCACATCATTTCCATTACCATTCCTTAAGCTCAAACCCCCTAGCCTAATTATAACCTTCCTCACCCTAAACAACAATGGTGACCAATGTTTGACATGCATGCATTATGGCCATGTGACGTTTCCTTCATAATGCTCCACCATCAAGTCCATTGAATGTAATACATCTCATTCAATGGGAAAACCAAGTCAGATCTAACCTTGGTAATGAAACATAATTAAGGTTTCACCCTACCCAAAAAAATATAAAGCAAATTACCAAGAAGCCAAAAGACCAATGAAGACCAAAAGATAAACGAACTACTCCAAAAAAGTAAAGGAAGAAGCCTAATAGCCAAAGAAACCTTGGAGCAAAGTGTTGATTCCTTAAAAAATTATTGAGAAACCAACACTTTGAAGTGTGAAGCATGAAGATTACATCAAATAGCTAAAGTGTTATTGTCATAACCATAATCATGATGTCAACATTTGGAACTCATCATTAACATTGTGACCATTTCTTCATGACTGAATGTAGCCTTTAACCCTATCACCTCACCATAACCTTATCTCATCATCAAAAGTACTCTTTGGTATGGCTTGACACTACAAAATCAAGCACGAAGAGGAAACATAAGCGATGGACTTGCAATGGTGTTTTGTATTCTTGGTCAATGTCTCTCGGGTCAATCCTCCAAACATTAACAAAGAGGGGCCAATGAAACACCACTAAAAAATGCATGTTGTAAAATTTTTATCATTGTAATAATCACCCCTACTCTTAAGGCTAGATTTTCATTGTAAAATTATGAGGTTGGAAGCCCA
>MNCI01024837.1:2339-32107 GCA_015680685.1 Gnetum montanum
GAGTAATCTCTAAGTATGTCAACTACATCCAACCCCAAAAGGGTAAAGCTCTACAACCATGACACAACGATAATAAAAAATTTATGAAAAATTCATCTAAGCCCTAATTTCAATGATTCCACCAAAGAAGGAATCCTGAAATCATGAACCTTCTAGCCATAGCTATTACAACCAAGAAAACATAACCATTTTTGCATAAGACAGACAAAACTAGCAAAAATTGTAGCCATCACCATTAACCCCCTTTTTGTGTAGGGTTGGTAAAAAATTTGTCAAAAATTCGTTTGAGCTCAAAATGGAGTGATTCCACCACCTCTAAAAGCCTAAATCAAGCCCTACACATCCACACTTAATAAATAAAAATTCAAAACCATTGCTGTTTATGTAGAAAAAATTCACCAATTTGGACAAAAATCTGAAAATGGCACAAACCTCCTTTTGAGATAGGCTTAATAAAAAAATTCATTAAAAGATTTGTTTCAAGTTCAATCTAAATGATTCCACCTCTATTAGAAAGCTAAAGCCAAAACCTACCCAACAATAACCAAAAAATAGCTAGAATCCCTACTATTTGCTTAGAAAAAACTCATGAACTTACATGGAATTTTAAAAATGGCATAAAAAGCCTAACTGCATGACCTTAGGAAAACAAACATAACTTAATCATTTCAAAACCAAATTGAACAAGACAATAGCCATTAGAAAGCTGAAACATAGGGCTAAAAACCCATAACATTGGATTTGGAAAATGTGTAGCCATTTTCCTAAGACAAAATACACAACATTGCTTACTTTTTTCATGTAAAAAACTAAAAAGCCAAAATCAAACTTAACATAGTCATAAAAATAGAGCAAAAATAGCCAAAAAAATAATTACCCATTAGAAAACACATCAAAATAAGGTGGTAGGATTTCATTAAAATTTAATTTTGGTGAATCTTTCAGCCTAGATCTAATACAAATGGCCCTACCCTCAAATTTTGGTAGAAAAGCATGAAAATAGTAAGTCTAATTTCAAAAATTGAATATACTAAGGCTAAAACAATGAAATGGCCATGGATCTGCATAGAAATGGAAAAAATAAGAGACATTTCATCAAAAAAAATTTTACCCTATCTATCAACATAGATCTAAGAAAAAATGGCCCCACACATGACAAAGTAAAACATGAAAAATAGATAGAAATGAAAGCAAAGATGGGTAGATCTGCCTACCTTGGAGTAATGATAGACAATCTTGGATTGAGATGGTCCTAGGTAGCCTTAATAGATCCCTTGCTTTCTCATCCATCTTCTAAATCCTAGGTATCTTGCCCTTCACTCCACATTGCTTTGTCACCATGGTAGGCTCAACATTGGGAATAGCTGGAAATTAGGGAAAATGGGAGATCAATGCTGACGACAAGGAAGATGGAAGGCTTCCAAACTAAATATTGATGCTCTTTACAACAAAAATCTCTACCAAAGCTCTCCTCAAATGTGTTGTTGGTGTAGAATGATAATTGTAATTAAAAATTATGAAATTTAGTGTTAAAAACTCAAACAAAACCTAAATGCCCACCTGTAAATCCCAGTTGCTCATTTGGTACACCATAACTCTAAGTACACCGAAGTGTAAAAGGAGAAAGTCTCTTCCACACAAATATTGATAGGAGTTAAGCTTAAAAATTAAAATTCTAAATTTTTGGCTTATGGGCCCCACCATATGCCTTCCCTCTTAGCCAAAAAACTACATCAATGCGAAGTTCTAGCTACTTTTGACACTTAAAATAATATTTCAGCCTTAACTCACATGCATCCACACTAGGGATGGCATGCCCAATGTGGATACATGCCTCCCATTTCACAAAATCATTGAAATATAACTATTTTATGATTTTTGATAGCTACAGCCTACCTTTTTAGACCTGGGCTCCCAAAAGGGGGTTGGGCATTGATAAATCTAGATAACACGAGTTTCCACATTGGGGCAAAAATGACCAACATGGAAGAAGGGGGCCAACACCTATTCTTACCCTCCAACACCCATCTAGCCCAATCTTGACCCTTGAAAAAAGCCCAAATAACCTAGAACCCCTTCAAACACCCCCAGTAGCATCGAAACCTCACCAAACCTAGTCAAAACTTAAATTTGATGTTTCCATGCTGGGGGAGACTTCATCCATGATAAGCAATTTATCCCCAAGGTGGATGGATGGGGAAAAGCTAAAAATGACCTAAATTGACTTCTTAGTAACCATTTCTCAAATCTTGATGATCCCTAGACCATGTCGGAACTCTTTGAAGCGTTTAAATGCCACAAAAGTAGTCAAATATGGTACAAAATTTCCATCTACCTCTCATCCATGCTACGGCCATCATGCCCAACATGGAAGAAAGGGGATAGACTACATGAGGTACTTGGAAGCCTCTAAATGGCTGAATCTTGGCACCTAGCATTGATCGTTAACACTGAAAACCCTGGAGGCTAACATGCATGGTTGATTGGGTGTCAAACTAGCCTAGATCTAACTTTCATGGTTCCTTCACGTTAGGGAGACCTCTTCCATGTTGTCCAACATGGAAAATAGGAGGATTGATCCAGTAAGATTAGTAGGGATTCTACAAATAAGAAAACAACAACATATTATCTTGGACTAACACCAAAACCTTCGCAACCTTTTTGAATGTTACTAGAATGCCCAAAATTAGCAAAAATCGATCCCCTAAGATTCTTCAACACTACAAAGGACCCCTCCATGTTGAGCATTCTAGTCTCAATGTGGATGGAAGAAAAAAATCCAAACTATTAAAGTTTGCATGTAATTTGACTTCCAAAAGCAACCCAAACCTTTCAAAAGCCACTAGACTTCTAAAAGTAACTTGAAATGACTAAAAGTTGCCTCCCTTAGGTTCTCTATTCTTAGGAGGATACCATTTATGCTAAGCATCTAAGCCCTAGTGTATATGGAAAGGAGGAAGCCTAAAAACCCTCTCATAGCCTTCAAAGGAACTAGATTTGACCCTAGGCATTAATAGTTAACACCAGCAACTTAGTGGATATGCATGCATAGCCAAAATTTTCAAAAATTAGCAAAAAGTAAGGTCTCCTAGTTTCTCCATGATGAGAGCTCCCTCTTCCATGCTAGACAATGTGGAAGAAAAAGGAAAACTTTAGGGGAACTCCAAAATAGCCTTTAGAGACCTTAAACAAACATCCAAAAGCCCTATGTATGTCCTAGGACCTTGTCTACTCTTTATAGGACCTGCAGACTTTTCACAATTGATCATAAGTAGCCAAAAATCCTTTCCCCATAATCTTCCTTGATCATCATGGGAATCACAATGTGAAAAAATGGGGGAACATAAAAAATCACTTAATACCCCTCAAAATGACCAAATTTTGACATTGGGAATCAATAGTTCATACTAGCAAACTTGGAGACCCACATGGATGGCTAGAAATGTCAGAAAATGTCAAAATAAGGTTTCTCAATTCCTCCACACTATGAACTCCCTCTTCCACACTTCCCAGTGTGAAAGAAAAGGAGGAACTTTGGGTGGACCTAAAAATGGCCTTTTAAGCACCTCAAGCAAACAACCTACGGCCTTACATGAGCCCCAAGGTTAGTTTCACACCTTCTCAAGTCCTCAAACCCTACAAGATTAACCATAGAAAGCAAAAGAAGCTTCACCCCTAGTCTTCCATGTTGAGTATACTATCCCTAGCATGAAAAAAGGATGAAAGCTCAAAAACCATCTAGGAAACCTCCAAACTGACCAAACTTGACCTCAAACCCTAGTCCTCAACCCCAGAAACCCTAGAGGCACACATGAATGATTTATTGAGGTTAAAATTGGCTTAGAAATGAGATTTATGATTCTTCCACAATAAGAGATCCCTTCCTCTATGATGCCCATTGTGAAAACTAAGAAGGAAACTCATTTGGATGTCCTAAACACCTCAAAGTGGCATCAAATAACCTTACATGCACTTTAGAATTTTGTCAGCATCCTTTGAAGTCTTCAAACCTAAAAAAAAACTAATTTCAAATGTCCAAAAAGAGGTTTCCCCTAGTCTTCCATGTTGATCACCCTAGTCCTAACTTGTAAAAAATAGGGGAAGCCTAAAAAACACTTAGGAGCATCCAAAATTACCAATTTTTGACATGAAACCCTAGCCTTTGGCCCTAGCAACTCTTGAAGTTGTCATGCATAGTCAATTGTGACTTGAATTGGCCTAGATGTAGGATTGTTTCTCCATCCATGATGGAGGAGGCCTCTTTCATGCTAGGGAGCATGGAAATAGTGGGAAAAAGCTACTTTTCTGAAACACCATAAAATTTCAGGACCCTCATGCTTCAACAGGGTCTTGAAATTTAGGCAAGGACTTCCACAATTGCAGTGTTATGACGGTTCAACAGGAAAATGTAGGCACTGAGGGTACACTATCCAATCTGGAAAATTTTCTATCTCTAGAGTTGATAAGCCTGATGGACACTCTGGCCTACCCAACTAGAAAATTGACCTAGTTGATAGTATACCTAGAAGCTATGCTAGGAGTTGCTGAAAGTGTTTGGGACGAGAAAAATAGTTCAGCAAGTTTTCTAGTGAAGAAGTGTGCTATGCTATACAGCATAGCAAGCCTTGAAAGATAGTTGCTCAAGCGTCCAAGTGCGAGTTGACAAAGTGATTGCAAAGAAAAGTCAGGATTCAGTCAACGCAAGGTGCTACGCTATGCTATGCTATGTAGCGTAGCAAAAGCAGAGCAAAAAGGCCCATCTTGCTGAGTGATTCCAACAAGAAAATGACACTTTGACAAGAATTCAGCCTCCAAAACTGGTTGTCCCACTTAGTCTGTAGACCTCAAGAAAAGTTACTTGCTAGAAAATGATGGATTGAACGAAGAAGCAAGATACATTGGTTGCTACGTTGTGCTATGCTACATAGCGTAGCATAGCATAGCAACTATGCAAAGGCGACCAAAGTGTTTCAAACATGAGTTCAGCAAGTTCAAAAGCTCTTCAACATGAAGGACAAAAGTTGCAGTTGATGAATGCTTTTTAGCTCTAATGCAAATTTCAGTCTAGACCAATGGCTATGCTATGCTACCCTACATAACGTAGCACAGCATAGCAAGTAGCCACTTATATTATGCTAATGTGCTTGATAATGTGAGTAATGCAACACTGGTACAAAAGCATCAAAACATCTTTGAGTAACATTAGAACTTGTTGATAGCAATTTTCCTCACTCTGGCATCTCCTTAGCAAGATCAGCAATTTCACTTGGTTTTGCATACCCCTAGTCAACTCCCAAAACAATTGTTCCTACACTTGACCCTACTTGTAAGAACAGGGAAGACATAGTCTTAGAGCACAGGCTCCATTTTTCCTACATTGTTAGCACATTGTATCTTAGCACATGCAGTTTCGACGGTATGGACATGGTGTAACAAAGTTCGCATCCAGCTTCGCATACCCACACGGTACGGACATGTTAGCATCTTGTGGGGTCCAAGACACATGGCATCCAGACCATTTTTCTCTCCTGCTCCTAGCCCTCTAAATACCCTGGTAAAAAACATGCAAAGGGTTGTCTTTTTGGCATTGGCAAGAGTAGTTGGCTTGTTGGCTTTTCACATTGGCTTGTTGGCTTCTTAGTTAGCTTTTTGGAAAATAGAGTGAACTTTTTGGTGCAGTTAGCTTTTGAGTTAGCTTTCAGAATGCATAGTTGGCATTTTTCTTGAGCATTCTAGTTACCTTTGAGCTCTCTGGTTGGCTCCAAACATCCCTTTGTGAGTCAAGCATTTTGACATCTTAGCAAATAGATCAATAGGCAAGAAAAACTCTAACTATGATGCCCGGTGTAAGTAGTGTCTCTCTGGCATTGCATAATCGGTTGTACATCTTTCAAACAAGGCAAAGAATCAAATTCGTGACCTTGGGGTGGTGAATTTTCTTACCTGAGTTTGTTTTTCTATTTCCTCATTATAATCATTATTTTGCATTATTTTCGCTGTCTTGCATTTATTGATCATCGATTTATCTCACGTGTCTCGCTTCCAAAACAAAAGTTTGCATAAGGTTAAGATACACCAATTAAGTCACTATCTAATCAACCAGATCGTTCAGGGTGCCTCGCTTCTGTTTCTCTCTAACACAACCCTCACATGGATCTGGGGTTAAACTATTTGCATGGCAACCTCTTGGTGTTCTAGCCACTGACGTTTTTGGTTGCTATAGTTTTTTGGTGCTAGGAGGGCCTTTTGGTGCCTTTTCCATGTCCTACAAGTAGTCCTACATACTCTCTGTACCCCGTCATGCACAAGCATAAATGTGACACCCTTTTGTGGTTGTTTACACATCGTGTGGTGTAGATTGGTTGCAACGATGGTTCCTTTGGAACCCGGCAAGATGAAAAGCCTTCCATCTCCTATCGATTTCTGTGTTTCTAGTTTGCGATCTCCCCTTTTACCACACAAGATGATTCCAATAACAACCACTATTTCCACCTTGAGCCTTGAGGCTCCTTACTTAGCCTAAAGCACCATGGGTGCTCAACTGCCACCTAGCCTAGTGCTGGCACCATGCTAATCCCTTAGGATTCAACATTTGTCACCAGGGTTCTTGGCACAAGATGCAGAGCATTACGACTTTATCTACATAAATATCTAGGTAGATTTGCTCCTAGATTGCCAAGAACTCAAGCACAAATGTAGTTTTGAGTTCCTTTATCGAAATGGGAGGGAGTTTTTCTATAACCTCAACATTGCCATCTCTCTGACGAAGACGTATCAGTGGATCTTCAATCAACTACTATGAGTTAATAAGCTTAGGGAGCGAGACACAACATCCCATTATGATGAAGCATTACAGGATGAACAGGAAGATCTAAACTCCCAGTCCAAGGGGAACAACCAGAGTTACCCTGCAACCATTCCTTTCATCACGACCTTCAAGTCAAACCTACTTTTTGTGACAGCTCCCTTTGTGATCACCACGAATCCGCCTCAATCCACATTTTGATCAACCATGGGCAGCCATCCTACACCCTTAGTGTATCAGCATGCACCTCCCTCTATTTCATACCCAAGCACTCTCCCTCCTCATTCTGTCCCATCCTCATACCAAGCACCGGTCACACCTACGCTACCCTACGTACACACCACATCTACTTCATAGCTACCTACAGCCTCTTCTCTTATTTCATCATCTACATCTGTTCCATCATCAGTTGCAGGTCTAGTCCTAACCATGTGGTGGACCCTAGCCACTTTGCTCCCTACTTCGCAACCCCACCAGATGTCATATTACCCTTACCACCAAGCATACCAAGCCCCACAGGTGTCACAACCTATCAAAGGGTTTGTGGCCTATTCCATTGCTCACACAAATGGCTAACCCCATAGCACCACTAGCGGTCACTGCTCCAGCACCACCACCCATAGGATGGTGGACCTTGCAGGTGACACCCTTCACAAGGGTAGCTGCAACGACCCCCCCATGATCCAGGCCGATGCCCTTACTATGCCACCAATGATGGTTGCCCCTGCAACTCCATAACTATTTGCATCATCTCTGGGTCTGGATCAAGCATTTCAACTTATCCAAACCCTCACTGAAGAGGTTAAATGCCTCAAAGCCACCAATTCTGACACAGTGCAGGTCATGGATTTCTACCATGACGACCCCATCAACTTGGTGGTTCCTACGCTTACATTACCTCCTACGATGCCACTCACCCAATTCACAAAATACAATAGGGAAGGTAACCCTAACACGCATTTAGTTACATTTAGATCTAAATCTTTGTTGCTGCAACAGTGGCCACATACCATTATTCACATCTTTGTTATGTCTCTGATAGGTAAAGCTTTATACTAGTACCGCACACTCCCACACACCTCCATCTCAACATTGGAGGAGCTTCTGACCTAGTTTGTGATCCACTTCAAGTATAACTTGAAGCCCAAAGTCATGCTAGATCAGTTGATGGGTGTTAAGCAAGACTCACTAGAATCAGTGCAATGGTTTATATAACAATGGAGCTCTACCTTGAATGAGATCCATGAACCAATTTCAGAGGCCCATTTACTAGCCATTTTCAAGGGAGTGGTAAATGATTTTATCAAATCCAAGCTATATTACCTAGCCCCGCACTCTCTCAGTCAAGCTTTCGCCTAGAAAAAGAGCATTCAAGATGCAACTAAAGCCAGTAAGGATCCGGCCTACGTTGCATATAAAAATGCATATACCAAAAAGGATAAAGAAAAGGACAAAGCTGCAATGACCACGGTAGCCGCAGTGGCGAACAAGGTAAAGCCCAATAGCAACAACAAAGCAACAAGAACGACAACTAACCCTACTCCTAGCCCAAGTAACGTTGCCCAACCCTCCACATCGGCACCATAGGCATCAACCCCGACTAAACCCAACATCGAGCATAAAGATCGCTCCAAATACACACCTTTTCCTGTGAAGCCTTCAAAACTTTTGAAGAAATTGTTGGGGGCTCGGTACATCCAACATAAGCAAATGTCAGAGAAGGCAACCAAACGGCATCAGCGGTATTGTGAACTCCTTACAAACCCCTCCTTGGCTATGCCCAATGATCCTCCAGTTCCTAAGAACATTAGGCTAGAACGATTTTGTGACTACCACCAACTTTGTGGTCACGACACGGATTACTATCTAGCCTTAAAAGATGACATTCAATGGATGATTGATCAAGGGAAGTTGGTACTAGATGAAAGCAACCTTGTCGGCCCCAAGAATCAATCCATGCATGTTTACAAGAACCCCCTCAATGCTAACGACGTGGGGTACATTATCAACACGATTGGCATAGATGGTAATCCAGTTCTGCCACAAAAGCCATTTGTGGTTCATGTACCTCAACATAGCATAGCGACACCAACAATGACAAAGAAGACACCACAACAACCATTTGTCCTTAAGGTTCCTCCTCAAACATCTGCCCTTGCACCCTTTGCATTCAAAACTACACCACCACTCGCACTAACACCACACACACCTTGCATCATTTGGAGGCCAAAACACTCAACTACCCCCATCCCACAAAGCCAACACAAGATGACATCATAGCCTTTCCTTTCAAGAAAATAGGAAGAGCATCTGACTGATGAAACAGCGAAGGAACATACCACCCCATGTCCTTCCAAACCTACCCCTTTTTCCTCTTTATCTACAGCCCCCTCCTATCACCAAACATTAATGCTACTACATGCGCATGATCATCGCCACCCTACCCAAAAGGATCTAGCCCCAAACCCGAAACTGCTCCTCCTCGAGAATTTCATCTTCTAGGACAAATGGAGGAAGATAAGGGTGGAAAACAATGAGAAGGTGGATAGGACCTCTAAAATTCTCTTACTCAAGTCAAATAGGCTCTAAAATAGAAGAACACAACCTTGAGCCTATACGATCTGGTAATGACTTCCACCGCACACCACGAGGCTTTCGTTCACATGTTAACGTCCATACTAGTTGACAAAAATATGTCGGAAAAGGAGAAAGCAATCCATGCGGTCATGCTTCCTTCCACGCTCGAAGAACCACCACCATCTCAGTTGACATTCCTTGATGAGTCAATTAAGGATGACCTTGAAAAGGGTCAGGCAATAACAGCACCCTTGTTCATCACAATTTGGATCGGTCAACACAAGATTCGAAGAGTACACATTGATGATGAGGCTGCTACAAATGTCATCCCATTCCCCATAGTGAACAAACTAGGTTTGGTGGACCAAATCAAACCCATGACAATGTCATGTTTAAAGTCATTCAATGGAGCACGGGTAGTGGTGAAATGCACTGTCTCCATTAACTTTGTGGTAGGGGACCAGTTCCCCACAAGTGTAACATTCATCATGGTAGAAGAGATGCATGGGTTTAACCTGATCTTGATAAGGTCATGGCTAGCCCAACTTAGGGTCATCTCTTCACCCATACATCAATAAATCCACCTTCCTTACATAGGCAGGGAGGTGGTGATCCATAGTGACAAAGTGGAAACCCAAGTAATAAACAATGTTGATATGGAGCAAGGTTCAAAGGTCATAACCTCCGAGAACAAACTACCTATCTCCATCGAAGTGACTTGTTTGACAAATAAGCTAGCCCAAAACACTGACTCAGAAAATGAAATTGCATGGGCTAAATTACCTTTTCAAGTGGTAGATAATGACATAGAAGAATACTGCAACAAAGCCTCTCAGCCTTACGTGTCACCATGCCCACAATGAGTTAAAAAGTAGTTGTGAGAATCATCATTACTTGTGTAGCATAACAACTCCATTGCTCCTTACCCAGTTAACACTTATTATACATTTGTTCTTTGTTGGCTTCACATTCACTCATCTATGCTAAGTGCCTAACTCATTCTTGAAACTGTTCACATTACATCTACCATTTACATGATACCACGGCCTGCTAAGGCCTAAAACTGGAAAAATGTTTTTCTTATAATCATCCAACAGCCCGAAATGGATTAAAACTACCAAAAGCTCAAAATGGCTTAAAACTAGCAATGACCTGAAATGGCCTAAAAATAGCGACGACCCAAAATGGCCTTAAACTATTGTTACGGCCTGAAATGGCCTAAAACTAAAACAAGATGCTTCTAATGCATTTAACGCAAAAAAAATATGTAAAATAAAATTAAAAAAAGTACAACACATAACACATAAGTAAAATAAATTTCTTCCTATTCCATTTTTTCTTTCACAAATCAATAATGTCTATAACATTATTTGAATTTAAATAAAATGTTTGGGAGCTACGCTATAACCCTTCGCCCGCCCCATCATTCCCTACTTCATTAGGCCCTGCATTTCCATCTAGATTCTATACCACAAAGAAAATGTAGTCAGTTAAAGTTAGTATAAAGACTCAAATAAAATAAATCATCACTATGCCAAAAGGTAACTGACCCGAGATGGCCTCGCGTCTGTTTCGGGGGGTATCCAATCTAAGCTTGCTGCCAGGTGTTGCAAGATCTCCTCTTCCATGATATCGGCCTAATTCCTATAGCTCAAGTCAGTGCTTGCTGCAACTTTCTCCTTTTCTATGGATGTCCATCTTGTGGTTCCTACAGAAAAGGCGGCAGTGGTGGTCTCACCCATGGGAAAGGTCACTTCCCTTTTGGGAGATTCGCTCACTATCACCTGTTGCATGAACTTGTCATAAGCCTCAGAAGTGCCAATAATGTCAAAAAATACTTCATAAGTATGTGAATTGACTTTGGCATCCCTATATTGGTTACAATAGGTGGCACATTTTAGCTTATACATGTGCTTATGGTTTTTATGTGACTGCCCCCACTCATAAACCTTTGCACTATAGTATTTCCAGTCTTGGTTCTTCTAGGGTAATAGATCCATTTGCATGAATTGTTCTATTATTTCATAAGTGGCCTCATTGTTGCACCACATGGCCATCCAATACCATGTGTAGTTGATAACGGTCATGTGTCAACTATCATCGTTGGTATCTCACGCCAACAAGAATTCATTCCTCGATTAGAGATCTTCCACCTCGGCGGTCAGGTTGGCCTTCTCCTTCTCAAGCCTCTGTACCCATTTCTAGAGTTCTTCATTCATTTTCCTGCATTCCCACAAGGAACATGCCAAGTATAGTGCACATTGGCTTACTCCTTCGTATACACGACGAGGTACTTCAATCACCTCCAGTGGAAATTCAGGTACAACATCAACCTTAACCACTCGCTTGGTGTCCCACTTGAGACAGGCTGCTGCTAACCACATATACAAAGGCATTAGCCATAGTGGCATAGTGAAACAACAACATTTTAAAGATTCTAGCATAGCACTTTAACTTACCCACTTCCGATTCAATCTACTTTAAGTGGTCGATCATGTCATCGACCACCCCTTCCATGAAAGTAAATTTATCAGGGGTCTTGGTCCATGGTCATAGGCGAATCGAGGACAGGCNTAGTGTGCTGATGGACAACCCCCCTGCTATCATCCCTGAGGGTTTGTCGGGTAGGAGCTTTACACTGTCATTTATACTATTCATCAACTCTATTATGATTCTCTCTGCTTTAGCTAACATGTTTTACTATGCAACTGATACCACTGTTGATACCTTTGGCCTGTCCTCGATTCGCCTATGACCATGGACCAAGACCCCTGATAAATTTACTTTCATGGAAGGGGTGGTCGATGACATGATCGACCANGAGCCCCTCTCCTTCCAGCTGACCTAATAATGTAGCAGCATCCTTGATGCTCATGTTCCCCCTTGGTACTAAGCTACTCTTTGCAAAAGGGTCATCAGCAAGAGCCTCTTCCTCACCCGTCGAGGTCCTTTCTTCTATAGTAGGGGCCCCTTCTTCATCGGCTAATGCCCTCTCCTCTATAGTTGGAGCCTCCTCATTTTCACTAGTGGCCCCTATTATAGGGGCCACCACCTCTTCTTCTCCTTCTTCCTCTTCTTCCTCTTCTTCCTCAACTAATAAAGTATAGTCACTGTAAGAAAATTACACTAACTTGAAGCACATGCTACGCTAGCGTAGCCAACGTTAGCAAATAAACAAAAAAACTTACCAATCAGAGGCTACACTCTGCGAAGTTTGAGTCGCAGCTTCTTCCCCCTCTCTTCGTTAGTATGGGGGGTCTCATTGGTAGGGTGAGACCTCTTGCGTTGCAGCTTGGTCATCACCATCTCTACAATGAGGCATTCCCCCCTTGTCATGCTGCCAATGGTAATGGGGGTGCCTCTTCCACATTGTCCTCGGCCCAAAAGTTACGTGCCACTAGATCTCTGGTTGTCAATGAAAATGACTCCCCAACAGCTTCTAGGGGATCTTGAGATCGGGTGGTACGGAAGACTTTGCAAATCCACAGTTTGGAAATTTGGCTATGATCATGTAGTACACAAACTCCATTCTAGTGAACTACCAAGAGTTTCATGAAATGCCGCAGGTAGGCTATGAAGAAGGCATGATGCACATTGAAATGGGATTTAAGCTTACCGCAAAGCTTGACCATTTCAGCCTACATGCCTCTGCAAAGGTGCTTGCCCCAATTATAATGAGTTCCCTCTTTCATGACATCCCTCATTATCTGAGATTGCTCAATCCCAATGATTTTTCCTTGGGATAGTAGCTTGGGGAAGGCATGAGCACTAAAGATAGGGTAAACCGTTTTGGCCACCCATAGCCTAACTTTCTCAATATAAATCCCCTTTCAATACTTGGCTGCCCCTAGCCACTCCTCGATGTCCTCCTAATTATGTGCATCTTTCTTGGATTTTTCTCCCATGGAGAGACCATCATAGGGGACTCTAAAAAGATCTACAAAAAATTAATCATTGACATCAAACACAATGCGCACACCATGGACACGTCTGTAGAAGCAAGCTACCTTCTCGAAGAAGGAGTCAGCTAAGGCAAGCATCTTGACAAGAGGGATGTTTAGGTTAACAACCAAAAATAAATCCATTAGCCTAGCCTCCTAGAAATTATGGACAAGCGTGGTTGAGGCCCCATTGCAGAGCTAACACTGGGTCTCCTCCACCTCCCCGTACTTAAAAAAGAGGTTAGTTTCGTTGTGCCTAGAGGCAATCATGGTTACCTCTACGAAAAAAATAAGAAAAAAATAAGAAAATAAGAAAAAAATAGGGTTAGCAAAAGGTAAACATCATTCAAACATGTAACAATGAATACACACTTTAGCGTACTAGGTTTGAATGGCATGGGAAATGGTGGGAGATCCGCCAACACATCTTCGACAGTCAGTGGCCTGAGGGATGCCCATTCCCTATCCGACCAACCAGCTTCTTTACACTTCCCATACAATTGGGAGTACTAGGTTGGATAGGTTCTGAATTCACCACCAAATTGGCCTATTACACTGGCATGCACATTCCCAGTGGAGGAAGACTCCTACAAGGCCATCTATGCCAATGCCAAGGCGTCTATGTCACCATGGAGACCACTCCTATCAATTAAAAACCTGAAAACACACAAAAAATGCACATATACACTGTTAATACCTGTGTCTAGCATAGCATGGATTACATGACAAAATACCTTCGTAGAACTCACCTGCCAACGTAGTAAATAGTTCCAGGTGGGTTCTAAAAGTAGGTGCCCATGTGATGAGCAACAAACAACATGTTGTATAAGTGATATCACTTATACTCAAGCATTTCCCAAATCTAACTTAAGCATCTCAGGCTTTTTGGACACCAGTTGGAGCCATCGACCTACTCGTCCCTGATTGACCCATCAATCAAAAATTTTAGAATACCCCAGTTTGCCCCGAGCAATAGGGTTTTTGTGATTGCGACTGCTATCTCCACCAATAAGTGTGACCAAACGATCACACTAAAATGCTAGAGGAGGAATTGTAGGAAGTCCCATGCGCCCTCCCAAAACTAGACCACCTACCACTCCACATGTGCATGGGTAGGAGGAACATTAGCCACTAGTGCGCTAAGGCAACACAAGACTCCTACAATCTTCAAGAAAATCAGGATGGGCTTTAACATGACCCTACATAATGAAACATCAAGCGTTAGCACTATGTATGAGAAACCTTTACATGTATCGTAGCATAACCCTCTAATCACGTATAGCATGGCATGGCATTTTCATTGCATGTAGCGTAGCATGATTTCACAATCGCAAAAAATTTTTAATAAAAGAAAAAAACATAAACAAACAACAACAAAATGAGCTTCATAGTGTAGCATGGTTGTCAAACCTCACATGATGCAACAACACTCAGATGACATGTAATGTAGCAAATGAACAAGAATAGGCAGACGTGCAATAATACAACGATGTAATCAACACATTACTATGACAAGCATGGCAATATGGCAAACTCAACAAAAAATAAATTTAGCAATGTAGTGACATTGCATATTCAACAGCGTAGCAAGGCCACAAACCTAAAGACCTTACAATGTGCTAACATATCGTAATAAAAACATTGTAAAGTGTAGACAAAAAAGAACTCACTATGCTACAACCATACTCCTACCGTACAAAATAACTTGCATTGTACTACATTAAACACATGACTCATTTGTCAAATCTCATAGATGGCCAAACCCTCCTAAGGGCAACACGCTATGCTAGCCATGCATTAAGTTATCAAGACTCGCCCAAACCCCCATGACAAGGTAGTTGCAACAATGGTGGCCAAGGAAATACTACATGTAGCTATAGCTTAACTTCTGTATAGCCGCTATGGCCAACCAGCAACAGTGACAACATAGTAGCCAAAACGATGAGCAAAACGATGGAAAAAGATGCGAATTTCAAGAATAACGATTACAAAAGTCTAAAAAAATAGAGGCAAGGTAATAACTTACCGAGCAGATGGAGTCTCCTCCCACACTTCAACGCATGCCTAGGTTAGGTGCCCCAAAGTGTCCTTGACTTTGTCCATCTTAGTGAGCCCTCAATGCTTACGTTCGCCTTTAGGTGTTATTACTTCACTCTCAAATGCTATCAACTGCTACGCTACACTGTTTTGCTTTCTCTCAACACAATCGCACTATGCTCTAAATGTGGGCTCTGTGCTCTGACAACAAAAATGACAAGTTTACCAGTGGTAAACCCCTATTTATAGCCAACGTGGTGAAAAGAACTTGCCATTTTTTCACCCCAAGTAATGTGGGATGCCCCGTATAGTGTAATAATTTTGTGTCATAAACTTGCAATGGCATAGCATTCTTGTTTGCAAATAGGTGGGCCCAACCGAAAATTTTGTCCCACCTTAAATTAGCAACCTACCTATATGAAGCTTGCATGTAACAGTCCACAAAGACCTTAAACTAGTGAAATTTCACAAAGCCTACTCGTTAGCGGTCCGCAAAGACCTTAAACTAGTAACCTCTACAACACCAACCTGTTAATACTTTATAAAGACCTTAAACTAGTAACTTTTCCTTTACAACCTGTTAATGGTCCGCCAAGACCTTAAACTGGCAACATCAATTTACATTTTGACATACACTGTAGCATGGGTACAATCTGCCAAGACCTTAAACTGGTAACTTGCGAACTTGGCCAAATATTTGATAAATATTGCATGTTTCATTATTCCTTTGCAAATATTCATTATTATGCGCTATAGCTACAAGTAGGCATCACTTGACTGGGCTTCTTCTTATTATGGCAAGTTGGACAAGATGGTCATGCAATGTGATCTACACTCACTTTTAACCTTGATAGGTCCTCATGGCAAGCTTGCAAGATATCTGAACATAGAGTCGATAGACTGGAATTCACCTATTGATAACACTGTAGCATCCCTTGAAACATCCCTAGATTGGCTTGAACATTTGGTCCAAGCCTTAAACATAGAGGCTAGGGATGTGACCAAAGACCTTCTCATTGAAGTACTAGTAATGACATCTAGGGGGGAAATAAAGACACTAAAACTAAGTTCCCTCCTAGATCAACAAATGCAAAAAGATGTATCCAGAGTCCTTGAAGACAACATCAAAGTATTTGCATGGTCTTACAATGACATGCTGGGCTTAGACCCATAGTTAATACAACATAACATTGTATTGGACCCACGTGTCAAACCGATTAAACAAAAGACTCGAAAAATTAAACCAAAAATCACACTAGTCATACATGATGAAATCACTAAGCTATACCAAGTAGGCTTCATTTGCACAGTCGATTACTCAAAGTGGGTATCAAACATCATTGTGGTCTCTAAGAAAATGAGAGAAATATGAATTTGTATAGACTTATGGGATCTAAACAAAGCAACGATTAAAGATGACTTCCCACTACCAAATATCGATCAACTTATCGACACTACGGCTAGTCATGCTTTACTATCCTTCATGGATGGGTTCTCAGGTTATAATAAAATTCACATAAATCTAGATCATCAGTTGAAAACTACATTTATGACCCCTTGGGGAACTTTTTGTTACACTATGATGCCCTTTGGTTTAAAGAATGCCAAAGTAACTATCAATAAGCCATGACCTACATATTCAGCAACTACCTCTTACAGAGACTAAACAATTACATGGATGACATAGCAGTCAAATCTAAGATAGGTATTGATCATCCCAGTAATCTAGATGTAGTCCTAAAGCATTGTCACAGGCATGAGTTTCACCTTAATCTAAAGAAATGTGTTTTCGGCGTAAAAATCAGACGCATGCTAGGGTTTGTAGTATCGAAGGCTGGAATACGAGTGGACCCTGACAAAGTTAAGGCCATCGCAAACCTAGCACCCCCTACTAACCTTAAAGAATTGCACAGGTTGCAAGGTAGGATACAATTTATTAGAAGGATTATAGCAAGGTTGACCGACAAGTTACACCCCATGCAACACTTACTAAAGAAGGGGGTTAACTTCGAGTGGACAATACAATGTCAACAACCCTTCGATGACTTGAAGAAAGAGCTTTTGCACCTCCCAACTATTTACCCACCATAGAGGGATAAGCCTTTTTACATCTACCTTGCCACCTCGAATACATCTATCGTAGCACTGTTATGCCAACAAAGAGAAGATGGATCTGAAATCCCAGTCTATTACTTGAGCCATGCATTGATAGCATATGAAGCCAAATACAATGAAGAGGAAAGGAATTGTCTCTCCCTAGTGTTCACACTGAAAAAGTGGAGACACTACCTATTCCGTAGCCAAGTGAACATTATATGCAAAAGCAATGTACTATGGGCTATCACAAACAACTTATATGAATGTAGCACAATAACCTGATGGAAAGCAATAACAACAGAATTTTATTTACACTATGTGGCCCAATCATCAATGAAAAGACAAGTGATAGCTACACAGCTTACAACCTCACCCATTGATGATCAAGCAACCATAGACCCATAATTCCCTAATGAACATGATAGCAATATCAACCTTGTGTGATTGCATTTCGAGTCCATTTTGCATTTTGACAATCCCTCAATCATGCGAGGTGGTAATGCTACCACCGTCATTACATTCCCCTCAGGAGACATGCAACCTTTTACTTATTGCTTCATGTTCCTTTGTACAAACAACGTAGCTAAGTATGAAGGACTTCTTAGGGGCCTCTTAGCAGCTCGGCAATTAAAGATCCAACATCTGGCAATCCGAGGCGATTCTCAACTTGTCTTCAACCAAATCACTGAAGTCTACACCTGTAAAGCTTTGCACTTACATCCTTACTGTGATTTGGCCAAAAACTTGTTGAAGCATTTCACCACGACAATCATCTAGCATGTGCCACACAGCGAAAACACCATAGCTGATGCCTTAGCTACACTAGCGTTAAATGTGTTGCTACACCTGTTTGCAACTTTACCTACTTTAATAATAGAATGCATAGACCCTATCACCCAAGCAGTACACGTGGCCTCCGTAAGCGCTACCAATGCCCAAGAGTACGCTAACATGAAAGCCTACCTACAGCATGATGAACCCCCAAATAGCTTGACATCTACCCAAAGGGATGTAATCCAAAAGTGAGCACGACAATATGTTCTCGTAGGAGATAACACTTTGTGTAAACGCTCCATTGATGGAATACTGTTAACTTGCGTTGGTGGGGAGGAGGCACAAAAAATCGTTAGCAAAGTAAATGAAGGACTATGTGGAGGACACATAACTCCCAGGTCCATGGTAGCTAAGATCAGACACCTACGGTATTATTGGAATTACATGAAACAAGATTTCCTTACTAAAGTCAAGATGTGTGACATGTGCCAATGTCACGCAAACCTTATACACATGTCACCTACTAAGTTGCACCCTATGCAGATCGCATGGCCATTCCAATGATGGGGACTAGATATCATAGGACCCATAACATCTAAGTCTTCCGTAGGACATAGCTTTATCATTACTACTACCAAGTACTTTATGAAGTCGACAAAGGCTATCCCCCTTAGGAAAACTACATCTCAATAGGTTTGCCACTTCATTTTAGACAACATTGTAACAAGGTTTGGTCTTCCCATGACTATTGTGACAAACAATGGGCCATAGTTTAGTAGTGTGGAAACCAGAACCTTTTGTAGAAACCTTGGCATTAAGCAATATTTTTCGTCATCATATTACCCGCAAGATAATGGTTAGGTAGAAGCAATGAACAAGACCATCATCAACTTGCTTCAAAGAATTCTTAGCAATAGCAAGAGGTGATGGTACGAGAAAATCCTCTATGTGTTGTGGTTTTACTGTACGATGTGCAAGATGGCTACAGGTAAGACTTCGTATAGCCTAGTCGATAGATCTGAAGTAGTATTACCTCTTGAATTGCAAGTACCGTCACTACGTATGATCCTTTTGAGCATCGTAAATGAAGCCCAGAACAACGAGTCAAGGATCATCGACCTCAACTCCCTGGAGGAAGAGCATGCATAAACACTAGGTTGCATCAAATGTTATCAAGACAAGAAATGGAAAAAGCATCATGCAAACCTACATCAACAGTTGATCAAAAGGGATGACCTAGTTCTCAAAGCTACCCATGAACATATAGACAAGTTTTCGACAAACTAGGAAGGTCCATTCGTAGTCACAAAAGCCTATGAGAATAGACCCTTCAAACTAGTATACATGGATGGTAGAGAGTTTGGAAATCCTATGAACCACTTATACTTGAAGTCGTACTACATCTAATGCAGAAGAAAGTTAAGTATCCATAGTCCACTATGACTATAAACTGGCATCCATAATCTGCTATGACTATAAACTAGCATCCATAGTCCACCATGACTATAAACTAGCACAGATAGTCCTCCATGACTATAAACTAGCATAGAACATCTACTATGACATTAAATTGACACAAACAATCTGCTACAACCTTAAACTAACCCATCCACCATCCACTACAACGATAAACTAGCACAACGGTCTTCTAGGACCTTAAACTAGCACAGCGGTCTGCTAGGACCTTAAACTAGCATAGCAGTCTGCTGGGACCTTAAACCAATATATCTAATGGTCTACCAAGACCTTAAACTAGGTTCAAAGCATAATGTTCCCAACCTGCATCCACAACCATTCAAACAAAAGAGCGTGCACAGTGCCCATGTGGGGTGGAGTGTTGTAGTTTCAAAATGTAGTTCACAATGAAAAGAAAGCATCCTTTGGAACATATGCGATGCCACTACCCCTAGCATCTTGTTGATCCTCCAAAGATATCGCTTGACATCTTGCTGACCTTCCAGAGCTACTGCTACCACAGCCTGTCGCCCTAGCAGTAGCTTTCGTTGTCAGCACCTACTGCTGGAGTCCTAGTACTATTGTGGCCTAGCCACAAGGTCGCTATCATCCAACCCTTGCCCTCATTCGAGCTTAAAAGATGTTTATCTATTTGGCCTCTCACCTTACAGCTGAACTACATGATGTTTTCCTTGGGTAGGGACTCCTGAGCACTCACATCATCACAACTCCTAACCCCCTCAATGCCAGCCCCTTCAGCCTGCTGCTACCAGAGTTGTTGCCAACCTTCCTGCTTTAGACATCACATGCCTAAGCAACAATACATGTCACTCTAGGGATGTATAAATTAAGTAAGACCTTTGCCTACCTACCTTCCATGGTTACATTTCTATGGTCTACTTTCTGTTGCACCTGTAGGATACAAGCTGAGATGGCGTTGGTTAGAGATGCGTTTCACCAAGAGGACAGGACACCACATCATTCTGAGATGACCACTCTGACTAGCTTAGCTACTTGGGAGGGCACATCCTACCCTTCCTCTTAACCTTTGTCATCTCATTTCTCACACCTATAGCTTCCCTTTTCACATCTCTTTTACAAGCTTTCTTGACATGTGTAAAGACCTCCCATATGCTCAACCACAAAGTCCATGATGGGTGTAATGCAACTCGCCGCATGAGAAGCATCTGTAGGCAGGTCAAAGTCCCACATGGATGTAATGCAACTCATCCCAGGGAGGAAACACCTATCCTATAACAACAAGGTTGTTTGCAAATGAACATGGATAAATAGTAAAATAAAAATTCAAAAGCATCACAGAGCTCTAGAAAAAAAGGAGCTTTAAGAAAAAAGAGAAAAATAGCATGTGCCCAAAGCAAATGAGACACCAATTATTTTACAATGACCCTCTCAAAACATTCCAAAGAGAGGTCAAAATCCAGCAAAAGAAAGATGTTTAAGCATGCTAATTCCCTCACAAGCACTTCAACGAGGGACCACACTACATTTCATCTTTCCTTTTCCTAAACTTGTCCCCTCAAATCCACCCTTTCCTCTTTCCCCTGCACAACTATCATGTTACTCCCAAGCACAGCAAAGTGACATCTGAGCAACCACCAGAGAGAGATGTTGATGACTTATCCTTCATGGTGTTTCATATTTTTTGTCAATGTCTATCAGGAAAATCCTCTAGACATCAACAAAGAGAGGCTAGTGAAACACCATAAAATTTTAGGACCCTCATGCTTCAGAAGGGTCTTGAAATTTAGGCAAGGACTTCCACAAGTGCAGCGTCATGACAGTTTAGTAGGGAAATGTAGGCACTGAGGGTACACTATCTAGTCCAGCAAATTTTCTATCTCTAGAGTTAACAAACCCGATGGACACTCTAGCCTGCCCAACTAGATAATTGACCTAGCTGACAATCTACCTAAAAACTATGCTAGGAGTTGTCAAAAGTATTTGGGATGAGAAAAATAGTTCGGTAAGTTTTCTAGTGAAGATGTCTGCTATGCTATGTTACGCTATGCAACATAGCAAGCCTTGAAAGATAGTTGCTCAAGTGTCCAAGTGCAAGTCAACAAAGTGATTGCAAAGACAAGTCAGGATTCAATCAATGCAAGGTATTATGCTATGCTATGCTATGTAGCATAGGACAACATAGCAAAAGAAAAGCAGAAAGGCCCATCTTGCTGAGTAATTCCAATAATAAAATGACACTTTGACAAGACTTCAGCCTCCAAAATTGGTTGTCCCACTTAGTCCATAGACCTTAAGCAAAGTTACTTACTAGAAAATGGTGGATTGAACGAAGAAGTAAGATAAGCTAGCTACTTTGATGTGCTATACTACATAGAGTAGCACATCGTAGCAACAATGCAAAGGTAGCAAAAGTTTTTCAAACATGAGTTCAATGAGTTCAAAAGCTCTTCTTCATGAGGGACAAAAGTTGCATTTGATGAATGCTTTTCAGCTCCAACGCAAATTTTAGTCTAGACTAGTGGCTACGCTATGCTATGCTACATAGCGTAGCATAGCGTAGCAAGTAGCCACTTATGCTACGCCAATGTGCTCGACAACATGAGTAATACAACACTGGTACAGAAGCATCAAAATGTCTTCAGGTAACACTAGAACTTGTTGACAATAATTTTCCTCACTCTGGCATCTCCTTTGTGGGATTAGCAATTTCACTTCATTTTGCATACCCTTGGTCAGCTCCCAAAACAATTGTTCCTATGCTTGACCCTACTTGTAAGAACAAGGAAGACGTAGTCTTGGAGCACAAGCTTCATTTTTCTTGCATTGTTAGCACACTATATCTCAGCACATGCAGTTCTGACGATATGGTCACAACGTGACAAAGTTCGCATCTAGCTTCACATACCCACACGGTATGGACATTTTAGAATCTTGTGGGGTCTAGGACATGTGGCATCAAGACCACTTTTCTCTCTTACTCCTGGCCCTATAAATACCTCAGCAAACAACACTTAAAGGGCTGGCTATTTGGCATTGGCAAGAGTAGTTAGCTTGTTGGCTTTTCGCGTTGGCTTGTTGGCTTCTTGGTTAGCTTTTTGGCAAATAGAGTGAGCTTTTTGGTGTAGTTAGCTTTTGAGTTGGCTTTCAAAAGGGATAGTTGGCATTTTTCTTGAGCATTCTAGTTACCTTTAAGCTCTCTAGTTGCCTCCAAACATCCCTTTGTGAGTCAAGCATTTTGACATCTTAGCAAATAGATCAGCAAGCAAAAAAACTGTGACTATACTACTCGATGTAAGCAATGTCTCTCTGGCATTGCATAACCGATTATACACCTTTCAAACAAGGCAAAGAATTGAATCCATGATCTTGGGGTAGTGCATTTTCTCACCTGAGCTTGTTTTGCTATTTCCTCATTATAATCATTGTTTTGCATTATTTTTGTCATCTTTCAGTTATTGATCATCGATTTATCTTGCGTGTCTCACTTCCAAAACAAATGTTTATGTAAGGTTAAGATACATTGATTAAGTCCCTGTCTGCTCAACCAAACTATTTAGGGTGTCCCACTTTCATTTCTCTCTAGCATGGCCCTCACACAAATCTAGGGTTAAATTGTATGCCCGACAACCTCTTAGTGTTCCAACCACTAACATTTTTGGTCACTACATTTTCCACTTTTGATGATAAGATAACACCCCTAGAAGCCAAAGATCTATGCTGAAGAAGCCTAGGCCCTTGCAGCCTTGAGATTTTACTCATTTGACCTCATGTTGATCTCAAAAACTTATTCCCCAAAATCTTCCATGCCAGAGCAACTCCCTTAGTGTGGAAACAGGAAGGGAAGACCTTAGATGCCCTTGCATGATCTCCAAATATGTCCAAAATTAGTTAGAAACTTGCAGAATCATGATCTATAGCCCTAGGGGCCTAGGAATCTAATTAATGTGCTCCCAAACCATATTGAATCCATAAAAGAAGTGTCCCTCCATTCTTCCATGTTGGGGACATTATTCTTAGCATGGAAGAAGGGGGGAAGTCATTTCAACATGTTTTGACACTCAAAACTGACTTAAATGACCTCAAAACGAAGCTAGAGCCTGCACAACTTCTAGATCTAGGTTCTGGCTACCTATTTCATCTTGTTTTTTCTTGGATTTTGATTTTCCATGTTGAACCCCTTTTCTTTCATGTTGACCACCATGGAAATAAGTGGGGGTAGGGGAAGGCTACAAAACATGCTTTTTGACCTTTATAGACCTCTAGAATGCCTAATTTTGATAGATCTGGTCCTACGCTACCTTGGGAAGGCCCTAGAACCTCAATTTTGGACCTTTTGATGATCCAAAATCCACTTTCCTTAGTTTCCACATTGAGGATCCCTTCTTCCATGTTGGCCAACATGGAAACAAGGGGGGCCCAGCATGGAAGCCTCAAAACTCTTGATTTCTAGCCCCAAATAGCCCTAATTGATTCCTAAACTTACCTAATAGCCTTGTAGCCTTAAAACATGACCCACTAAGGCCTAAAACTAGCAAAATCTAACACTTTTTTATCTATATTAACCAAATTTCATCATATGATGTCATCATAGTATGCTAAGATCTTAAACTAGCATTGCAACCTACCATGGCATTAAACTAGCAAATACCATTAAAACTTATTTTTGTTTATGCCTACAACTTTATTTCTTAGCAATTTCAACCATTTATCACATTTAGCAAATGTAGCCTTAGAACATAGATCATAAAGTATGCATTACAACATAAATAAAATTGCAACTCTAGAATGTTGTGATCATAATTCAAACTTAGATTTAAAAGAATAAGAATGTCCATAACAACATAACCATAAAAAAAATGTCCAAACAATAAATTTTTTTGGATAACGCTAGTCATACATCATCAATGTCAAAAGATCATATTAACATCAACTGAGATAGGCATAAAACAAGATGGGACTATGGAGCATCAGGTGAAGGAGGTGGATCAACATCTCTATCCTCACAATTGAGGCTACCAATATCTTTTGGTGCCTATAACATGACAAAACCAAGATCAATTAGCAACCAACTAATATCAAAATTGAAATCAATGAAATTAAAATTAAATGAACTAACCTAAGATGGTTTTGAAGTAGTATGTTCTATAGGGAAAGTTAGAAAACCAACCTCTAGATAGTGGAGGAGCTCTTCTTCAAACACCATGTTCCAATCAACACCCCCAAGATCAAGACCTATAAGAATGTTAATCTTGTCAACATCTATCAATGTATGAGGCTCATGTGAAAACAAATTTTAGGTTGCCTTCCCTAAGGCATTAGTAATCTAATGAATAGAAGAAGTAGCCAAAGTCACATTATTTACAAATATCTTATAGACCTCCTCTACATTAATACCCATTATAAATAACTCTAAATTATACTACTTAGTAGACTCCTCTTATAACCACTTAAGGTAAGCTTCTCATTTAGCGTTCTAGATCCTCTTGTGATACTTTTTCTTACAACCCCATTCAAGAATCCAAGCATAGTAGTCTTTCCACCCACTAGCCTTGCGGTTGATGGGATCGATCTCAAGCTTCTATTATATAACTTTTCTAGAAAGAGAAACCTTTCTTTGAAGTGCATTCCAGTAGTGGAACCATAGTATCTCTGTAGTACACAAAGATTCTTTATTTCTTACCTAAGCCTCTATGAAGTCTTTACAGTCCCTAATGTCTATTGCCTCCTCTTTCAAATGTTTGTTCTCTTTCCTCAATGCATAAACTTCTTCCCATAAGAACTCATTAGAGTGTCTACATTCCCATAAAGGTTTAGCACATGAGAGGGTACATCTAGTGGCATCCTCATACATCTTGTATGGAACATTTGCTATATCATAAGGCAAGGAAGGAAATGCATTAACCTTAACTAGCTTATCAAGATCCCATCTTAGGTTAGGCATTGTAACCAACATAGAACAAAATCAACAAAATGAAACCAGTTAACAACAAAAGCTACATAACCATGAAAACCAAGTAAGAAATCAAAAATATAAAAGAAAAAATGAGTTAAAATTATTACCGATCTTAGGTGCTATATTTTGTAACTATTTGATCATATATTTGGTCACATCCCACATAAACTCTACTTTATTGAGGGTTTCCACCCATGGTTGCATGCAGAAGTTAGAAGTGGATGCTTCTGCCTATGGCTCTTAAGCTACAACAAGCACAGTAAATAGCCAAACAATAATGATCATTGGTCAAAAAATCATAGCAAATACAATGCTTAGAACTGAAAAAATTACAATTACCTGAAAGGTCCTCTAATATGGTGATAGATGGTTCACTCATTTAAGGATCCTCTAGCATAGCATCAAAATAACCCATAGGAGAAATAGGTGGTAATTCATCATCCTACACCTCATCATCATCATAATGTCTCAATATTACTTCTTCTTAGCATTGTAGCTCCTCCTCCTCTTCAGTGATAGTTGCTGCTACTCTAGCTTCCCTCTCCTAATGTTTATTCTATTTGGCCATAGTTGCTTATGCTACTCTAGCTCAGCACATCATACAAAACCACAAACCAACCATAGCATTTGAACAAAGTAATAATGAGCTAATGAATAAAAAAAATACATACCTTTGATTTTAGCTTGCATTCCTCTAAGCCTAATGACCATCTTTTTCTTGGGAGGTTCACCAACTGCTAGCACTAGTTATGCAACCGAAGGCCTCTTAAGTTTCTCATTGACAATACCCCTAGGTTCTACTTGCAACCACTGAACCTTCTTAATGCTAGTCAATATGGTAGGAGGCTCAACCCCCATGCTGCTAGGAGATCTGCAATGTTTTCCATCAAGTTCCTTAGTAGTAATAGACAAGGATTCATCTATCACTTTTGGTGGATCTTGGGCCCTAGTAGTTGGAGCAAGAAGCTTCACCCAAGGTTTATCAACTTGGGATGGATCTTGGACCACCCACCATCCATTCCATCTCACCACTAGAAACTCTACAAACCTCTGCAAGTAAGTGGCAAAGAGTTTGAAATGCACATGGCACTTCATAGTGAGGTTCTTACAAAGTTTTTAGACTTTCGATTGAAGCCCAAAAACCAAGTGTGCAACCTAGTTAAACCAAGTACCCTCAATGAGCATCTACTTCATGGTTCATGCTTATTCCACCACCAAAATATTTCCCTATGTTAACAACTTGGGAAATGCCTAGGATTAAAATAAGAAATACATCTCCGTAATCAATGATGATTTGATGTCCTTTAGAAGGTACCCCTTGTTACCATGTGGAGTTTCTAACCACTCTTCTACTTCTTTCCGATGTTCTACCTCCCTCCTTGCTTTGGCAATAACTGATATGCCATAATTTGGGACACCAAAGAGGTCACTAAATGTAGATGCATTAATATCCAAAACAATAGTCACACCATGAATGTGAGTGAAAAATCTCTGAACTCTTTGGTTAAAGGATTTAAAGATGTTTAACATCTTGATGGTAGGAATGATCGGGTCATGAATAGGTTAAACAAGCCTACATGGGTGAGCCTTGCATGTATACCATCTAGTGCCTAATCTAATAACTAGTACTATGAGGATTCCACCTTGCTAAACTTAAGAATCAAGGTCTCTTCAGTATGTTTTGAAGTAATAATGGTAACCTCAATGGATGGAGTGACCACTGCAACATAGCAAAATGTAGCCTATTAGCCTTCGTGTAGGTGTAACAAATTATAATAGATATAATTACATAAACCAATAAGATCAAAATAGCCTAATGACCATATAACTAGGAAAACATTGACATAAAATCAATAAATTAATAACACTTACTTCTCATATAGGACTCAGGCATTGTAGGAGCTCTAGGTTATGGATCCTAGTCTAAATCCTCTAGAGATGGGCTAGCCCACTAGTTGTCTATGCTCATGTTTACTACACATCTCTTATAGGCCTTAGGATGATGTCCAATGCTACTCTGAAGGTCCCTGTGCAATTTCTCCAACACAAAAAGCCTCATGTTTGAACTCTTAGTAAACACCTCTAGAGCCATGTGATCTAGGAGCAAGAGGTTACAGCCTTGATCATCCATCCTAAACCTATAGACAAATAAAACAACATATCATACATGGTTATAACCTAGATACATAACAATAGAAAACAAACAAGATAATAATGTTATTTACCCCTCAATACAATAGATAGTGCCAGGAGGATTTTGAAACCATGTATGAGCATGATGGCTAATAATCAAGATGTTGTCCCTGTTATGCTATCTAAATTAAATCATCTTCCAAATTTATGAAAATTTACAAGAATCCATGATAGTTGTATCATCATGTGTCTCACCTCCCATGCAAGCATCAAGTTCATCCATGATAAACTTCATGATCAAGCTAGAGGATCCAGGTAGAACGGTCTTCATGATCATTACCATTGTCTCAAATGTAAAGTGTGACAAAACTATCTCATTGTAGTTATGGAGTAGGTAGGCTAGGAAGTATGAGGCCACCTTCCTAAAACATACCCCACAATGATCCCACTCCATGTTGGGGTTTGGAGATTTAGGCATTGGCATGTTGATACAACACAACAGCCCCACCATCTCGATCACCACCAAGATGGACTTCAAGATAGCCTTGTAACATCCAACCACATCAAATTATAACCATGAAAACTTAAAAACAAAGCCTTATAATCATATAACATAGAAAACAACACTTATTAAAAAATCCAAAACATGATATAAGACTATAACCGATACTCCATCAAACTTTACACTTAGCACCAAAATGGCCATAGGAAAATACTTAGGAAAAATATGAAAAACATTTCATTTGATTTAAACCACTTCTACACTCTTTCAAAAATCCCAAATAATCTCCAAGGCCATGGGGCATTGATAGAAAAAATATTTTTCCACCTCAACGTTGCCCATCTTTAGAGGGGTAAACACACCATAGCCTAGTAACCACAATTTCATGCAACCAAATAGAAACAACCATAACTAGTTAACCACTTAACAAAATTTGATGATTCTATAGTTTTTGGAATTTTAAAATAATAAAATACAACCCCATAATAAGAAATCATTAAAAATTTCAAGAAAAATTTCAGAAAAAATTACAAAATTAACTTGATCGAAACCATCAACATGAACACCGTCCCACGCAAGGTTAGCAAAACATTCACTAAAAATTCATTTGAGCCCAAAAAAAATTAACTTCACCACCTTTTGAAAGCTCAAATAGAATCCTAAGAATCTAAATCCATAGAAAATTCAAAAACCTTTTCATTTTTCTAAAAAATATTGATGAACTTTCATAAAATCTAAAAAATGGCAAAGAATCCTATTTATACAACCTTACTCAAATGGTCATAACTTCATCATTACAACTCCAAATTGAATGCAACCTCAACTTTTGGAAAGCTTAAATATAATTTTCCAAGCCCATAACAATAAATTTTTAAAATACACAGCCATTTCCTTTGTAAAAAATACATAACATTACATACTTTTCATCTAAAAATCTCAAAGCTTGTAAAATCTAAGTTAATTGAGCCATCAATTAGAGAAAATATAACCAAACCAACTAGAATCCATTTGAAAACACATATAAATAAGGGGGTAGGATTTTGTTAAAATTTAATTTTGATAAGTCCTTCATCATAGATCTAAGAAAAGTTGTTTCATGTTTGTAAAATAGAAAAAAACATCAAAACAACAAGCCCATTTTTGAAATCCAATTTATAAGATCAAAAACAACTAAAAAACCTTGGATCTATGTAAACATGGCCTAGTTTTGTAGTAACAAATGGAACAAGAAACAATAGTGTTGGCACATTTGGCCATTACATGGAGTCGTTGGAATATTTTGTTCAAAATATGAGCAAAATCCCTGGTTGTAAATTCGTAGTTTAGTATTGTGAGTAATGGGTATTCTTGGAGAAGAAAGCTTGGTAAATAATGTTGATGATTTAAGCCTTCTTGGAAAGTAAATTAAAGTACCAAGATATTTTCTTGAGTGAAGGTTGGAATAAAAAAGAGAAGGATTATTTACCACAAGAAAGCATACTACCTGATTAATATTGGCAAAATAAACAACAC
>MNCI01024837.1:34725-95393 GCA_015680685.1 Gnetum montanum
ACTACCACTTCAATTCTATCTTCCATCTTACATTCCTAGAAACCTTAGGATATGGCCAAAAACACCAAATTTTTGTAAAAAATTAAAGGTTTCTCAAAGCTATGCTAAATGGGAACAAGGAACTACACTGGGCCAACATAACCTTAGCTACTACCAACATAGTCCCAATGAGATGGACTCTTAATAGCCCATCTAACCTTATAGAAGCCTCCAAATTAGTTTTATAACCTCCCCAAACCTTAACTAGAACCTCTAACAGCATTGAAAATTAATCACTAGCACTCCAAATTTGACATGAACCCAGTATCTCCACCAACTATGTTGATGGGAGTAAGGGACTACGTTGGGCCAACGTATTCTTACCTATAGCCTAGCATAGTCCAATTTCATGCCTTTCTTCCTATAACCCCAAGTAGTCCATCTAGTCCACTCAACTCTTAGTTGACATTGAATCAACACTTTGTTTCTCCAAGCCCTAGTTTGAGCCTCCAAGAAGCCCAAAGCATGGTCAATTGTACTAAATGATGTCACTTTTTTCCTTTCCTTTGTGACTATGCTAGGGAAACCTTGGACTATGTTGGACTAGTGTAGTCCTAGTCTAGGCCTAGCATAGTCCACTTAAAGATCTGTAAAAAAACCTCTAAAAACCATAAAACTTGACTCTAGTAAGCTCTAAAAGCCTAGTTTAGTCCAATGTGAACATGAAACTGACTTTCCATTTACACTTTGATATCTACCACTTAACTACACTAAAGGAGAAGGGAAACTATGTTGGGCTAGCATTATCCATGCTTAAGCCCAACATAGTCTATCTCAAATGGTCAAAAATCCAAAGAAACCATAAGAAATTGACCTATGGAACACCCTAGTACTCCATCTAGGGTTTTCTATTAGCAAATCTTATAGTTTTTCATCATTCTAAACAACATGAATATAGACTACACTAAAGGAAGTGGAGACTACACTAGGCTAGCATTTTCCCCCTCTAAGCCTAGCATAATCCTCCAAAAATTAATGAAGTTTGTTAAGAATAGCCTAAACTACTATCGACCAAATCTTGAACAAGCCCATGTAACTCTAGAAACTCTGTTTCTCATCATTTTTGGTCAGTTCTACCATGACTACGCTAAAGAAGGTGAGGAATATGCCTGGCCAATGTAATCCCTCTCCTAGCCTAATGTAGTCCATCAAAATTGTCAAAACATTTATTAAAAATTAACTAAAGTCACTACCAATTAGCCTCAGCACCTCATTGGAAGCCTCCATTGACCATGGAAAAAAATTTTGATCATCCAAAACTGGACTACACTAATAAGGGAGTAGGACTACATTGGGCCAACATAGCCCTATCCCAAGCCTAGTGTATTCTCCATCTTGAATTCCACAATAGTCTAGAAATCACTTAGAAAACACCTTTTTTGATCACAGGTGCTCGCCAAGATACATTGAAACCACTAGACCTAGCATTTGAGCTATAATTCACCAATTTTTAACCCTCAAACCATGACTACATTGAAGAGAGACTAGGAGCATCTGTATTTACATTTAAGCCAACATAGTCCCTTCCAAGTCCCACCGTAGTCCACATCAAACTGCTCAAAGTTGCCAAAAAGATCTAGAATCTAGCTTTTTCATTATTTCTTACCATCAAAGCTTAAACTATGCTAGAAAAATATGGAACTATGTTAGGCCAATATAGTCCATCTCCAAATCTAGTGTAGTCCCCATAAATTTACTAAAAAATTGACCAAAATAGCTTGTACATCACTTCCATAAGTCCTAGAGTCCACCAAGGTCAATTCTAGAAACCTAAACTCATTTTTCAACGTTTCTAATTTGACTACACTAGTAGGGACACTAGGACTATGCTGGGCCAATGTAGTCCTTGCCCAATATCAGTGTATTCTCTCCAAACATGGTCAAAACAACTCTAGAATTGTCCAAATTGACTTTTGAAAAGACCTAGAACCCTCTCAAAGCATGTCTAAACCTTGGAACCTTTGGAAATAATCCAAAATCCATTCTCTTTTAACCTTTTCCCATCTGTAATCCTTCATTATGCTAGGAACTATATACCCAAAGTAGTCCCATGGTGTTTTGGAATTCAAGGCCTAAACAGGCATGAAAACTAGTAATTTTGGCCTCAAAACCCTAGCTAATGACACCAATGACCCCAGGAATCCATTAGCATAGTTGATCAAGTCCTAAACCTAACCAAAATTCATTTTCCACTCTTGACTATGCTAAGGAATCTAGGGACTACACTGGCCCAGCATAGTCCCACTAGGAAAGCAAAATGTGCTAACCAAAATTGATAAAAAGCAATTCAAAATGATCTAAATTTGACCTAGAATGACTAGAACCTTTCCCCATGACTCCCAAGTGCAATTTTCACTTTGTTTTGGACCTAGAAATCCCATGAACTCATGAATTTCCTTGCAACTATGCTAGAGTGTGGTAGCCTAATGTAGCCATCACTGGTAACAATTTTTTTCCCTATCTTTTAAGAGCCCAAATGGTGCCAAAACCTACCAATCTTTAGTTCCTATCCCTTGCACTAGTCGTTTAGACCATTGAAAGCCCAAAAATGGCCATACCAAGCCCTAGAAAGTGCCTCTAAAGCTCAACTATGTTGAAGGAAGGTAAGACTACGTTGGGCTAGTGTAGTCACTAGTAGGGCCTAGCATAGTCACACAAAAAAGGTGCTAATTTTGCTCTAAAAAATCCCAAAATGTTCTCCTAATGTGCACAAACTCTTCCAGCAACACTATAGTCCCATACCATGGCCCACTACAACCTAAAATTAGCAAGATCTAACCCTATTTGACCAGCATCAACTAATTTCTATAGTATGCATTCCATTCTCATAGATTCGACCTTGTCTTTGGCCTTGTTGACCTTCTTTCTCATCAATTGACTTTATGTAGCTTCATGTTTTACCATGTTCACCTTATTTTCTCTTTCTTATGGCATATGATTAGCACTATGTGGCCTTTTCTTAATCCCATTGATTATTATTTATCCATTATATCCTTGGTTGACCTTATTTTCATCTTTGTTTGTCATTGGGATAGCATATGTTTGCATTTTTACTAAGGTATTTCATATTATTTTAGTATTATTTGCTCATCTTTACCTAGGTTCCACTTAATGTTCTTATGGATTATATGTAGGATTGAAGTATGGACATTTGGAAGTAAGTCACCTTACCTTTGAGCTTGAGTGGGCCTCATGATGATATTAAATGATGCATTGATCTTGATTGTATAGATCTTGAGCCTGAAAGCCTTGCCAATTACATAACCTCAATCAAAAAACCTCTAGCTTGGCCTAAAAACATAGTTAAAACCCTTGATCTAGAGGCTGGTGACATAACTAAAGATTCTCTGGCTGAGATTCCTATCCCAACACATAGTGGTGAGGAGAAAACCCTCAAATTAATTTCTTCACTATAACCTCAGTAGGCTCAAGACATTAACAAGATCCTACAAGATAACATTAAGGCCTTTTCCTGGTCATATGAAGATATGCCAGGATTAGATCCATGTCTAGTCCAACACAACATCATACTTGATCCTAGCATTNCTTAGATCCATGTCTAGTCCAACACAACATCATACTTGATCCTAGCATTAGACTAGTTAAGTAAAAAGTGTGTAAGATTATACCTAATTTGGCCTTGGCAGTTTGTGATGAGATCACAAAGGTATACCAAGATGGTTTCATTAGAGCTATTGACTACATAGACTAGGTGTCCAACATTGTAGTAGTCCCTAAGAAAAATAGGAATATTCATATTTACATCGATTTTTGAGACCTAAACAAGACAACCATTGAGGATGATTTCCTTTTGCTTAGTATTGACCAACTTATCAATACTACAGTTGGAGATGCCTTATTATTCTTTATGGATGGGTTCTCTGGATACAACCAAATTAAGATTAACCCATAACATCAGCTTAGCACAACCTTCATAATTCCTTGGGGTACCTTTTATTATATCATGATGCCTTTTTGTCTTAAGAACATAGGGGAAACCTATCAAAGAGCTATGACATACATCTTTAGTGACTACATGCTAAGATTGCTCAATGATTACATAGATAATATAAGTGTTAAATCCAAAGTGGTCGGTGACCATGCTAATGACCTAGACCTTGTACTTAAATGTTGCTTAAGTATGAGCTTAGGGTCAATACTAAGAAGTGTGTCTTTAGTGTCAAGGTTGGTAAGATGTTGGGCTTTGTGGTATCTAAAGTTGGGATTCATGTTGATCTTGATAAGGTTAAGGTCATACCCACATTAGTAGTGCCTACCAACCTTAACTTTAGGGACTGCAAGGTAGATTGCAATTTATTTATAGGTTCATTACTAGGCTTACTGATAACCTACAATCCATGCAACACTTACTTAAGAAAGGATTTCACTATGAGTGGAAAACTCAATGCCATGAAGCCTTTGAAAACCTTAAGCAAGAATTGGCACAACTACCAATAGTCTATACTCCATAAGAAGGTATGCCATTTTACATCTACCTTGTCATCTTAGATGCATCCATTTCCTCTCTACTCTATCAGAAGCATGATGATGGGGTAGAAATACTAGTATACTATATTAGCCATACATTAATTACCCATGAGAAATGTTACTCTGAAGTGGAGAAGTATTTTCTACCACTAGTCTTCTCGCTGAAGAAGTGGAGACACTACCTCTTTAGAAGTCAAGTCAACATCAGTTGCAAAGATAACATCCTTAGAGCTATAACAACCAATATTTATGAACATTATCATATCACTAGATGGAAAGCCATAAATATGGAGTTTGACCTTCACTACGTCTCTTAATCCTCAACAAAAGATTAAGATATAGCCATACAACTCACTATTTCGCCTATTGACAACCAAACAACTATACATCCCAAGTTTCTTAATGAACATGTCAACACCATTAGCCAAGTGCTCAAGGAATATGAAGCAGTCATGCACTTTGACAGAGCTTCAACTACCTATGGGGCTAGTGCTACTACCATCATAACATTTCCATCCAATGAAATCTAATTCTTCACCTATTGTTTTGAGTTTCCATGCATCAACAACATAGCGAAGTATGAAAGTTTGTTCAGAGGAATGATGGTAGCACATGACCTAGGAATTAAACACTTAATAATAAAGGGTGATTTACAACTTATGTTCAACCAAGTAACAAAGGTTTGCACATGCAAAGCCACACATTTACAACCTTACTATGACTTAGGGAAGCAATTGTTACAACAATTCACATATGTAAATATCCAACACATACACTAGAACAAAAACACTATAGTCGATGCCATCGTAACCTTAGCCCTTAATGCCAAGCCAAATGTATTTAGCAAATTGCCCATCTTAACTATGAACTCTACTACACCTATCATGTAGAGTGCTAAGGATACCTTTGTGGCTGTAGTTCATACTACTCCTATAAAAGAGTGGTACAATGATATAAAGTTTTACCTTATGCATGGTGCACAAAAGAACATTGTCTATAAACAATTGAAGTAGTATGTCATCATAGGTAATAATACATTATGGCGAAAATCCTATGATGGTATTTTTGAAGTGCTTAGGTAGAACTGTAGCTAGAATAGTACTATAGGAGGTTCATCAAGGTATATGTGGGGGACATATAGGACCTAGAGCCATGATTGCTAAGATTATACAGTTAGGCTATTACTAGTTCCATATGGAAGGTGATTACTTGCAAAAGATTAAACACTATCATACATGCCAATGGTATAGAAACCTTATACATGTGTTATCAACTAAGTTGCATATCACTTAAATCACTTGGTCATTCCAAAGATGGGGGTTGGATATCATTAGGCCTATAACACCCAAGTCTTCCACAAGACATAGCTTTAACATCACTACTACCAAGTACTTCACCAAGTGGGTTGAGGCTATTCCCCTAAGGAAAATCGCATCTAAACAAGTATGTAGATTCATTTTAGATAACATAATCATCCATTTTGGTATACCAATGACCATAGTTATAGATAACGGACCATAATTTAGTAGACAAAAATCTAGAGATTTCTATCATGACTTAGGCATTAAGCATTCTTTCTCATCACCTAATTACCCTCAAGTTGATGGGAAAAAAGAAGTAAGCAACAAGGTCATCATCAACTTGCTCAAGAAGATGCTCAACAACAGCAAGCGCAAATGGCATGAACAACTTATCTATGTAGTCTAGGCCTACAAAATGACATATGGTACTATAATAGGCATGATCTCTTATAGCCTTATTTATGGTTCTAAAGTCATCTTACCTCTTGAATTACAGGTACCATTACTTTAGGTAACCTTGACTAAGTTCATCAATGACAAGTAGAACAAGGAATTACAAATAGTGGCCTTGGACTTAGTGGAGGAGGAATGCATGCAAGCACTTGGTTACATAAAACACTACTAAGAGAGGCAAAAGTGGCAACACCATCATAACTTGGTGACACATAAGATCAAGGAGGATGACCTAGTCCTCAAGGCCATCTGCAAGCATGCAGATAAATTCTTAGCCAACTAGGAAGGACCATTCTTGATCACTAAAACCTATGGAAATAGTGCATTCAGAATAGCAAACATGGATGGAAATGAGCTGGCCAACCCAATCAGTCATTCCTATCTTAAACCATACTACATGTAGCCCATAGATACCATGATATCAACAAGTGAGTCTAATCTCCATGGTTTACTATGACCTTAAAAAGGCACTGTAGCCTGCTAAGGCCTCAAGCTAATAATGTAGCCTACCAAGGCCTTCAATTGGTAGCATGTGACTTCAAGTAGCCAGATTTGTTGAACCATCCTTCATGGTCCAATGTATTCCATTGTAACAACATGATTTCTCTCTCTGGTTTTCTATTCCTCTTGGAGTTATGCTTCCAAGATGAAGCTTGAAGCCATCATAAGGATGCAAATCATCATAATTGCAAGTCACCACATAACCTTAATGTGCAAGATTCAGTGAATTTGTATCGAGTGCTTATTCCACATTGTTTTCCTTTGAGCCCAATCTTGAAGCCTAAATACAACCTTTAGTACCTTGAACAATAATGCTGACCTATGTTAACACTCATGCATCATGACCATATGACATCCCTTTGTTATGCTCCACTACAAGTCCACTTAAATGTAACACATCTCATTCAGTGGAAAAATGCTAAGTCCATTGAGCATAGCACATCTTATTTGATGGGCAACTCCAAGTGCACTTGAATGTAACACATCTCATTCAATGGAAAAATGCTAAGTTTATTGAGTGTAGCACATCTCATTCAATGGAAAAACATCAAGGGCACTTAAATATAACACATTTCATTTAGTGAGAAAACACTAAGTCCACCAAGCATAACACACCTCATTCAATGGGAAAACCCTAAGACCGTTGAGTGTAACACAGCTTACTCAAGCAGGAAAACCACATTAAATTTAGCCTGAGAAAAGTTTTGGTTACTCAAATGCATTTGCTAGGTGAACCACACCATTTGACCACTAATTATTAGCCCTCATGACCATGTCTCCATGACCTGATTACCATATCATCATCATAGCCTCACTTAATCATCATGAACACTCTTAAGGATAATTTGATACTACTAAATCAAGAGTAGAGAAATTTGTGATGAACCTACAATGGTGTTTTGTATTCTTTGTTTATGTCTCATAGGCCAATTCTCTAAACATCAGCAAAGAGAGGCCAATGAAACACCACCAAAATTCATGTTGCAAATCCTACTTTTCAGCTTGAGGTAAGGTTTCATTGTAAATGTAAGATATGTAGTAAACAAACCACAATCCTACATACTTCAACTTTTTGGGGCTGAAAAATTCTTCAAAAGTTGTTATTACCTCATTTCCCAACTAGAAATAGCTATCCCATGTCCATATTTAGGCTTGGAAAAGTCAAAAATGCCTTTAGAATGGCTAAAAATGGCATTTTCATGACTTTTTTAGGGGTATAGCCCCAACTACGCTAGAGCCAACCATTGTAGCTACAGTAGCTAGCATAGTCATCACCAAGACTAGGAAGAAGTGCAACATTGGCATTGTTGGAATAGCCACTTCTCCAACAATAGTCATCGTATGTCCCTAAAGTCAACAACAATAGTCTTCACCGTCCAGGGCACTTTCCAATAGGTTCCACCACTTTTGTAGTTTACATCCATCTTTTTGTTTCCCAATACTTTTCCATTTTCCATTTCTAAAATCCTTTAGTGTAGCCACAAAAGCCTATTTTCTATTTATAGTACATGAATGGGTTTTATGGATATAGTCCTTTTCAAACTTACCACAATTAACAACTACATTGGCAGTAGTTGCCTAACTATGTTGTTAGTAGTTGGCTAACTACATTAATAGTAGTTGGATTAACTATGCTGGTAGTAGTTACCTAACTATGTTGGTAGTAGCCAATGGACTATGCTAATGGAAGAAGATGTTGCAAGCCCCCAATCAATGCCAATCAGTTAGCCATCAATGATAGTCCCAAAAATAGCCACACTAAACCTATAAAAGCCTAATGTTGACACCATTTCTAGGTTCTAAATTTTGGCATTTCACATCATATATATTATTCTGAACTTTCTTAGTTGGAATTACATACACTTGGCATTCAAAAAACTTGGCTTTTGCAACACCATTAGCAAAACTATTTCCACTCTCATAGTCATTCCCCTCTCCCATCAAGCCCACTCACAACCCTATTACATTTCTAGTAGGAAAAACTAGTACTACACTAGATGTGCTCACCTCCATGTAGCTACCATTGCTATTGAAAGTGTAAATCCCATTTATATCTCCATTGGAATTCACCAAAAATACATTGCAGCCAGCATACCTTCACTTGGTGGTGCCATTTGATGGTAGAAACTAGAACTATGCTAGGCATAAACACTCCCACATAGTTTCCATTTCTCCAAATGTGTAACACTAATCCCATTCCCACATAGAAGACTTGGTAGAGACCAATAGAAAATTGCAATAGGCTAAAACTAGAAAGCAACCGAATCATGGAGGTAGCTCTCTCATCTCTCTCCAATGGACTTCAAGCTAATAGCTTCCTGTGCCTTTTGGCATAACTTGTACACTGTGAAACCTAAACTCTATTTATATTCCTTTATAAATTTTGTTTTTTATTTTGTACAAATTTTTTAGTTTTCGTTTCCATCTCTATGTTTGTTTATGTAATTGTGATTTCTACTTATGTTTCTATTTATAATAGTCTATTTCCATCTACATTTCTAACCATGCTTAAAGCCATTTGCTAAAACCATTCTCATTTTCATTCCATAAGTCCCTAGCTAATGTACCAGACCATCCAAGGTACCCCAAATCCCATTTTTCGCAATGGTCCTTGGGATCTATGGGTTCAGGTTGCTACGTTGGATCTCTCAACTTTCCAACAATTGATTTTTCCAATTGCAAAAATGTTGAAAGATGTATCAACCTTGATTGCCTAGATCTTGAGCCTAAGAGTCTTTTTGGTCATATAGCTTCAATAGAGAAAACTCTATAATGGCCTAAAAGCCTAGTCAAAATCCTTGACTTAGAGGCAAGTGACATAACCAATAATCCTCTAGTTGAGGTTCCTGTCACAACACACAATGATGAGGAGAAAATTCTTAAATAAAATTCCTCTCTAAAACCTCAATATGCTCAAGATATCACCAAGGTCCTACAAAGCAACATTAAGGCCTTCGCCTAGTGATATGAGATATGCCAAGCCTACACCCATGTTTAGTCCAACACAACATCATACTAGACCCTAGCATTAGACTAATTAAGCAAAAAGTGTGCAAAATTAGACCTAATTTGGCTTGAGACACAAGAGTGCACCCACAAAACAACCATTGTTTCAAAAAAAGAATAAAAGAGAAGTAGGAAGTGAGAAAGGGCCTTAGTTAGAGGGGACCTTCAAGCATGGGTAACATGTCTTTCTAGTTCCATAACCAATGCTTGTAGCTTGTTTATTTGTCTAAGGTGTGTGCTTTGAATTTTCATCATGTTTTTTTTTTCTATTTTTTTTCCTCCTTTTTTTTGGATGGAAACCACACCATGCAAAGACTTTATTTAACATCCTATTATTGGCTACCATGGAACAGTAAGAAGTCTATGAAAACACATAAGCACCCAAAAAAGTAGAAGAGTACAAAGAGTATTAAGTCCCCTTGAATTCACACCCTATACAAACCTTTGAATCCTTCTCAATTCTAAAAACTACCAAGTTCATGAATTTATTAAAAGTTGATTTAATAAAAGGGATCTCAAACTTTCAAAACAAGGAAAACCATAGAGCTTGCGAATGGGTGTATGTTGTGGGCTCACTACCTATGCCATGAAAAAGAAACCATCATTGAGTCATTAGTACAAAAATTCAAAAATAGAAACTAGCCATTAGCAAACAAAACATTAAGCACAAGCCACCATTAGTAGCAACTACAACACCACTATGTTCTGTTGGCACAAAGCATGTTTATTAGTGAAAATTTGAAAATCATACTCAAAAAAAACAAAGTAAAATATATAAGAAAGTGTAATAATAATCTAGAAATATTTAAACATACTAACAATAGCGTAAAACTAAAAAAATGTTATAAAAATAGGAAAAAGTTGAAAACCAAAAATTTGTAAAATAAATAATTTGCAAAATCAATAATGTGAAAAACAAAAAAGTAGAAAACTTAAGGAGTCATATGGATGATTAGCACAGATGGCTATCTCCCCCATGACTGAGTTGGAAGAAGGAGATCCAAAAAATTGAGCATGGTTGTCCATCCATTAAGGTATTTATTGTACTGGCCTACGTGGGTTCATGGAAACGCTTCACTTGTTGGATTGAACTGCTACTTTTTATTTGGGCTATTAGGTTTGTATATGGTCATGGCCCTAGAGGAAAAGATTTCATCAATTATGTAAGGTCCCTTCCATAATGTTTGGGACTTTATTTTCTGGGGTATGTGTGTGGGGTTCCAATAAAGAGCCTTATCTCCGAATCAAAATTTATTGATTTTGATTCTAAGGTCATGTCATTATTTATTGAATTCCTTGTGCACTTCATTCAAAGATAAAACCACTCATTAATTTTCATCTAGCATGTTGAGGTTGATCAGCCTTTCCTTTTGTGCTAGACTTAGCTCAAGATTCAGTTCACAAGCTGTTGAGAGTGTACAGAGCTTAGATTGAATTGGGATCATTAGAAGTTTTTTCTACACTAACTCATATGGAGAGTAGCTAATAAGGAGTTTCCATATTGAGTGGTAGGCCCAAAGGGAATCATTGAGTTTTACACTCTAGTCTCTCCTATATTTGCTTATGGTCCTTATTAGGATCTTTGTGATCTCCATGTTAGTTACCTCTATTTGACCATTGGCTTGGGGGTGATAGGATGTTAATTTATGTTTGACCTCTAAGCATTATATAAGTTTTCGAAAGGTAGCACTTGTAAAATGAGTTCCATTATCAAAAATTAGTGCACATGGCACCCCAAACCTATTTACAACATTTGGTTGTAAAAATCTACTAGTAATGGATGATGTATAGTAGATGATGGCTGCTGCTTTTGCCCATTTTGTGCAATAGTCAACTATTATGATAATATATTCCTTTCCATTGGACATGGGTGTGTTGGGATCCATAAAGTCTATTTCCCATATGTCAAAGGATTCTAGTGGTTGAATCCACTATTGATGATCCTCCATAAGTGCAATCATCCCACCATCTCTTTAACAACATTCACAAAAGTGCACAAACTAGTGAGTGTCTCTAAAGATTGTAGGTCAATAGTATCCTACCATTAGGATTTTTATGGCCATGCATCTCCCTGCATAGTGGCCTTCGTAAGGGCCTTCGTGAGCATCCTATAAAATGCATAGTTGATCCGCATCAGGGACACACCAATGAACAAGGCCATTGATGCACACCTTGTAAAGGTTTCCATTGATTTCCATGAAGTATTTTGCCTAATGATGAAACTATTGTTTCTTCCTAGAGTCCAAAGTAAGAAGGTAAGTGAGGATGCCATTATACCATTTGGTTTCAGTGGGAACCTGGTCATTTATTACTCCTATAAAGTGGAGGTCATCTGGAAATTGATCAAAGAGTGGGCTATCCTCCTCTTTGTTATCCCATCTTAACTAAGAGAGATGGCTAGTGATCACATTCTCAATCCCTTTCTAATATATCATTGTGAGATTGAATTCCTACAATATCAGGAGCCACCATATGATACAAGGGCTCACCATTGACTTGTTCGTTAGGAACTGGATGGCACTATGATCTATGTGCATAAACACTTTGTAGCCAAGCACATAGTACTTGAACTTTTCAAGAGCATACACCACTATCATTAGTTCTTTCTTAGTTGTGGTGTAATTCAACTATGCACCTACAATCCTTCAACTCCCATGGTGGATGTAATACATATACTTCTTATCATCCAACTATGTAAGCATGACTCCCAAGCTGTAATTAGATGCATCATTCATTATGTGAAATGGTCTAAACCAGTTTGATGCCTATAGAATTGGAGTTTCCATGAGTGTTTCTTTTAGTAGTTGAAATTCATATTCTTACTTCTTGATCCAGATGAATTGAGGATCTTTCTTTATAGGCTTAACCAACAGCTTTGCAATCTTAGAGAAATTCTCTATAAATCATTGGTAGTAGCTAGTGTGTCCAAGGAATGATCAAATGTCTTTAACTATCTCTAGTTGACATGTGATTACTTAGATGATCCTTATCTTTTTAGGGTCTACCTCAATCTCTTCTTGTAAAATTTGATGCCCCAATACTATGCCCTCTTGAACCATTAGATTCCTTTTTTGCCAATTGAGCCTAAGGTTTATTTTAACACATCTTTTTAGTACTTGCTCAAGGCAATTCAGGGATTGCTCAAATGTAGCCTCCTAGGTAGAGAAGTCATTCATGAAGACTTCTACCCTGCTACCAATCTGCTATTGAAAAATACTAAGAACCAAGCATTGAAATGTTGCAGGGGCATTACACAAACCAAATGGCATCTTACAAAATGCAAAAGTCCCCTAGGGACTCACGAATGTTGTCTTGGCTTGATCCTCTAGCATAATTTGGATTTTTTTATAGCCACTATAACCATCTAGGAAGCTATAATAACAATGCCCAAATATGGTGTCCAACACTTGGTCCACAAATGATAATGGAAAATGATCTTTAAATTTTATCATGTTCAATAGCCTAAAGTCAATGTAGAAGAATCGCCACTTTCTATCTTTCTTTGGCACAATTACAAGTGGGCTAACCCACTCACTACTCATGATGGAATAGATGAACCCCACCTAGAGGAGCTATTCTATTTTCTCTTTGATGATCTACTTTAACTTTGGATTCAATTACTACTACTACTACCTTCTTGGCTTCATGGCTGGGTCAATGTAAATGTGATGCTACCATATCCTTGGATCGATTCTAATTAGCTCGGGATATGAGCAAGCAAAGGTTGTTGGCCATTTGTTGACCACCTAAAATAGCTTATATTTTTTTTTAGGAGCAAGATTTTCATTGATTATAACCATCTTACCATTGTTTAAAAATGCATACTCCATGTCAATTAATAGATTTTTTAACTCTAGGGGTTCTTACTTGAAATTATCAAGAATTTCCAACTCTTTCCAACATGTAGCATCATCTTTATCATCAAAGAGTTAGTGATGAACTTGCTCAAGTTCATCCATGCTTTTGACATAGGCACATGTCAAGCTCTCAGTTGGTTCCATGCATAATCTGTTACTATCTATGCCAACTATTTCCACTGGGTGCCCTCTTGTTTTGTGGTTACTATGTACAAGCACCTTTGGATATCTATTTCTTGTGCGCATTGATTGCATTCTTTGATGGATGTGCTTTTAACAAACCATATTTTCTCCATGAAATTGCACCTATTATTGCTATATGTGATGCATGGAACATGCTTCTTCTCTAATCATTCAAATTAATTTTTCTTGGAGATTTTCACAGATAGCTCCCATTCGTGCATCAACCATGCTTAACCAAGCCCTTTCCATAATTATGGGGAAGTCACCTTTACATTTCTCTACCTTGATCACCAAAAAATTGATAGGATAAGACCATCCATAAACTGTGGTTGTAATGTCCTTCACTAGTCATAAAGGGATAGTGATTCATTGATCTGCCAATTCCAAATGGATGTTGCTCTTCTTAAGAGGTGGTAGGGTCTAGGCCTAGTACATGTAATGGAAAATGAGATTAACATAAGAACCAAAATCAAGAAGAGCCTTACATGGTTCCTATCCAATGATCTACAAGTAAATAAGAGGACTTTCTTGGTCAAATCTCTTCATGGAAAGGTTGCAAGCCTTGATCCAATCGAAAACAACATGAGTTAACATTACAGTGCAGATCTGAGGAGGCATTTGGTTTGAAGGTTACTTTAATGTGTTTGATGTAAATGATGAGGGTGTTGGAGATGCCAGGCAACCAGTTGTATTAGGTTGTGAGGATTTTGGACAACTATTGGGTTAGAAAAAGGATCATTTCCTAGATTTATTGTTTAAACCACTCAACTGGAAGGCTAGTCATGAATGTACAACCCTTGTGGCATTTTGTTATTATGGTTGTGAGGGAATTTCATCCTACATGGATGGAGTAAAAGGTAAATGGGTTGAGGATGGATGGATGTATGTAGACACATGCAGAGGATGGTATGGATATGGATGCTCTCCTCAAGTAAAAGGTGATGAGTTTGATGGTACTCTAGAGGATAATAGTGATGATAAAATGATGTTTAGATTAATGAACATTTTGGAGAAATGGGTTGCTAAACATAGTACCCAAATGAATCTTACCTATAAGGGTACTATTATCTTGATGGTTCATTTCCCATGATTGCGGTTGGTGCCACTGTTGATATTGTTCATATGGCTACGATGGAGCTTCACTTGGATAGTAAGCATGTTGTTGCTAATGAAACTACCTTAGATTACCTTTAGGATAAGGTAATTATCTAGGTGCTTACTATCGTATTAGTTGTGGATTCAGTGAGTGCACCCCAGACTCTTATAAATGTGACACCACAAGGTAACATCCCTTAGGATGTTCATATTGATAAATGTCACATCCATCATCATCATTGAAGTCTATCTCCACAACTTCTTTAACTACAACAACTTTGCCCTTACCTCTCTAGTAGGCATCTTCAGCTTCTTTCTGCCTTCTGCACTCATGCTCACTATTTTGCTCTTTGGATGCTTCAACAATCTTCATAGTAGTTTGGAACTTCTCATCCCAAAGAGTCCCATAATTTTTCAACCTTTGTTGAAATTTTATAAATAGATTTTTGTATGAGCAAGGTTTTTATGTTCACCACTTCATCAAGTGGTGACTCCTCCTCATCACAAAATTAAACCTTTCTTTTTTAGATGAAAAGGTCCCTATTATATTTTTCTACACTTTTTCTTTTTCTCAACTCACCTTCTTCTTTTGCAGCCTGCTCTATTATCCTTTGTATCTAATAAGCTCTCAGTTTAGATAGTCTCCCTTGGGCATAAACCCCAAGAGTTCTTCTGGTTTTTGCTCTGAGCCCATCTATGATGTGGTGGAGTTGTTCTTTTTGAGAATAACCATGACTAGAGCATCAATGTAAGAGAGAATAATATCTATCCATAGTGACATCCAAGAATTCATGTGTTTCTTGTTTCTAGCCTTGAATTTTCCTTCTCAAATTGGACACTTTGGAGTACATTTGATATTTGTCATTAAATAGCTCAAGCATTGTACTCCATCAATGAATAGATTCTGACTCTAAGAACTAGTACTAGCTTTTAGCTTCCTTGATGAGTGTCATGGGGAAGAGCTTGAGTTTCTATGAATCATTTTCAATGTTCTATAAGGCACAGGCATCATGAAAATCTTGTAGATGTGTCTATGGATCAGAATTGTATTCCCCCTCAAATCTTGGGATATAATTAATGTTTAAGTGTTTGATCCAACTATCTTTCACATGCCTAGTTGGGATCCTAACTACCTCTACAATGTTAAGCATGCTTCAAGTCACCAATAGAGGTGCATCATCATCATTGTATTGATGGCATTGATGATGGTTCTTGCCACCCCTACATTCTTGGTAGGCTCTACGATCATTATTGTCTCATTGATCATCTTCATTATGATTATTTCTATGGCAACTTCTATTAGAACTAGAATATGAAGAGGAATCTTTGGAATTAGATGAAGAGGAAGGTGGACCACTAGCACCACCACCACAGTGCCTGCCACCACCTCTTTACTTATTATGACCACCATCCTTAGATCCCTTGCCATCATGATGGTTACCTGAGTCCCTACCTTGACTATCACTTTTTCTTTAGACTAGTTTATTAATAGTGGATCACAAGTTCAGGGCCACACCCTCATCACCAATAACAAGGGATGAAGAATCTTCATATTAAGAACCCCTAGAGGGAGAATCCTCATTTTCAATTTGATTTAACAAGAACAAGGAATTAGTGAAGTGTCTCCCCTTTGCAAACTCATGGTGCTTTTCTTAGTGTCAATCTCTCCTACATTGTTTGTTAGTGGGATGGTAGACTCAGAAGTCATAATCTTGCATAACATACTCCTTTTGAAGATCATGGTCTCCATATCACACCATCACAGTTGCTCATCCTGGTGTAGGATGATGGTGAAGTTAGGTACATGCTCATCTAGATGAGAATATACCACTTTGCATTGTTGTGGAACTAAAAATTTGACATCTTCATGCTTGTGAAAAGAAGACGATATTTTTCAAATAAGTAAAATATCAATGTGATTTTGTAATTAAATGTCATGTGAGAGTGATTTTGACCTTGGATTCATCCAACGATATTAATAATGTTCACTAATCCTACATAATGCACATTTCAACAAACAAAGTCCATGGCAATGATGCTAATGATGAGTGGTTGAGGTACCCCTACACCCAACCATATGAATCACAAAGCATTCACATGCAATCTGGTTGAATTTTGTGAATTCTATAGTTTTTGGTACACTAGTCTTCTAGGAAGTGAACCTTGCCCTAAGGTCATTTGTTGTCTTTTCAATTATACTTGTGATGCACATAGTATGGTTAAGTGTAATCAAGGCAAATGATTTTTATTATTTTGTGTTTTATGTTCTTTGGTGCTTAAAGTAGAGAGATGAAGTAATTTAATAACTAATTTAATTAAACTAACTAACTAATATCTAACTAGTCCTAACATAAGCATCCGGTCCCACTTTTCGTACATGTTCTGAAACCACGTATCCACTGTTGGGTTACCAAGTGCTACACTACTAGGTGTACTAAATAATAATGCTACTAGAATTACCAAGCGAATAGATGTTTACACTCAAAGTAATCATACTTATGTATATCACTTAATTAGCTTAATTATTGAGAAACATTGAACAAGTAACTATAAACATTAAATGTAAGAATAAAACATTTAAACTATTTATAATTTTGCAAGGTTTATCAAGAATCTTATCTTTATTATTGTACACACTGGTATTGTTCAGGTACAACAGTGCTCAAATAAAGATCCATACACTCAATGACTCCTACTATGGGGACTCAAAAAAATATTCTAACTTTCAAATGAACAAAATGCAAGAGCTCTGCTATGACTATGACTTGAATTCCCATAAACATGATTTGGGACTTGTATTTATAGTTTTTTCTATATTAGTGCATCGACAAGGCCCCATAGAGGTAGCAAACACTACATCAATGTGGCCCCATCAACAAGGTAGCACCATGTAAACAGGATCCCATCAACGAGGCTACGTCAACAAGGGTCCATCAACGTGACACTACATTGCTTCATCAAATGCCTAAGCCTTTGCTAGGACATAGCTTCATCATCACTACAACCACATACTTTACAAAGTGGGTTAAATCTATTCCCCTAAGAAATACTACATTCAAGCCAGTCAACAAATTCATCCTAGATAACATTGTAGCTCATTTTAACATACTTATGATCATAGTTATGGACAATGGAGCATAATTTAGTAGCCAAAAAACAAATGATTTCTGCCATGACCTAGGCATTAAGTATTTTTTCTCATTACCTTGTTGCCCTCAAGCCAATGGACAAGTGAAAGTAAGCAACAAGGCCATCATCAACTTGCTCAAGAAAATGCTTAACAAAAGCAAGCACAAATGGCATGAGCAACTTTTCCATGCACTATGGGCATACAAAACAACCTATCACACAACAACTAGTGTAATATCTTAGTTTATGGATTTGAAGCTATTTTACCTCTTAAATTATAGGTTCCATCATTTCAAGTAGCCTTGACCAACTTCATCAATGATGAGCAAAATAAGGAGTTATGAACAGCATCCCTAGACTTGGCGGAGGAGCAATGTATGCAAGCACTTGCTCACATTGAACACTCTCAAGAGAGGAGAAAATGATAGAACCACCATAACTTAACCATGCATAACATCAATGAAGGTCACTTAGTCCTCAAAGCCATCTATGAGCATCTAGACAAATTATTAGCCAACTAGCAAGGGTCCTTTCTTGTCACCAAAGCCTACTAATGGTGCATTAAAAATAGCCAACATGGATGGGAATGATTTGGTTAATCTGGTCAATCATTCCTATCTAAATTCATACTACATGTAGCCAATAATCATCGACAATTGAGCCTACTTTCAACAGCCTACATAGGCCTTAAACTAGTACAATGACCTGCCACAGCCTTAAACTAGCAACTTCAATAACCCAGGTAGCTTGGTTTTATCATCTCATGTGGCCTGTATGTATTGTACCATTATAATATGTAGTGATGTTTTGGATTCTTTGTTAACATCTTTCAAGTCAAGCCTTTAAGCACCAACAAAGAAGGACCATTGAAACATCATAAAATTTTGTATGTTATAGCCAATTTTCATCATGTAGCTTTCACCCCATAAAGTCCAACACAAAACTTCATTGTAAATGTGAAGATTATAATCCATTAAGAACAATCTCACATATCCCATACTTTTGGAGCTAAAAAATTCCTCATATGTGGTCAAAGCCTCATTCTCTAAGTGAAAAAAGTCACCTACTATCTATATTTGACCTTATGGAGGTCAAAATTACCTTTTTGAATGTCAAATTTGATGGATTATATGGGGGGGTATACATGTTTCTATAGTGGAAACACTTGTAGTGGGTAAATCTCACCTACCCCCAGCATGGAGGAGCAAATAGTTTTCCCTCTGCTTGGAAACTTCCCCCACCAACAACACCCCCCCTTCCCCTCCCCTATCATGGAAACTACATGCCACCAACATGTAACCCACAAAAGATAGATTTCAACATCCCATGCACTTCATCATTGACCAGTCACTTTAGCAAAGATGGCAAAAGGCTCAACATGGAAGATTCATCTCTAGCATAGAAGGTGTGCCCTCATTACTATTTATAGTAAACAAAATAACCATGGGGGAAATTCACTTGTTGTATGATGAGGAGTTCCCATGGATTCCATAATCCAAGCTCTTTCAAAGTTATAAAATAGCAAAACTAGATAAGAGAAAGGAAAATAAAAGCTTTATTCTTACTCAAATTAAGAAATTATAGCTAAAAGGAAGCATAATTCCCAATGATAGACAAGAGATTCAATCCAACTCTCACACCCTCAATCAAAGAAAACTCACACTCACATGGATGATAATCAAGGCACCATGCCAAGACTCTCTCTCTCTCTCTCTTTACACTTCTCACAACTCCCTACATTTTCTCTTTCTCTCTTTAAACTCTTTTGAAAATATCTTTAAACTCTCTTCAAATTCTCTTGTTCAAATTGAAGGCCTAAGAGGTCTATTTATACCTTTTTTCCTTGTCTCTTCATATTCCCTCCAATTGATCATTCAAGGTAATGTCCATTAAAATTCAAAGGAGACATCTTTGAGAAACATAAGATGTCTTTCCTGACTACAGAGGTTATCAAAGAAGACATATTTGAAGAATAGGACACATCTCTCTTGAGTGTAGAAGTTATTATAGAAGACACGTTTGAGATGTAGAAGACATCTAATAGGTAGTGAAGACATCTTTCCTACTAGAGTCAAAGTTAAAGATGCTTATTTTGAGACCTGAAACCTCTAGACATCTTCCAACAAGTCCCCATAGATCCCAAAACACCCTAAAGTCATCAAAATGACCTCCAAAGGCTCCCAAACATGCCAAAACTCCAAGGAAATATCCCATCAATGGAGAGATGTTACTTTAGCCTGTTTGATATCCACATCACTATATATAGTAACCATCCAAAGTTGGGCACCCATCTCACCTATACAAGGTAGAAATTTGTAGCAATTTTATAGCCAAATTACAACCATTTTGTAGCACCATTCATGACCTAAGACCTATAAAAGCAAGCATCAAACATCATTTATAGGTTTAGCAAGTTTTTTTCAAGGTTCCACACTTATGCGATTCAACACCTTGGGCAATTCCATAACCCTAACATTGGTTCAGTAATTTCTTCTCACAGTTCAACACCTTGGGCAATTCCATAACCATGACATTGGTTCAAAACTTCTTAAGGTTCTCAAACACTTTTATCATTGAATAGTTTGACAATTCCATAACCTTACCAAGGTTCCACACTTCAACATTCTCAAGCACTCAAGATCTCTTACAATCTCCCATGTTTGCATTCTCTTGAAACCCAACGTGTAAGAATTATAGCCTTAAAACTTGTGAACTTTTGATGTCAATGTTGCATTTTTAGGACTCCCAAGCCCCAACATGTGGTAATATAGCAACCAAATTTTTCACTTTGCTCACCCTCCAACAATAACCCAGATTGTAAATCTACTGTTTACACCAGAGGAGATTTGAATGCATCAACAATGGCTTGGTATCCAAATCATGGGGCAAATCACATTAGCATCAACAAGCATTGAACTCCTACCTCAACAAACTCTCCTTTGCTCTCTCATGGGTATTTCTTGTACATATTTTTGGAACTTTTCCTTTATTATTTTAATAAATTTTAAAAGTTTCATTTTTTGTGTGCACTCTGCATTTGTTTTTCATTTTATAAATCTATAATTTTTCATTATTATTTTCATCATTTGTTTTGCATCCTCAAAGTCCCTAGTTGATTTGCTAAACCAACCAGGTCATCCTACATCCCATTTTTTCAAAGGCCATATGGATTTAGAGTTAAGGCTAATGTGCCGAATTTATCAATTTTTCCCAGTGATTGATTTTTCTAGTTGCAACAATTGGTTTAATTACCTTATCTTTCCTTAAAATCCTTTAACTAGTGTCAACCCCATAGTTGATCTACCCTTTAAAGTTTCATATCATAAAATTCCTAATAAATTTAGAAATAAATAAGAAAACATATTATACATTTTCCATAGCTTTGGGATACCAAGCCTACATAACTGCATCTTGATCATTTTCTAAACTCTCAACTTGAACCCTTAGGAATTAGTCATCCTCAAGAAAAAATGGATATCATTTAGGGTCATAACAGAGGAAATAGTTATTTTTGCTATCATTTCTCAAGATGAGGATCATAAATAGTGATACACACCATGAGAAAAATTTAATTTCACATGCCTTAAGTATGCCAATCAAAATTTCCATAGAAGTAAACAACTAAGTAAAATAAGAATATGACCAGTTGTATACCCTACTGTTCTTAGCATCAGCTAATAAGAAAATTAAATAAGAAGAGGCCTAGTAGATATGATTTTGTAATAATACCTTGCTTTTAAGAAACAAACAAAGCCTTATCATATGAAAACTCAACATTCTTCATCTTGGTGTTGGGAAGTTTCTTACTCATTCTTCCTCCATCATCAAAATCACAATGTAGATTATCTTCAAGCTATTCATCATTATTATTAGTCTTACTCTTATCAAAAATGGCATCAAAAGTCACATTTCTTTCATCATGCACAACATAACTCAAAACTTCCTCATAATCGACACAATGATCATGATGTTCATCATCACAATGGAACAAACCACTACCAAGCTGAAGTAAAAAACTAGAATCCAACACACTAGGTTCCCCATAAGAGACATTCCCACCATATATAAGGTAAAGCTTAGACTCACTTATGTTTTCATGGCTTCTCTTATCCATATACAATTCAACTAGATTTTCAACATGTGGTTGTCCAATCTCATCAAAGCTTCCAACTTTAAGATTCCACATAGTAGCTCTAACTCCAATGGTTTCTCCTCTTTTAAAAAATATCAATAGCTTCTACAACCCACTTTGGAGGTACCAAATCAAAACGTAAATCCTCTGCCATGTTTTAAACATCATATTCATGATCCCAACCATAATTCTTCCACATACCTTGGCTAGAAGACTCTCCTCTCTTCAATGATATAGCCTCAACTTGGCAAAGAATCTTTTTTCCCTTACCATGAGTTATAGAATAATTACACAAAGAATGAGTATCATATCCTCTAGTCATGCTCTTGATCCTTCATGAAGAAGTCCCTTGATCCTTGCCACTCCTTTGGACTTGATCTTTCACCTCCCATAACTTATGAGGTAATAACTCGTCTTGATTAGTTGCATACATCATATTGGACTCTAAAGATTTCTTAGTATCTTTAATGAAGATCTTGGTTTCTTCTTCTAAAACTTTTGAGTATTGAGCACTCCCTTGCTCAATAAGAGATGCTTGAGAAATCCTTTGCTCATTGATCTCCACTTCACCAAACCTTTCATCTTCCTTCTTGAACACCTTTGGAATTTTCTCCTTCAAGCCTAGAACACCTGTAGGAAGTTCAACCTATACATCATTATCGTTAGTAGCAAATATTGTCATAACAACAAAATCAAAACTAGTTTCATTCTATTTCTTAATATATTTCCTCTCTTCTAAAATGATTAAGGAAGAATTAGGTGAGCTTTGCTGCCTCACTTGTTCAGTTGTCATAGGAATCAAATCATGGACTCTATCGGGAATTGTGATAATCAAAAATGTCGACAGCTGGAACACTAAGAGGTTCATGGGCACATAGCCTAACCCTGAGTCTTTGTGAGGACCTGCTATAGGTAGAGACAGCATGCCCTAAATAGTCTTGTCAATTGAACAAAGACTTACCATATGCAACCAGGGTGCAACATGGCTAGCTATGATGCTAATGCAAAATAGTGCTAAGTGTTCAAGCAGTGTCAATGGTGTTAACAGTGTCAAGAATAGTTAGGTTTCTTTGACAAAGATGAAGGTGTAAACATGTAGGAACCACCACATGAGTGTAGTTGTAGATGCAACTATGCGATGAAAAAGTGAAAAATGCAAATGAAATGCTAAAAATACAAAGAAAGAGGAAAGTAGAACACCATCCCAAATGGGGTTGAGCATAGTTAACACCAAAAGGGATTAGAGGGTACATGGGTTACAATAGGCATAGTGGAGAGCATAGTCATAGCCTAGGAGTTGTTTGGCCATGAAGACTAGTGCTCGTTGAGGTATCTACATCTACTAGGTTGGCCATCGTGATGTACTATGGGCTATGGTGTTCTATGGGCTATGATATGGCTACTATCATCTACAACTTTTCCAAATGATAACCCAAAAATTTTCCAACCCTTGATTTTCCAAAATGCCAACCCTAAAAACATTGAGGATGTAGTGTATTTATAGGATTAGGATTAGTATGAAATGTGGCATGGTCACCACATGGAAAAGGGGATGGTTGGGACTACACTCTCACCCAACTACGCTCTCCACTAAGCTAGTGGGGTCAAGCATAGTTACAATTTTGGGCAAGAGAAGATGCGAGAAAGAGAAATATTCTACAAACTACGCTTGTCAAGGATGAGTTAACTATGTTGGTGTGCCATTGTTATGTTGTGGAGGCTGCTAAAGGTTGTTCTAACTAACTATACTTTCCACTAAAGACTAACTACCATTTGGGAAAATGAAGAATGTAGTCCTAGGACTTAGAAATATTTTGCAAAAAAATTGCTTAGTACTAACTATGCTCTAGGTTGGGGGAGAGCATAGTCTCAATGCTAGTGGAATCTAAGCTTTTTGGTAGACTATGCTTCCCATGGGAGGTTGACTATGCTCCCAACTAGGGATGAGCATAGTCTAGGACATGCCAAAACTTGTGAAAACTACCTTTTTGTTGACTACACTCTCCATTGGAGGCTGACTACACTCTAGGGTAGTAAAGAGCATAGTCTCTACACTTAGAGAAAACTAAAAAAAAACTGGGTTTGTGTTAACTACACTCTCCATGAGAGGCTGACTACACTTTGTGACAATGGAGAGCATAGTTTCAGCACTTAGAAAAATTTGCAAAAAATGGCCTTCATGTTGACTATGTTATGGGGCAGTGGAGAGTGTAGTTTCAACACCTAGAAAAATTTGTAGCAATTGGCTTTGTGTTAACACTTAGAAAAAATTGTAAACCTGGCCTTTATGTTAACTATGCTCTCCATGAGAGGCTAGCTATGCTCTATGACAATGAAAAGTGTAGTTCTAGCACTTAAGAAAATTTGCTGAAAATGGCCTCATCCTGACACTTGATAAATTTGTAGTCAAGATGTTGTAGTTTGGATTTGTTGGTGTTTCATTGGTCCCTCTTTGTTGACATCTAGAAGTGTGTCCTGATAGATGTCAACAAAGAATAGTAAAACATCACAACAAGCTTGGTACCAACATTGCTCTTTAGTACCTAATCAGATGTTGCTACACTGTATTCAAGAGTGCTATGGAGAGTGGTATGCTAAATGGAAGGTGAGAGGTAAAAGGAAAGATGAAGTGTGAGTAGGACATTATAACATGAGGACTTCACAGTTGATGGTGACCATGGCACCAAAGTGGCTTGCCCTTGAAAAAACTAACCTCTCGATGGAGTGCTTGTGAGAGAGTCAAGGTGTAGATTCAAGGCTAGACCTATTGTGAAATTGCAATGCTGCTAGGCTACATGGGAAATTTCTTTGCCCCTTTTTCTTTTCTTATTTTTTATGGGACAAGCCTGCTTTGGGCTTTACATGTTGCTCAATGCTTGCTAAAAGGTGCTTTCCATCAAGTGAGTCACGTGCCATTAGATGGGCTTTACTTTAATGTTTGCAAAACTACATTGCATCTTTTTTATAGGTGTTTCCTCCTCAGGATGACTTTTGTTACATCCTCCTAGGCTTTAACTAGCCAACAAAGGCTTCCCACAAGACAACTTGTGTTACATCTACCTTGGGTTTTGTGGTTTGACATGAAGAGGATGCCATTTGGTCATAGCACATGAACATCAAAGGGCTTACATTCTTTGCTATGCGAGGCATGAGAGGGTATTGGAATGTAGGGGTAGATGTCCATAGGCCATAACAAGATGAGGGGGATGTGCACTCTTGAGAGTCTTAGCTAGTCCAAGCATGCACATCAAAGCAACATAGTGACTTGCAGTTGTAATGAGATCCATCTTTGCACAATAACCTAGGACTTCATCTTGGAAATACAACTCCGAGAAGATAGGAAAACCACACAACACAAAATGTAAATAAAATGTAGGGGGCAAAGATGCTGCAAGTGCTCCAAAGGCTACATCAATGACAAGTTATCAAAAGCCATCAAAATGGCAAGGGGCCAGGATGCTGCAAGTGCTCCAAAGGCTACACTAGTAATAAGTGCTCAAAAGCCAATAAAATGATAGGGGTCCAAGATGTTGTGATTGCTCCAAAGGTTGCACTAGTAACAAGTGCTCCATTCTAAAGCTATAGCATGCTTTCTTGCACATTGTAGAAGGGAGGCAAGGTTTATGCTCACACGCTCACTTGTAGGAGTATGGAAGGAATTATTAGTGGCTAACTACGAACCCAATTTAAGGTCTTGGCAGACCATGGCCTTGCTAGTTTAAGATCCTAGTAGACTGTGAACCCAGTTTAAGGTCCTGGTAGATCATGCTATGCTATTTTATAGTCCTAGAAGATGCATTATGCTAGTTTAACATCATGACCCAAGGATGAATGCTATGCTAGTTTAACATAGTAGCAAATGAATGCTAGGCTACTTTATCATCATAGCAAACAAGTTTTTGTGCCAATTTAGCATCGTAGCAAATGAGTGTTATGCCAATTTAGCATCGTAGTGGATGAATGTTGTGCCAGTTTAGCATTTTAGCAAACAAGTGCTATGCCAATTTAGCATCATAGTGAATGAGTGCTATGCCAATTTAGCGTCATAGCAAACAAGCTATGCTAGTTTAGCATCATATCAGACACATGCTTACCTTGCTTCAGTGATGTGTGATGCTGCATGCTAAATGTAGTACGGCTTCAAGTATGGCGTATGATCATTTTATTTCATTGACTATAAGTATGCGAGTTTGGGCCATTGTGAGCCATAGAAAGTCTGTTGTTATTTTGAAGCCTTGATGGGCCCCATGCTAGTTTAAGGCCATAGTAGGATAATGCTAATTTTTGGCCATTTCAGGCCACAATGGTAGTTTTAGGCCATTTCAGGCCATTACAATAGTTGAAGATCATTCCAGGCCCTTATGTGCTAATTTAAGGTCATAGCAAGTTGTTGGCAATAGTTTAAGGCTATTTCGAGTCCTTGCAGTAGTTTAAGGTCATTCTGAGCTACAACATTAGAATTAAAAGCAATAGTTTAAAGCCATTTTAGGCCTTAGTGGTTTGCTAGTTTAAGGCCATAACAGGCCACAATGATAGTTTAAGGTCATTTTGGGCCCTTGCATTGCTAGTTTAAGGCCATGGTAGGTTGTTGGATTGTAGAATTAAAGGTGATAGTTTTAGGCCATTGTAGTAGTTTAAGACCATTCCTAGCCATGACATTGGAAGTAAAAGTGTTACCAGTTTTAGGTCGTAGTGGGCCATATATTGCTAACTCTCTTTTTGTAATTTTGGCTTTTATGATTTATATGCATTTTGATGTTTCCATGTGGTAAAAAGATAATAGTGGAAATGTAAAGCTAGCAAATGCATGGATAAGACATATGTATAAACTAAGTAATCAAGCCAAATGCAAGTGACATGCTATAATGCTAATGCAATGTAAGTGGAAAGTAAAATGTAGGGTGCGTAAAGGTAAATGACGGGTAGACACCTAGTGTATGTTGGACTAAAGGGATGCCTTAGTCATGCAGTTGCTTCCTAATCCAGTGTGGGTTAGGAGGTGCATAGGGCCTGGACTACACTATTCAATAGTCTCCTTGACCTTCGCTTACTACATTGAAAGGTGATCCTGCCCATAGGGCATCTTCTAGTAGGTCACCAACTTCTTCCATCCTTTTGGGTGTGGTAGCCTCATGCATTTCATTATCATCCTTTAATCCAGATGCATTATCAAGGAATTCCACCTCTAACCCTTACTCCATATTGATGTTGTTAACAGCCAAAGGGTTAGCATTATCACCATGGATGATAACTTTTCCACCTTCATATGGAAGGTGGATTTCTTGATGGATCAAAGAGGAAACAGCTCGTAATTGGGCAAGCCACAACCTACCCAAAATTAAGTTAAATCTTGGCATTTTCTCTATGATGATGAGTTTGAAAATGGTGGGGAATTGCTCCCCTACTACAAAGGTGATGGAAATAGTATCCCTGACAATGACACGTGATATATTGAAGGATTTTAGGTACATGGTTTTTGTTGGCTTGATTTGATCCACAAGGCCTAGTTTGTCAATGATGATGTATGGAATTACATGTGTTGCTATGCCATCATCAATGTGTACTCTTTGAATCTTGCATCGCCTAACACATATGGTGATGAACATGGATGCTATTATGACCTCACCCTTCTCACGATTGATCTTAATTACTTCATCACAAAATGCTAAGGATGTGGAACTTGATTTTTGCAACATAGAGGACAACATCACTACATGGATGGAGTTTTCATCTATAGGAATGTCCTCTATAATAAGGATGGAGTTCAACATCTACACCAGTGCTTCACAATGGGTAGATGAGGTCATAATTAGGTCATATAGGCTCAGTGTGGTATTTTTCTACTTGAGCACCTATTTGACTTGGGTTAACACATCTACGAAGTCCTTGTCATTATTTGCCATTTTGTTGGCCTTGATTTCCTTCATGCAACCTAGGAGATGAATCTCTCATAGAGGTGACTTAGGCTTTGCTTGCCTGGCCTATTTGGAGGCCTCAATGCTCAGTTGTGATTTGTTGGTTATGACCTGTTCAGTTGCTTCGACCATAGGGACTATAGAGATAGCCACCAGCTTCAATGGACCAAGTGCCCTTTGGTCTCATTATTGATTAGCCATGTCATCTATGAGGCATTCATTGGGCCTCTTACATTTTCATCTAGTGGGTCTACCCATGTTGCCAGCAAGGTTGGCCCTTGCACAAGAAGGGGCTAATGCATTGCCCACTATTGAGTTTCGGGTAAGTGAGGGGCCAACATATTGTGGCACCCTAACAAAAAACAATGGTTGAGTAGTTGTTGTTGTGACATGCTATGGAACCCTAACTACAAAGGATGTTGTGGGTTCCAAAGGTGCTACTCTAATAACCAAGGGGGCCTCAAACTTGTGGAGGCTAAGGGGACCCTTACACTGCTAGAAGGCACTCGAACCACAAAAGGTTACAACACCAATTTTGACTTGACACCCACACTTATGATGTTTATGACATAGCCAATACCATTTGCATTTAGATGATCATTGTGCACCCTCATGGATTGGTTCTAGAGCCTACTTGGATTTTCCATGTCAAGCACTAGTTTACACCTATCTACCACCCTTTGTAGATCATCTTACAAAGCTTAACAAAAGTTTATGCTATGATCAAACAATTTGTGGTAATGATAGAATTAGTCCAACCTAAAGTGCTATGGGATTAGGGGCTCATTTGATGCTACTAAAGTAAGGTTTTTGAGCAATTCGTAGTATCTATCATGCCTTCTATAGGCATCCTCAAAGATTTTCTTATGTTGGATGCACCTAACTTTCAATAGTTGAACCAACAGCTTTGAGGGTTTCAGTCGCAATGAGGTATACTTTGAGTGATCTTTGCACTCAAAGTTGGACCTTTGGTTGACTTGTGTCATGACCACTATAGATGTAGGTGAGTTGGTTTCCTAGGCACTAGAGTTAACAACTTTGTGAGTCAAGGCTTTGGGCTACCTAACCATCGGCCCCCAGTTGGTTGCTTTAGCTTGTGTGGCTACCATTGCCATTGTTGCATTTAGCTTTCTTGCATGATTATTTTTGTAGGCTACATAGGCTAGGTCCTTACTAGCTTACACTACAACTTCTATGCTCTTAGTTTGGGCAAAGGCCTAACTTAGGGATTGCAGGCCTAAGTAGTATAGTTTTAACTTGATGAAGTCATTAACTATGCCCTTAAAGATGGCCAAGAGATGTGCCTCAACTATTGGCTTTTGTATTTTGTTTAACAAGGTGCTCTAGCATTGGGTGAACTCTTGCACGAGCTCTAGGTGGCCTTGCTTAACCTACATTAGCTAGTCCAAGGTTACTTCTGGCTTCAAGTTATACTTTAAGCGTGTCATGAACTAGCTTAAGAGGTCTTCCAAAGAGGAAATAGAACCTCTAGGCAATGCTTGATACCAGTCTAGTGCTTTGCTAGTCAGTGACATGATGAATATGCATGTAATGACGTGCCACCAAGGCTACAGCAATAAGCACTTAGACCTAAACATGACCAGGTGCACATTAGAGTCTCCTTCACCATTATACTTTGTGAATTGGGGTAGCAAGACCCCAATTGGTGGAGTTAGGGTTGGGACCGCAATACTTATAAGGTCACCCTAATAGAAGTCCATCATCTTGATGGTTTTAGAGGAAGTAGCTTAGAGTCACCTCACCTCCTCGATCAAACTTTGGATCAGCTGGAACACCTAATCCAAGTTTTGAGATGTGCCAGCTAGTTGCATTGGCTATGCTATCTACTATGTTGGTTGTATGACCCAGGGTTGGATTGCCGATTGCGGAGCCATGCAATGTAGTTAATGCATTGGTTGTGCTATAGGCACAATGACTAGAGCAATCCATGCATGCTTGGATTGGACTGACGTCGAGGGCATCAACAAAATAGGTAGGATGTAGGATGCTTGAGTCATTTGCGGCCTAGAGATGGGCCCTACATGAATATATGGCTAAGCTAGCATGATTGCTGCTAGCAAGGATGATTGGATAGGTTGAGATGATGTCACAAAGGACAAGTGAAAAGGGGCTATTGCATCATAATGCATGTATTGCATCTAGTAGGTTGCCACTATAGGCATAGATCTAAGCCTGACAAAGTGAGAAGGTGATGCAAGTGTTACAACCATCTCAGGGAGGATGGGTGAACTAACCCTAGGAGGGGCAAGAGTAAGAATTTATTGTTGAAAGATGGTGGAAAAGGAGGGCTCATGTTTGGAGTAAGCTTCAAACTTATCCACTTCCTCCTACAAGGCTTCCTCGTAGTCAATCCCTACATTGCACTCACTTACTTGAATGAGAAAGGAGAGCAACTACTGGTGGGACTCTATGAGTGGAATGATGTCAAATGAGGAAGGAATATACTCCTATCCATCCCTATGAATTAATTCAAAGTTCCATTTTGCCTCCATTTCAGGGTGATCTATAGGCACATATAAAGTTGTATTGTTCGTTGTTGAGTGCAGCATACTCTGGGTCTTGGCTGTGTAGCCTAAGGGATTTCCTTAGTCTTGCCATCACGAGATTACCAAGGTTGTCACTCCTAGCCTCTTGTTGGATAGTAAAAGTGTTAATTGCATTCGACATTAACATTGAAGGTTAATTTGGATTCATGATTGTAGATCTAGTTGTGAAAGGGAGAGCTCTAGGTTGCTAGTTGTGAAGTACTATGGAAAACATTGAAATTGACTCTATTTCAACTAACACCACTAACTATGCTAACTACACTCTCCACAAACTGTGTTCTCTATGTTGAGAGCTAACTACACTCTCCATAGACCACACTCTCTATGCCAAGAGCTAACTATGCTCTCTACATTAAGAAAATGGAGACTTAGGAAAACAATGGAGACAAGTGCAATTTGGGTTGCTACATGGGGTCCTAGGGGGACCAACTACAAGGTCTAATCTACACTGATGGGTTGATAGATAACTACGATGCAAAGAACATACAAGACAACCATAACGGAGTCCAAAAAATTGGTTCAGCCCTCCTTCTAGTGCCAAAAACTGTAACAACCAAAAATGTCAGGGGCTGGAACACCAAGAGGTTCATGCGGGCATAGCCTAACCATAAGTCCATGTGATAGCCTGATAGAGGCAAAGACAAGGTGCCCTAAACATTTTTTTCAATCAAACAAGGAATTGAGGTGCAGCATGGCTAGCTATGATGTCAATGTGAAATAGTGCTAAGTGTTCAAATGGTGTCAATAATGTTAATGATGTTGAGAATAGTTAGGTTTTTTGGTAAAGATGAAGGTGTCAACATGCAGGAACTACTACCCAAGCATAGTTATAGACATGGCTATGTGATGAAATAGCAAAAAATGAAAATGAAATGCTTAAAATGCAAAGAGAGAGGGAAGTAGAACACCACCCCAAATGGGGTTAAGCATAGTTAACACCATAAGGAGTTAAAAGGTACATGGGGTACAACAAACACAGTGGAGAGCATAGTCATAGTCTCAAAGGTGTCTAGCCATGAAGATTAGCACTTGCTAGGGTGTCTATGTCTGCCAAGTTGGCCACCGTAGTGTATCGTCGACTGTGGTAGGGCTACAATCATCTACAACTTTACCAAATTCTAACCCAAAAATTTGCCAATCCTTGATTTGCCAAAATTCCAACCCTAAAAACGCTAAGGGCATAAGGTATTTATAGGGTTCGGGTTACCACAAAATGCAGCATGATCATCACATGGCAGAGGGGATGGTTGGGACTACGCTTTCACCCAACTACACTCTCCACTGGGCTAGCAAGGTCGAGCATAGTTACAGTTTTGGGTAAGAGGGGATGCAAGAGAGAGAAATATTCCACCAACTACGCTTGCCAAGGATGAGTTAATTATGTTGGTGTGTCATTGCTATGCTATGGAGCCCACCAGAGGCTATTCTGGCTGACTACGCTCTCCACTAAGGGTTGACTACACTCTAGGATAGTGGAAAGTGTAGTCCTAGGACATAGAAAAATTTTGCAAAAGACTTGCTTCCTACTAACCATGCTTGTTTTGGGGGATAGCGTAGTCTCAATGCTGGTGGAATATGGGCTTTTTTATAGACTACACTCCCCATGGAAGTCTAACTACACTCCCAATTGGAGGGGAGCATAGTCCAAGACTTGCCAAAACTTGTGAAATGCTACTTTTTTGTTGATTATGCTCTCCACTGGAGGTTGACTACACTCCATGGCAATGAAGAGTGTACTCTTAGCACTTAGAGAAAACTACAAAAAATTGGGTTTGTGCTTACTATGCTCTCCATGAGAGGCTAGCTACGCTCTATGATAGTGGCGAGCATAGTCCCAGAACTTAGAAAAATTTGCTAAAAATGGCCTTTGTTTTGACTACTCTTTGGGGTAGTGGAGAGTGTATTCCCAACACTCAGAAAAAATTGAAATGACTAGCTTTGTGTTGACACTTAGAAAAAATTGCAAACATGGCCTTTGTGTTGACTATGCTCTCCAGGAGAGGCTAACTACACTCGATGATAGTAGAGAGCATAGTCCCAACACTTAGAAAAAATTTTTGAAAAATGGCCTCATGCTAACACTTAGACAAATTTGTAGTTAGGATGTTGTAGTTTGGATTTGGTGGTGTTTCGGGTCTAACAACACTTCACACATTTCATAATTCATCAAACTAAGAACCATTGTTAACATTCCAAGGTATACTAAGAATTACATTAGCACTATCTATTGGAAGCACATCACACCTCACAACATCATAATAACTTCCAATTTTAAATTTCAAAGTACATTGTTCCCTCACCTCTTGGGAAAAATCCTTAGATAACCAATGCACCTTATAGGGTCTTGGATGAGCCTTAGTCACCAAACTTAATCTTGTAACTACCTTAGAAGAAATAACATTTTCTTGGGCTCCCCCATCAATCAAAACATGAATACATTCCTTACTAAGTAAACAACTAGCCCCAATCTGAAACAACAATTTCCTATTAAGATGATCTCCTCTATTCACATTCCCCATGAATGCACAAGAATTTAATTCAGAAACATCCTCAATTTTTGAAGTGTTAGGATTACCTCTCTAAATATCTTGGCTTGATGTTTCCTCCACCTCTATGGTTTGCACATCTTTACCCTTGGCTACCTTGTGAAGCAAACATTCCCACTACTTATGTCCCTCTTCTCCACACTTGAAGCACTAAACTTTTGATGAGCTGCTACCTTGACTCTTACCTCCCTTTCTTGGATCCTTCCTAGTTTTACCCTTCTTATCATCTCCTTCAGTCTTCTTATCTTGGCTATCCTCATCTTCATATTTGGATTTAGATCCCTTCTCCTTCCCTTTAGAAGTTTGTTTTCTCCTATTTCCAAATCTACCCAATTTCTTCTTACCCTTGATTGCCAAATCATAAGCCTCGTCAAGGATTTATGGCTTATAAAATGATAACTCTTTTTGGTACACTATTTTGAGTCCTCCTAAAAGATTAAATCTTGCTCATACTCCTCCCAGTTTACCTTAGCTCGATGGAATAGATTACAAAATTTAATTTAAAATTATTTGACACCTTTCCTTAGGAATATCAACTTCATATTGGTTTCTTATCTCTAACAAGATTGTTCAAATTTCCTATTCAACTAGGTATTTCATCATATCCCAATCTCTAATAGACTGACTGTTTATCTTTCATAACCTTGGAACTCCTTTTCCCACCATGTAGAAGCCATACCTTTTAATCTAGATTCAGTAATAGGTACCCTCAAGTTATTTGATACCTCTTCCAATAGAAAATTCTTCTCAACTACCTTCAACCAACTTGCAAAAGCATTGGTATCATCTACATCATTGAAAGTCTTCAACTCTACATATGGAAGTCTTGAAGCATTTCTAAATGCTTTGGCAAGCCTTCCCTCATCTTCATCAGAAGCTTGCTTGAAGAAGTATTAAGCACCATTGAGGCCCTTGGAGTTATTATTTGAGGAATAGGATTCCCTCCCATTAGAATCCTTGGCTGATGATGTCCTACACTCCCATAGCTAGATTGACCTTCCTCTTCATCTACTTCTTCTCCACCTTGTTGTGAAACTTCTTCATTTGAATGTACATGCTCTTCACCTTCATGTGGTAGAATATGTCTAGGACTGGCTTGCTTGTCCACCTTCCCGCTAATTTCATATAATCCAGTAACCATAATTTGAAAGGTTGACTTCATGCTCTCCATGTCATGATACAGATCTTGCACCTGTTTCTTCTTGGGTGTCATTTGAAACTGACAAAATCCTCAACCAAAATCCAAGCAGCAATAAAACTAGCTCTGATACCAATAACACTAGAGCATGTTCACTCCACAATTAGATCACCTTCAATGTAGTAAATCCAGATATTATGGAAAGATAAATTGATTTGCTAGAAAATAAGAAAATTAATTATCTTCAATTAAATTATGTGAAGATTACAACAAGGTTCACACAACTCATAAGCATCCAACAACCTAACACACTCAAATGATATTGCAGAGCATGAGGCTCTACAATCACACAAAGATTGTTCTAAATGCAAGACACAACCAAGAGAAATCTCTTCCACAACCTGGGACCTAAATCTCAACTCACAAGGGAGATACAAGACAATAGAACACATAGATCAACACACTACAAGATAATCTTGGAGCTACAATCTCCTATTGCACCCACCCAATCTCTCTTGCCCAATTCTCCTTGCATACAAACTCTTCTTCTCTTCATGGATGAAGGCATACATAATTATACATATTTAAAACCCTAAGAAGCTTTATATTTACCTCCTTATATGTTTTCCACATGGATCTGGAGTCTTTTGGATGTTTCCAAGAATCTTCATCATAAAAATTCAAAACAATAACTTCCCAAAAACTGGACACATGCATCCAGATCTTCTCTAAACGCAAAATTTGTAAAAACAACTTGTAGGACAAGTACAAGGGAACTAGAAGAGGTGTTCCTACACCAACAAGTGGAACCAAGAAAACAACAATTACATCCTTATGTTTACTACCTAGATGATGTGCATCTAGAAAACTAAAGTCTATAGAATTTGATTGAATTGATTGTGGATGCTTGTGATTCGTATAGTTAGACATAGGGTATACTCACCACTCATCATTAGCACCATTACTAGGACTTTAGTTAGCTATGTGCACTACCTAGAAAGTTAGTGAAATCATTCAACAACATTGTGATGAACCCCAAAGTCAAAATCATTCAAACAAATAATAATAACACATGCACACTATTTTTCTTAAGAATTGATATGGCTTCCTCTCATAGGGAAAACTCTCCACCACTCTTTATGAGCAATTCCAATCAACAAAAGAAAGAAAGCCAAAAATCACCCATGTCCCAATAATTTAAGATGGTATATACTTGTCTGGATGCCTACACTCTAAACTTCACCTTCATCCTACACTAGGATGAATAGTTGTTGTGGAGGAACCTAGAAGACAACATTGTGTTACCTCCCGGTCGATCTGTTCCTACAATGTTGCTTAACAATCTCATCAAATTAGGCATTGTAGGACTCAAAGTAAAGTATGAAGTGCAAGATCATGCTTATCAAGATTATCATCTCACACAAGCACAAAAGAAGAAATATCGGCAAATGAAAGCCCAATATGAGGCTACAAAAGGCAAACGAGGCCACACCCACTTATTCTTATAGATAGACAAAGAATGTGAGGACTTCTTTTTAGTGATCTCTTATTACACTAATTATCCTCATCTCTTTAATGAGGAGACCCTTAACTAGTGTTTGCAGTCCACTATGAACAACCCTGGTTCTAGGAATAATGAATCCCACAATCAAAGGACCTTGAAAGGGGGCAACCAAGGTAGGAATAAGGACAAACACCAAGAAAAGGAAAAACATGAAAAGGAAAAACATGGTGAATAGGATAGGGATCAAAGAAGGGGGAGTAGTAGGCATTACTCTAGTGTTAGTTCTCCTTCCTCTTTGCCTTCATGTTCCTCATCATCTTCCTCCTCCAACTTCAACTAAAGTTGTAAAGGAAATAAAAATAGTGATGGAGATGACCAATGGCATAGAGATGATCACAAATCCCACTGCAATAGTAGAGACCATTGGCATAGGCAATCAAGGGAGGATCATAATAGAGAAATAAGAAATAGCAAACCTCATCATAGGCATCATGGCCATGACAGGGGCCACCAGGACCATTATTAATATGATGAGCCCTTTCTTACTACAAGGAACATGTTGAACATTGTGAAGGCTATTAAGATAGCAACAAGGCATGTGAAAGATAGCTAAATCAAATAGCTAGATATGAATAATATTCCTAAGTTTGAAGGGGGATATAATTCAAACCCACAAAATCATTTGCAACCCTTTCACAATGCATGTGCCTTATAGAATGTGGAGAATCAATGGAAAAAATTGAAGCTATTTCCAAGGATACTCATCAAAGAAGCTACAAGTTGGTGCTAGTCCTTATAACTAGAATCAATCTAAAGATGGAGTACAATGCCCAAACTATTTAATGATAAGTACTAGATATACTTCTAAGTGTCTAACTTGAGAAGGCAAATATAAGAGTGTAAGCAAGGAACACATGAGTCCTTCGATGTAGCCATGGGCACGTACTACTCTCTATTGCACCAATGCCTAGGCCATGACTATTGTCATCTATTGTCACAGGGAGCAGCTACACCATATAATAGATGGGCTCCAAACTAAAATAAGGAGAATCCTTAGGGTTTATGCCCAAAGGAGATTATCTAAGTTAAGGGTCCATTAGATCCAAAGGCTCGTGAAGCAAGTGGCTAAACAAAAGGGGGAGCTAAAAAGAGAGAAAGTGAAAAAGAGTACAATAGGGATCCCTCCCCTCATAACAGGGAGGTTCATTTCTATGATAATGAGAAGGAGGAACCACTTGATGAAGTGATGCAATGAAAAATCTTACCAATCCAAAAATCTATCTTTGAAATATTAGCTAAGTTTGATAAAATGTGGGTCTTTTTGGATGAAAAATTTTAAACTAATTTGAGAATTTCAAAGAAGAACAGAGATCAAGGAGGTAGTGGATGTGACAAAAGGAAGAAAAAGAAAGCTAAGTGTGCCCATCACAAGGCTAAGGGTAAGGCTACTATAGCAGTAGAGGTTACAAATTCTAAACTTAATGATGAGGGGTGTGACATCTGCCATTATGAACATCCTAAGGGATGTTTCTCTATTATGCCACACTTATAGAAATCTAGGGTGTATGCATTGAATCCTAGATTGGCTAAATAGCAAGCACCTAGGAGGTTTCCTTATCCTAAAGGCAACTATTGGTAGTTCCACTAACAAGCCTACGATCTAAGTGGAGAACCACCTCAGCCTCATGAGCAATAGCAATAGTCGTAACACCCACAATCATGGGAGATGCCACCTCCAAGGTAGCAATACCCTTATCGCTATCCAGATCCTTATGAGTACTACATTCAGCAACCTATCTCTCCATGTGACTCTGCTATTCATGCTTTCTTTCAACACACCATTACCCTCCTGAATATTACAGAGCATCATCTCCAAGGGGGGAGTCCCCCTTTCCTTATTACCCTCCTCATTCTTTCACTCTTGCACCTCCATCCTCAACTCCTTTACCACCTACTCCATCTATGCAAGGAGAAATACTAGCCCAGCCACAATAAAGAAACACCACAAGGATTGCAAACTTATAGTTAGCTCCTTAGTCAAGGGGTTCTAACACTAAGCCTTGAAAAAAATCATTCTTCAAAACCAACAACCCAACAAAGCCTTTACAAACACCTACGACTACTGATCCTACTTCTCCTACCTCCTCTGAAATGTCTCTCAAGAACCCCTCAAATCAAAATGCTCTCAAAATTTTGACCCATGTGGTCACTAATTAGATTAAGGCTAATCATCTTTCTAGGAAGAGATATGATCCTTAGAGTCCCCTCATCTATTTCCAGATAGCTAGAAATGAACCATGCAATGCTCTTCTAAACTCAGGTTTTGGAGTTAACTTGATATCACAAGAGATATACAAAGCTTAGAACCTACCTCCACTCAAAAAGAGCAACATTTTCTTAGATTTGGCTAATCAGTCCATCACTATCCCCTTGAGGTTAGTGGAGGACATTGTGACTAGTGTCTGTGGGTGATCCTATCCTACTAACTTCTTGGTTGTCCTTGTGGATAATTGCAAAGGGAACTTTCCTATCATTATGAAAAGAGCTTGGCTGAGTACCATTGATGCATGATTGGGAATAAGAGACCTCTCCTTGAAGATTTTTAGGATAATGAATTTGGTAAGATTGAATAGAAGTATGTTCCATGCATCATGTATAGTCATGCAAGGTGCCACTACTTGTAGAAATTATGGACCATAAAAAGCACAACACTCAAAGCATGCTAGTAGTATGCAAACATCACAGAAATTCAAAGGTACCTATATATAGCAACCACAAAATATGAGGGCACCTAATGGCTTATAGCTAAAACAAAGGCCAACTTCACAATATGTATGGAACCAACTAAGAGCCTCATAAGCTCTTATGTAGATAGCATGGACAAACTAGAGTGGATCCATTGTCAACTCTTTGAAGAATAAGGCGAAATCAATCGGGAAAAATTGGATATCCTTAAAAAATTCAAGTAAGAGCTCCTTGAGCTAAAAGCTCTACCAACTAGGATAAAATATACCTTTCTAAACAATGGCAATCCAATTATCATCAATGTTACACTTGCTCCCTTATAGAAAAAGAAGCTATTGGAAGTTGTCAATAAATGGCTAATAGTCTTTACTTGGTCATATCATGAGATTACAAGAGTCAATCCAAGGATATTCTAGCATAAGATCTACATAGACTTCTCTATGAAAGCAAGAAAGCAACCACATAGGAGGTTGAACCCCAAGCTCAAATAGATCATCAAGGAGAAGATTGAGCAACTCCTCAAGGCAAGGTTCATTTATCCCACTGTGAATAATGAGTGGATTAACCTACTTGTCATAGAGCCAAAGAAATAAGTGAAGTGGAGAGTCTGATAGATTTCAAACTATTGAACATGGCTACCTACAAGGATCACTTTCCTTTGCCATTTGTGGATCAAGTGTTGGATACCATCATAAGGCATTGCCACTACATCTTTTTGAATGGTTATAGTAACTATAATCAAATCTATATTATGCCAAAGGACTAGGCCAAAATAGCGTTCACAAGTCCCTAGGGGACTTTTGCATATAGGAAGATGCCCTTTGGCCTATGTAATGCTTCTGCTACATTCCAACACTTAATCCTCAACATCTTCCAACAAAAGATCAGTAGTAAGGTAAAGGTCTTCATTGACAACTTCTTCACCTATGTGACTACTTTTAAGCAATACTTGGACCATATGAAGTAAGTGCTTCAATGTTTTATGAAGACCAAACCTAGGCTTAATTGGTAGAAGAGCCACTTGATGGTCTAATAAGGAATTTTCTTAGGATAGCGTATTTCTATCAAGAAGATCAAGGTAGATCTAGAAAAGATAAGGGTCATCCAAGGAATCACCAAATAGCCTGAAACTATTAAAGATGTAAGGTCATTCCTTGGGTACACTAGTTATTATAGGCATTTCATTGAAAACATTTTAATACTTGCCAAACCATTGGTAGAGCTTACAAAGAAGGATGTCTCATTCATCTAGACTAAGAAATGCAAGCATGCATTCTAGCACCTTAAGAAGAAACTTGTAGAAACACCAATTACAAGCACTAGATTAGTCTAGACCATTTCATATCATGATAGACACATCCAACTATGCATTATGATTCATGCTTACACAACTAGATTACAAGAAACATCCATATTATATCCACAATGTAAGCAAGAGCATTATGGGTACACAACTAAATTACACCACCACTGAAAAAGAACTCATGGAAGTGGTGTATGCTCTAGAGAAATCTAAGCACTATGTGCTTGGATATAAGGTGTTTGCACACATAGACCATAGTGCTATAAGGTTCCTTATGAACAAACCAATGGTGAGCTCCTATGTTTTACAATGGTGATCTTGCAAGAGTTCAATCTTAAGATGGTGGACAAAAAGGAAATCAAGAATGTGGTAGTTAACCACATGTCTTAGTTATGATGGAATAATAAAAAGGAGGAGAGCCCACTCTTAGACTAATTCCCTAATGAACTGCTCTTTGCTAGTTCTATGAATGAACAAGACCCCAAGGAAATCAATTAGTATAGAAACATATTTTTCTACCTACTCACTCAAGATATGCCATAAGCATGGGATAATAAGAAGAAATAGTAGTTTCTTCACCAAGTCAAACATTTCATGGAGATCAATGGCAACCTTTATAAGGTTTGCGCAGATGGCCTAATAAGATGGTGTGTCCTTGATGTAGATCAACTGTGAGTCCTCTAAGATGCACATAAGGATCCTTGTGGGGACCACTATGCTAGGAGGTGAATGGCCATTAAGATCCTCATGGTAAGATATTATTGGCTAACACTTTTCAAGGATGCCCATCATTGCATCTACTCCTATGATCAATGCCAACATGATGGGGGGATGATTACTCATATGGAAGGGTTCCAATAGTGAATCCAACCACTGGAGCCTTTCAAACTTTGTGAAATTAACTTTATGGGGTCCATCAACCTCATTTCCAATGGGAAGGACTATATAATTGTAGTTGTTGACTATTGCATGAAATGGGGTGAAGCTACAACCGTCACTAACTATACATCCTCTACAGCAACCTAGTTTATACAACAATGTGTTGTAAATAAATTTGGCATACCAATAGCACTTATTTCTGATAATGGAACACACTTTACAGCAACCACTTTTTGTAAACTCATGAGGTTGAGCATAAATTAACAACTCATACCATCCCCAAGCCAATGGTCAAGATGAATTCACAAATAGAGAGATAACCAAAATTTTAACATGCACCATTAGTAAATATAGGAGGGAATGGAGCTCTAAATTAACCAATGTCCTTTAGGCTTATTGTTTAACATGGAAACTTTCTATTGGATACTCTCCCTATGAGCTCATGTATGGAAAGCTCCCAACACTTCCTATTCAAGCATAACTTTTTACACTATCAATTACATGTGAGCTCAACCTAGACATAAGTCTAGCATAAAAAGAATAATTGATGAACCTCAATGTACTAAATAAGAACCAATTAGTGGCCCTATCATCTAACGAAGTACACGAGTACAACAAATGACATCATGACCTTATGATTAGGAAAGTTAAGCTTGAACTAGGTGATAAGGTGGTCTATTAGAATCCTATGCATGTTCCTCAATGAATGAACTTTCAAATGTTATGGAAGGGCTCTTATATCATCTATGAAATCTTTTCATCTAGGGCCATGTTAATCTATTAACCTAATAGCCTAAATAAGAAATTGTTACTCAACACTCAACAAATAAAACCTTTATATGAACAACAAGTAACCAATGGACACAATGCCTCAATAGATGATCAAGCAGACTTTATCTTTTGGATCTCCCCATTCCAACTTAATCATGGAGGATATGGCCATCCATATTAAGATCTTCTAAACTAGTTCCTTTTTTTTTCTTTACTTTTTTGTTTTACACTATCTTTCATACATTTTCTCTTTCTTGAATATTTTACAATTTTTTCTATATTTTATTTTATTTTATTTGCATTTCTCTTAAGTTATTCTCCTTTTTTTTTATTACAGCCAAGGCCTAGTACAACTATAGCTACTATCAATGATGGTTTAAAACTTTATTAATTACTTGATTGTAAAATGACTAGATTTTATTTTTAGAACTTTGACATTTACTAATGGGACATTAATTCTTTTCATGTTCATAAGCAATGAGTCCATGTCATCCATCACTTCACATAACTCTATGATGTTTCCTCATTTTGGAAATATGAGGTCCCTTCTTAATAAGAACTTATAATGAATTAGTGACCTTTGTACTTTTCAAACTTGGGATGAATTAAGTGGATTGACAAGGCTATGACTTCAAAGGAATTGGTCACTTTTGTACCTGCCTACCATCTAAGTTACATAAGTGCTCTTTTTAGATTTCTCACCATTCCATTGTTGACCAATAACAAGAAGAAAATTCATTACATGATGTGGTTCCCATTCAAAAATAATAATAATGATGGGAATTTAAAGCACATCACTTAGAAACAATAATAGGCTACAAGCACCTGTTATGGGGCTAGGAAGACATGTTACCAGGAAGACATGTTACCCATGTCTAAAGGCATTCTTCTAACTAAGGTCATCTTCACTTCCTGCTTCTCTTTTCTTATTCTTTAGGAATATTGAGTGGTCTATGGGGATTTTCTTATTTCTTTGAGGATGGAATGGTCTAAAGTATGGATGTGAAGTCACTAGAAGTGGATGGTCTTGATTTGGACTAAGCAAAGGAGTTTCTTAGGTCATATTTAATCACATCTTCCACAAGGGACTTCATGTGACCACCATGAAGAACTCCATTCTACTCTCTCTCTCTCTCATCCACTAATTCTTTCAATAAACCACCTGACTTCCTATTTTCATGACTATTTCAATGAGTTCATTGATAAACAGATGAAACTCTTTGATGATTTCTGTGGTAATTTGGTCTTTAATGATCCACAATCATTAATCATCCTTGGGGCCACTAACTCATTGGTTTGAGGGCATGCAAGGGCATTCATTAAGGGCATGTGCCCACTATGGGAAGGATCCACTTGCATACTTCTTGGTTGGGATGGTTAAATTTCTTATTCCTTGGTCATTTTTCTTTCAAAACCTTATGAATTCCACATCGATTACATCTAGTTTTGTACTCATTGACCAATAATCTCCACATCAATGTCCTTTTCTGCATCCATTTCTAGCCCTCTTCAAGCATTTCATCTTATTCTTAGCTTTTCTAGCTTCCTTTGGACTCCAATTTTTTGCAAAAACTTCTTATTTTTCCTTTTTTTTATGTGAAAAAAACTGTTTCTACAACTACATCAACATATCCCCATTGATGCATCCAAATGTGTCAATACATCCAAATGCATCAACCCATCCCCATCAACGTAGGAAAAAATGCTATAAATAGAGGTTGGGCCTTAGCTATTTTTTCCACATTTTCCATTCAATGCCAATGCATCTTTTGCCATTTTCAAAGCCCATAACCTTTCTAATCCCATAACATTTGAATCACGTATCCAATTCACTCCATTCTTTGATCCTACAACTACCAGAGATGAGCTTTACATCATGTGGGCCATAAACCATAGGTTTTTGAAGAAAATGTTTTGAAATTTTTCTAACTCTTACAAGGTTTAAGTAATAAAATAATATTAAATACCATTGATTCACTTCAATTAAACCTCACAAACAAACTTTGGTAGCTATCAAAATAAAATAAAATTAAAATAATCAATCCACCATAATCACAACTCAACCGATGTGTAACTGATCAAAAGAGACAAAGTATCCAAGTATTTAGGTTACACATAAAATGCTAATCTTTAGCAATGTTATGACTACAAATGGCTAAAAAACCACAAGAAAGAGAACCATCCCAATCGAGGGATAAATGACCTAGAAGAGGAAGTGGCCAACAACCCCAAGAGAAAGCAACAAAAACACATGCAACAGGACCTCTTCAAAATGAGCCTAAATTAGAATCTGTTCAAAAAAATTCCCTTAGTTGAAACCAATCAATCACAACAAGACAAAGTGCCTAGCCTGGGACCAAACTTAAAGGTCACTTTGATGGAAGCCTACCTATGGAAAATTTGCTCCAAGAAGGTTCAAAGTGTAGTTCTTCAAGAACTAAACTTTGGCCCTTTCTTGGACTTGGCATCAAAAGAGGTCAAAACACAACTTCAAGACTCTCCCATGTGGTCCATCCTTACTTCTAGTGGGGAATGTAGATGGGGGAAACATACCTCTTTTGGAACAACAAATAGGTTGATGCCATGTTAAAAATAAAGGACATCAGTGTATCCTACTATGTGGAGGTCATTACAAAGGCCCTTAGGTTATTAGATACTAGGAAAACCTTGGTAGAAATCTTGATGTAGGTGAACTCACAAGTGAAGAAAGAATGGATCCAACAATGTAATAAAGTGGATCATAAGGAGTACAATGCACTCACCAAGGCAAAGAGGGCCTACTTCAAAATTGTAGCCTATCACCTCAGCCCAATAATGAGGCCAAGCAAAATAATAGCCTTCTCTACTAGCAAAAAGAGAAGCAACCACCAACACAAGAAGAAAAAACATTGAAGGCTCATGCTGCCATTGAGCACATGCACAAGATCCATGAGCAACTCCTATAGTGGTAGTCGGAAATATCAAGTGATGGTGACCCATCAATCTACTAGCCAATGTTGAGCCATCTCAATGAGGTTACATGCACTATGAGATGGCTAGAGGATACTACACTATTGTTCACTACCCAAAGGATATAGGCTTCCATAAAATCAAATTCAAGCACCAAGGAAATGATGGTGTCCCTCCCAAGATAAAAATAATTCACAAATATTTTTCAAAACATCAACACTTTCTCTGTGCACCTAGAGGAGGGTGAGGGGGCAACTATCTTAGTAATGCAACACCAAGGGTAGGAGAAAATGGTGGAGGTGGTGGTTGACCATGTGGCAAAAGCATTGAATGCTCATGTAGCCACTATGCCAAATATTGTTGCACTTAAGGACATATAGACATCCAAAGAAGAAGCCAATGGAAGACTTAGCATAGCCCAACATGAGGAGGTGTTAGACCAAATGGTAGGAACTAGGAAACCACTTTCAAAGGTCCTTAATCTTTTGGATAACATCATTTCCACCTAGTCGACACTATTGAAATCTAGGGACAAGCTCATCATTACCAATGACAACTACTTCTAAAAATTGATAATTGGTTGTTGAGGTTGTGTAGTTGAGAGCCTAATTAGCTAATCCCATTATTCTCAATGAGGTTATAACAAGATATTAAGCATTTTTAGAGCTTCAAAACAAATTGAGAGTGGTTAAGAACATAAAGGAGATAGTGTTCTTTGAAGCATCCATCTTAGAGGCCTTGGCCTACAACACTAAGAAGGATCTATTAGAGGTCTGCAAGGAGAATCTAGTTTTGACCAAAACTAATTATTGCCTGTAGAATGTCAAGATCCAAAAGGACCAATTGGTAGATTTTTAATAATAATAGCAAGAGCAACTTACCAAGGTGACCATGGACTTAAGGAGTTTGGCTACTAAAAACTAAAATCTCTCAATGAAGGAGGTCTGCATGCTTTGCCAAAAATTAGCCATTGAGATAGCTGCTTGGAAGAATGAGGTCTTTAAGTTTAAACAAGTGAAAAATCACTACAGGGACTAGGTTGGACTTCTCAAGGAAGTTAATGAGAAAGAAATCCAACTAGCCAAGGTGAAGACAAACAAGGCCCTACAACAACTCCAATAAGGAGGTGACATGTGGCAACCCATCTTTGATGGACTCAATGCATACAACAAAGTAGAAATCCTCCTAAAGGAGTTATAGATCAAGGAGATGATAAAATATATGGAGTTAGCCAACCTATGATATACAAACTTGGCAATGCTAACTATTAAAAGGCCAAGGCCAAAACTAGAGAGATAAGTGACCAACTCTTATCTCTTGTACAAGGTAGCGTTCAAGCACCACAAAGACATGAAGCAAAAGCTAGAAATAGCTAATGTTGAGCTTGAAGTTCTTAGATCCCACTTGATAGAGTCATGATCAATGGCTAAGAACTTAGCCAAGAGGATGAACAATTATCAGAAGCTACAAAATTCTATTAGAGCATTCAACATCGAATGCAAATAATTCACTGCCTAGTTCATGAACATTAAGGAGTTGTTCCCAGCCATGCCCTATCCATGGGGTTTTCCTATACCATCTCACATTGACAATGCTATGTGAACTATGTATGATCCCTAGACAAAGGAGAAGAAGATGAAAGCAATTCTGGATGCTTTTCATCTTCCACCAAAAGTAGCAGCTATAGTAGGAGGGCCACAATTACCTTAACCTCAACTACCACATGCACCAAAGCCACAGGAATGTCCTTTAGCACCTCAAGAGACTCCACCTCCTAGGACCATTTGATCTTCTTCTTGTCTTCAACCATCAGAGGAGTTCTAGCTGTCATTTTTTGTAAAGGTGTTCAATTTTGTTTTCATGAACATCCATTTTTGTAATCATTGTTAGTCCATACACTTTGGCACTTAGTGTTCGTTTTTATGTTAGTCAGTTAGTTGATGGTTTCATACCTTCCCAAATTTTGTAAGAACCTCAATCCTTTTTTCTATTCACTCAAGGACAAGTTTTCACTTAGTTGTGGGGGTATGATGAATAGTCATCAATGGGCTATGTCAATGCATCCCTATTGATTCATCCCCATTAACATAGCCCTATCGATGCATATGTGTCGATGCATCCCTGTTGATGCATCACCATTGATATAGCCCTATCGACACATATGCATCAACATGGTGTCTAAGTTTGCTTATATAAATGGGTGCACCCACCACATTTATGACATCAGTTAGTCAATAGCTTAGGAAAGTTCATGTAGTTTTTTTCTGCAATAATTAGAATATTTTTTAAGTGTCCCTAGTAAGAGTCAAGAAGTGTATGGATCCTTATTCAAGCACTGATGTACCTGAACACTTTGGTGTGATGACAATAAAGACAAACTTCTTGAAATACCTTATAGCATTTGGAAATAGTTTAATGTTTACTTTAATGCACTTTACTATTCATGAAATTTACTTCCATGTCCTTAGTTAATTAAATATGATTAATTAATACACATAAGCATGATCACCTCAAGCATAACATTAATGCTTGATAATCCTAGGAGTGCTAACACTTGGTAAGCCAGCAGCATTGTAACACGTTCATGATGTGTATGATAAGTGGAAGTAGATGTTTTTGTTAAGAAATAGCTTAAGGCATTAGATAGTTATTAGATTAATTAATACTTAATCACTTTGTTTCACACTTAAGCTAAAATAGATAAAATTATAATAATTCATGTGCCTTGGTTACACTTAACCATATGGTTGTACTTACTCAAGTGGAACCAAGAAGACAACAATCATGTCCTTAAGTTCACTACCTAGATGATGTGCATCTGGAAAACTGACGTCTATGAAATTCAACTAGATCACTAGTGGATGCTTGTGATTCATATGGTTGGACATAGGGTATTTGCTGCTCATCACTTTGTAACAAATGATGTAATTATTGTAATAAGACTCAAAATGGTACATTTTAATAATGGTCATATCTCTTTATGTAACCTTTGGGGTTTTGACCTAAGGTATTTACACCTAGGAATTAGAGGTTGTGCCAACATGGATTTGTAAAGTTAGTAAAGAAGAGTAACAAGTGTTGGGTAAAGTGGGATATGAAGGTTATTGGTGATCCCTGGCCAAGTATAGGGCTAACCATGGCAATAGTACTAGATTAGTTATATGGGATAAATGTTAAAGGAAGATAACCTCAAAGCTCCCTTAAAGCATGATACAAGTATACTATTTCCACATTAATAAAGCTTCCTTTTCATTTCTTTCTACATTTTTCCTATCACATTCATTATGCATAATGTTGAATATTATGTATATTTGACATTTACCATGACATCCAAAAAAGGAATACCACAATTTGTATCAGAGTAAACCATGCTCTAGTACTAATAAAAAATAAGAGTTAACTACAATCCAATGATAAACCATGAGCCATAATCCAAGAAAAAACATAAACCATCACCAAATATGCATTATGTCAAAGATAAATCATGCAACCAACAAGATACCTTCCCAACAACTTCCATGAATATTTGCAACTAGAGTTCAAGGAGATTAGACTACACACAACAAGGTACACAAACTGCGAAGACTCTATTAGGATAATGGTAACATTGATCTAGGTAACTTTTAATCATCTTGTAGTAATCTTAGATTTTCCCCTTAGTTGTCTAATATAATTCTTATATCTCTTTCATGAGGCTAGTAACCTATAGCCAAAGTATTTTAGGATGTTAACTTGTTATGAGTCTTTCCTTCCCTAAACACATGGACCCTAATAGTTTGATCTTGCATACCCACATTTAGATTTTAATCATCAATGAACATAAGGAATTCAAGCTAGTCATAAGATTCCCTCATTAATATTTAACCAATAATGATCAATAGTAAGAGTTGGTAGGAAAATTGATCCCTATTAGACAATAGTAAGTTCTGCTAGCCAACTGAGCATGGTGATCCTTATTTGATTCACCTAGTTTGCCAGCACATTATAATGGAAGAGAATCTATTACAAGTCCTAATTTTACCAAGAGGCCACATTATGCATGTCAATTCAACCAACATAGGCTATTGTAGTCTTCCAAAATCATGAAAATTTAACTTAGTTTTTAAACCATAAAAAATGGCCAAAACATAGTACTTGTCAAGAAAATTTTAATGGTTCTAATTTTTTCTAATTAGACTTATGATTTAGATGATATTGAGTTTAGAATATTTTCATAAAGCATGCTATAAATTAAATTAATTTTTAGAGGTTTATAAAGTTAAAGAAAATAAAATTACATTTAAAAATTGAGGCATGGATTCAAATGCACAACCATGTACTTAACAAATAAAACTCTTAACCATCATTTTGCAAGCCCCTGATCTCATGTTCCAAGTTGTAATAAAAGAAGAGACATTGAATACTAATATAAAATTTTAAAAGTTTAATTTGATAATAAATAAATAGATTTTCAAAATGGAGCCATTCCATATCTAAGATGGTATCTCTTTGTAATTAATAATGTAATTATTGTAATAAGCCTAAAAGGACACATTGTAATAACAAGCATGTCTCTTGAGGTGACCTTTGGAGGTATGACTTAAGGTATTAGAGGTCATGCCAATATAAAGATATGGAGCCAATATATACGAGTAACAGCTATTGAGTGAAGTCAAATAGAAAGATGACTAGTTATCCTGTTGGGTACAAGCCTAACTGTGATGGCAATGCTAGATTACCTCTATAGAATAGATGTCGAAAGAAGATACCCTAAGTAACCCTCATAGCATGATCCAAATGTACTATTTGTACATTTATAAACCTTCCTTGTTATTTCCTTTTGCATTTTCCCTATTGTATTCATTACGCATAATGTCGAATGTCACATATATTTAATGTTTTCTATGACATCTACAAATGAAGTATCACTAACTAAAAATAAAATGACCACTAAATAAGAATAATAATTAAGCAATTAATAGCATTATGTAAATAAGTATTACATACATCTCATTCCTAATGTAAAATCCAAGTGCCTTATCTTACGTTAGTCTATTCACATGTCTACAAGGAACATGATCTATTTCTTAGCTTCAAGTTCTGCTACTAGAGTTATTTTTAGTTTCTCTATGTCATTGTCCAAGTTATCATTTAGACAAGTCATGCATATTGTACAATAAAGAATTGGTTGAAAAATTAACACCTTTTATCTCTAAAGTGGGTAGGGCTAGGATGTTGCTTGATAGTTGTTATTCCTCTTCATTCACCATTTATTTTAAGAGAAAGAAGCTACCTAAAGACCTCCACACATACAATACCATTGTTAACCATTGTAGATATTATGTCAAAGGTAGTCAATTATGACTATAATTTCTTTGCACACAAAAGAAATTAAAATACAATTATTAAATAACATCATCAATTTATTTTATTATATTTTTTAGATCAAAACAATGATGAATATAGGTCATGTAAATTAAATGCATGTTCACTAGAACTTGCAAACTTTGTGAGACATACATAATTTCAAATATAAAATAAGTTAGAGTTATGCATGTTTTGAAATTATTTGTAAATGATGATGAAAAATAATACCATATTATATTTTGTTAAACAAATGTTGCTACCAAGGTTCATTCTACAAGTAGACACATTGTAACACTTCACAAAATATAAGTTTCATTAGAAAGATGGATATATAAAATGTATAAAAAAATTTCAAAGAGACAATGGTAAGTATTACTATTTTGTCATGAAAATCATTAATATTGATCCATGTGAGGTTGTTACATTCCACTAACTTTAGTCTTAACATTTGTTAACAATTGGACATTGTCTCTTATCAATAATGGTTACCTCTACCAAAATGTGTATCTATAATAATTGTAACTTACAATTCCTTGTATGAATAGGCCTTGAGACTACATGAATACATGCCTATTGATACTACTAGTAGCCTCCTCTTCACCTATTTATTTCTCACTTGTTATTACCATTTGAATCTTCAAAATCTTTGGCACATTATTATGAGTCCCTCACATGTTGGACAAATTAACATTAGAAGGTTCATCCACTTCATTCAAGCCATTAGGGATGAGAAAATATGCCCTTATTTTATGAAAATGCATCCCAAATCAAGAAAAAATTTTAAAAATTACCTATTAAATAAAGACTTCATGGGGTGCCTCCACTTTAATTTGCTTCACCAATTCTACTTTATAAAATTTGGGAACATAAATTTTACCATCTCTACATAAAATAACATTATTATGATTTTCTCTAGATGATATATTATTCCATATGCTTAGCATTTAATTTCTTTTGATAATTCAAGAATTGAAGTGTTCTATGATCAATTAACAAAAGAAATTCATATTCTAGCAAGTAACATCTTTAATGCTTGATATCTTTAAGTATAGCATACAATTCCTTCTTGTATACAATATAACTTTGTTTAGATTCCTTTAATTTTTTTTAGAAAAGAATGTAATTTGCTTACCCTCTTGAGAAAGCACACCTCCAATAGCAAGCCAACTTGCATCTACCTCTACTTCAAATTGCTTAGAAAAGTTTGAAGTTGTCAAAATTAGAGCACTACAAATCTTTTCCCTTAATGCTTGAAAAGAATTCTCCTTTGCATCATTCCATACAAAAGTTAAATTCTTCTTCAAACAAGATAGCATAAGCCATGCAATAAAACTAAAATTTTTAATGAATCTTTTAGAGAAACTAGCCAAACTAAGAAAAGATCTCACCTCTCCTACGTTTTTAGGTAAATGTCACTCCTTGATTGTCTTGATCTTACTTGGCTTCATCTTAACTTGATTCTTAGAGATAATATGACCTAAGTAGATAATTTTGTTCTTCATACAATGATATTTCTTAGTGTTAATCACCAATTAAGCTTTATGTAACTTTGAGCACACCAATCTCGATGTTACACATGATCATCTTTATTTGAGCTATAAACAAGAATATCATTAAAGAAAAAATGCAACATTTTCCAATAAGGTCTCTTAAGACATCATGCATAATCCTTATAAATATGACTAGAGCATCAGTTAGTCCAAAAGGCATGACTACCCACTCATACAAACTATCATGTGTCTTGAATGTCATTGTCCATTCATATCCTAGTCTAATTCTAATTTGATAATATTAACTTTTCAAATCAATCTTTGAAAATATTTCAACATTATCCAAAACATTAAGAATATCATCCATTTTAGGAATAGTAAATTTTTACTTAATGGTGCTTCTATTATCAACTTTAGAATTAATAAACATTGTCATCTCATGTATATCTTTCTTGGAAACAACAACAACTAGAACAATACATGGAGAAATATATTTCTTAATAAAACCATTAGAAAGTAGCTTACTTACTTATGCAACACCTCCCTCTAATGTAGAGTCATTCAATAAGTCCTTTCATTTGGAATTGTAGCTCTAGGCATGTAGTTAATTTGATGCTGGATGGATCTCATTAGAGGAAGCCTTTCCAATTTTCCTTTAAAGACATTAACAAATTTTTGTGCTAAAGATTACATAGTTGATGGAAGTTCACTTTATGTCTCTTCTTCACTTGTTGTAATGGTAGAAATAATGACAAATCCATGAACATGTTTCTTGAGATATTCTTTTTCACAAAGCAAAATCAATGAAGCATTAATATATACATTTTTCTTATATTTCTACACTATCATTGGAATTAATTAATGAATTCTATCTCTATGAGGGACTAATCAAATATTCTTAGATCCATCACAAGTAGCCTTTTTATCATAATTCTAAGATCTACTAAGTATAACATCAACACTATATATGGGAAGAATTTCATATTTTACTTAATCTTTGAAAGAACCAATTCTAAAAGATAAAATATACCTTTTCTTTACCTCTTGAAAATTATCTTTAGGGAGCCAATACACTTTTTAAGGCTTAGGAAGAGGAAATTTCTTCAATCCAACTCTATTAACAATCATAAAAGAAATAACATTCTCTTGATCACCTTCATATATCAAGATGTGAAGCCATTTTCCACTAGAGAGATATTTAGCCCCAATTTTAAAGAGTATTTTCCTCAAAGGACATTCACTAGCACTGACATTTTCCATAAATGAATTAAATTTAGTAATATCTTCAATTAAAGGAGCATTAGGATTACCTTCATTTAAATACTCCCCTTTCTCTCCAAAGACTAAAGCTCCTTGCCTTTTAAAGACTTTAGTTTCTTAAATTCTCATTACTTATGTCCCAATTCTTCACAACTAAAGCATTGTACTTTAGAAGTATTATTATTTTTCTTAACTTTTCCCTTCATGGAAGTGTGTTTCTTGGAATCTTAGCCTTCCTTATTCTTCTCTTGATTTTCATGAGAATTACCCTTGGCATTACCTTTCTCCTTTGCTCCCTGATCTTCCTTAGAAGCCTTGGAGTCTTTGCCTTTGGAAGCATTAGGGCCTTTGTTAAAGCCTTGAAGATTCTTGTCAACCTACGAGCCAAATCAAAAGCCTAATCCAAGGTTCCAAGCTCATAGAAGATAAGTTCTTACTTAAATTCATTATCTAAATCACCTTGAAAATTATAAGCTTATGCACATTCATTCCAATGTACCTTAGCTTGCTAAAAAGCTTTGTAAAATTTTATGTAATATTCCTTTACAATTTTATCTCCTTGTTATATATATTTCAACCTTTGACTCTTATCTATGATAAAACTTTTCAAATCTTTAATCATGCATGAATTGCATGAGAGAGCAATTTTTAATAGGAGTACCATTACTTACTATATAAGAATGACTTTCCTTCTCTCACCATACTTACGACATATCTTCAAGCTTAGTTGCAACATATGATACCTTTTGATAATCTTCTACACCTTCAAGCTTAAAATATTTGTTAATGAGCTTAAGCCAAGAGAGAAAGGATTTAATACCTTCCATTTCATTGAAGGATTTAAATTCAATATGAGGCATTCTAGAAGCATGTCTAAAAGCTTTAGCAAGAGTAAGCTCAATTCCTTCATCTTAATTCTTCTGAATTTTGTAAAGAAGGTCTTTCTTCTCTTTCCTTGAAAAGATGAACACTTGAGACTTATTCTCAAAACTTGGAGCATGAACAAGTTCATAATTTTTTTCTTCATTTTTTTCAAACTCTTCATTCTCAAAAGGAATATCATCTTCAAGAGAAGGCATGAATAAATGTTTTGAAGATGCCTTTGGTGAAGAAGCATGTCCTTTGTTCTCTTCTAGTTTTATAAGTTTTTCAACAATGGAATAGAAAGAATTTCTCATGTATTCCATGTTTTTAGTCAAGGCTTAAACTATCTTCTTCTTTAAAGCCATGATGAAAATGCTAAAAGATGAATTTCACAAAACTCTACAGGAAGATGTAAAAGATCAAGAGGATTCAAAGTAATAAAACAAGAATTACTAAAATCTTAGTAGAAATGAGTTCAAGACACTCAAACCCTAGCTATTACAAGTAAATAATAAGTACTCAATTCTACAAATACTTTTCAAATCTTTAAAGATATGATCAACTTGTGGATCAAAGACGTTTTCCAAATCCTAAAGAGAAAGGAAAGAACTATTAATTAGGAATTCAAACCAAATTTGATGATATGAGGAGTAATTCCTTGTAATTGATGTAAGGATACTTTACTTGAAATGAATTGTCTTCAAAGCCAAGGCTCTAATAATAATCTAATAATAAGCCCTCTTGGATTCCACAATCCAAGCTTACTCAATGGCAAAGAACCAATAGAATTTCACAATTGAACAAGGATGAAAATTGAGAAATTTGTTCTAGCTCAAAATAAGATTATTACAATGAACAAAGGAAGCAAAGACACCCCCCAAGGACAAACAATCAAACTATCACACCTCTCTTAATGCAAGGTAGATCATCAAGGAATAATCACACACTCTCAATTGCTCAAGAAGATCTCGCTCACAATCTCTCAAGTATTAGATTTCTTAGAATGAGCTTAGCCACATTCTCTTATATTGTTTTGATCTTTTATGGGTTTTTCAAGTGTCATTTCACCTTCCTCAACTATTGGTATGCCTTGAAAATTTTGTTTTTTCTTTAAAAATGATTTGAATGGATACTCTAAGTGACTTTGACTAGCACTGCCCTAACAATTGCCATCCTATGATGAGATTATGTCTACACCCAAGCACACTAGTAAAATGCATATTATTTTTGTTTGTATTTCTTGGTAGACTACAACCCCACTGTGACTATGTTGTAATTCATAACTTAGAGTTTTTGGCTCATTGCATCCTACAGTGACCCACAACTCATCTCCCAACCTAGAAAACACATGAAATAGATTATTAGAAGAAACTGCAACTTGTAGTTGCCCATAGGACCATACTACAATTCACCACAACATGCAATGACCTCACAATTCATTGCCTAACATAGAAAATCTATCAAATTGACAATTACAACACTATGACATACTACAATATATAATTACCCACAAGACCAAACTACGATTTATTGCAAAGTGTAGTTACCTTGCATTTGCTTACCTAGACTACATAAAGTACTCCAATAACTACAAACAAACTATCAAACACAAACCTACAACTCCTAATACTACTAGGACATAGTGAAGATAAGGATTACCTCTAAGAGTGGGTTGATGTCCTCATCAAAATATAGTAGAGATTTGAATTATTTGAGAAAGAAACTACCAATGCCAAGAAGTGTGCTTGGATATACCTCTTGATTTTTGTAGATGTTGATGTGTTCACTTTAATCAATGTATGGTTTAGAATGAAATGGATGATGTATAGGTTGTCTCAATGTCATGATATGCTCAAAAGTAACCATTGAAGAATTGTCAAGAATGGTTTTTCAGAAATTCACTAACAAAGCATTGATACACCTTCCGAAAAGAAATAAAGATCTCCCACACATGCAACACACAGCAAACTCTCTTACCACTCTAAATTCCAGTGCTCAAGAGTGTGTTTAATTTTCTGATCATCAAAGTTGACTTTATTTAAATTTTGAAAATTTTTCATTAATATGCATCATGGAGAAAGCAATTTAAAATACATCTAAATTTTAATACAATTGAAACTGAAGTTTTAGTTATATTTACTTAGGACAATAACAAGTTTACAATTTCTTTTATAAATTTAAATAACATATTTCAGTCGTTAACACTATACATATGTATATTGATGATAAAGTGTAGATAATTTTCAAAATTACCAGTTAAAAATGCAGAAAAAAAAAGTCTCTGTGATTTGCAAGTAGAGTTTTACTTCGCATGTATTTCACATGCAAAATTTGGAAAACAGGCAATACCTTCTAACAATGCCCTTGGAAGAAACCCATGCTACTGGGGAAGTGTCAAACTTGATGATAGATCGTCCCTTTTGGTCGTTTTGTAATTCATATCAGCCGTGGGTTGACGGTCATCGCAAAATTTGATAAATCCAGGCGTTGTTGGAGTGGGGAGTGGCTCTGATGATGTAAGCATAGATAAGACTTTGAGCACTGGCGGTCTCAACGATCGTTCGTTTTGCGTGCAAAAAAGTCCCACATGGATGCATCTGATCGCTTGCTCTTGCACACAACTCAATTTAATGGTTTCATCGACAATATCAAAGTCACTACCCTCTTGAAATAATACCCATGCCTGAACCTAAAAGATATAAAGATGCATTTTTAAAAAGCAACTGTTGGTGTTTCAAAGATGGAATTAGATCTACAGTGCAGTTTAGGTGTCTGCTTGCATTAAAAATTCGAAGATTGATATGACCTCTGGATTTCCCATGGCATAAATCATTGATCACCCTTCCACTAACTATTTTCATTACAAGAACACCAAAACTATAGACATTGCAGATAACTCTCCGTGCCGGACATACTCTGGTGCCAGATATCGGCTACTCAAAAAGCAAAAAGAAAGAAATGATCATCAATATAATATTACGAAAAAAAATGGTAATTCAATAAAATCCTTAATATGTTTTGTCTGGTACTAGTTAAAAACACACAACTATTTTGCTGTGCCATATTCTTACAACGTTCCTACAGCTCTGGTCTGAACTTGGGACCGAGTGTCAGGAAATATCCTTGCTGTCCCAAAATCTGCAACCTTGACATTGTAATATTCGCATATTTGATATCTCTATGGATAATATTTTCCTTATAATCTTCGTGCAAGTACTGTAGCCCTTTGGCAATCCCTAGGATTATGTTAAAACGCCTTGGCCAGTCAAGATGCTTTTTCTTCTCCGAATCTATTAAACATAACAAAACAGAATCTTAAAATGAAAACCAAGAAAACAGCAGGGTGCCACACAACCTTGAGAACTAAAATAAAAAAACTGAGAGGAAGAAAAACTCACCAAAAAGAGTTTTTTCGAGGCTACTGTTGAAGAGAAACTTATTAACAAGCATCCTTAAAAGTTTCACAATGTTCTTGTGTTGAACACTGGCCATACCCTTGACCTCATTTATAAAATCTCTCGCAACGTCTTAGGAGCCTACGAAAAGCTTTTTCACTGCTATGTCTTTTCCGTTTGGCAGAGTTCCCTGTAAAAAGCAATGGCAGAAATTATTACCAACATGCATACTACCCTTGGGATTTTTCCAATGGATTGGATAGAGATAGAGTGTGTGTTGACCTTATACACTATGCCGTATCCTCCTTGTCCAACCTTTAGAGAACCCTGGAAATTCTTGGTGTCACTCTTGATATCTTCAGGAGTAAATTCTATGGGACAATCAATTTGGGTAAGATAATCCACCCTCTCATTTGATGATGAAGTCCCTGTTTGCATAGAAAATTAAGCTGAAAAGTGTAAGCCTATGCGTAAACCAAACATGCTTCCAGGCTAATATTAGTGCTTGAGTCATATACCTTCTTGAGGATGATGTTGGTTAGACTTTAGCTTTCTTCTAATCCAATAAATAAGGCACTCTAAAAAGGGAAGGAGAATAAAAGAGCCTGCACTCGCTCCTATAATTGTTGCTAAATTGTTGCTCCTTTTGGACCCACCCGCCCATGGATTAATATTAAATTTTTAATCAACCCAACATATTTTGTAGCCGTTTATGCCATTAGAGTGTCTGTGTAACTTTCTATTAATACTATCATGTATTACCTATTTGCAGCAGAATATTCAATGTATTACCTATTTGCAGCAGAATATTCAAGAATTATGAATAGAATGAAAGTGTAGCTGTAGGGGCTGCAGGAGAATGAAAGTCATGTTTTGCATGAGTAAATGCAGAGGAAAAGAAAAGAAATTTTACCTTGGAAAATCAAAACATACCTATTTTATAATTTATAGTATAGTTTACCTATTGTTCTTCATAGATATTCTGGTTTGGGACGAGCAAGGGCAGAAAAGGTGCGCTGAAGAAAAAGGCAGAAGGATGGAATATTCAAGCTCATGACTTGTGAGATGAATCCATAAATAATGTCAAAAGCTTAATGAAAAGTTGGGTGCTTTTCAAGTTTTATCACAAAAATATTATTTTGAGGGAATGGGATTTATGCCTGAAAATGAATACAGCAGTGGTTATGCCAGTAAGACTAAGAAGATTAAACAGGCATTACCGTTTTACACGGTACCATTGGAGAAGCTTTAGTGGGACACTGGACAACTGAACCATTTTATTGTAAACGCATTGTAAATCCATACCTTGTACAAAAATGCCCTTAGGAGAAGGCGGAATGTTACGACGAGAGCGCAGCGACGCAGGACTTGTAGCAGGTGGAGAGCAAATGGGAGAAGAAGAAGCAGCAGGAGGCTTAATTGCAGGGGCCACAGAAAATGGTGTGATTTCCTATTCCACAAGGCAGCTTCTGAGCACATTTCTGCCTCCTTCACTGCCCTTTGCAGAGCTCAAAAGATCCGAAAGACAGTGGTTCAAGCAGATGTTGCAGTCCTCTGTGGAAAGATCTCGCCAACACTGAACTATCCCATAAATAGTGACGCTGCTGCCTTTGGCAGAACCTGCAGCATATCTGCTTCGTGGATCTGAGCTTGCTTGCGCAATCAGATAGTAAGCAACTGCTGCTTGGTTCTGTCAAAGCTATCAGGGTCTGAAACATTTTGTGGGTTGGTAAGGATACTAGATATCTATCATTGCGCGTCGAAGCTGCCGCGTGAAGTTAAAGAACTCAAATTGCATATAACAAGTTTTACACCGAATCGCAGCTCCCACACTGAGCTTGCAAGTTTCTTGAATCTCCTGTCTGGAAGCCTGAACAACTGAAACACTGGTTGGCCGTCTGGTCTCCTCTGCACTGGAACAAGCCATAGACTGTGTTATTTCCCTGCCCAACAACAGAGATGTTGAATGCTGCAGGTTGTGAAGATGCTTTCACAAGGTTATCCAAGACTGTGTCAATATTTTTGGCCAACTGAGTTCCTTTTGTGTAGTTGCTAAGGTTGCAGCCAGGGTTGGTGCAACTGCAAATGACCCAGCACAGGACGAGCAGTACCAAAGCTGAGACGATGCAGCCGTTCGCCATTACTTTCTTAGTTTCTTGCTAATGCTTAGCTCGTCTGCTAAGTACAACAAGCCGGAAGAAGTTTATAAGCTAAAGTTTGGCGATAAAAATTGTGGTAGTCTGGCTCTGGAATGAAGAGAATCTTGACATCTTGTGGGTCGAAATTTCGAGAGAGATTTGTACCAATGTGCCCACATTCGTAAATGGTCTCCCACGCGGAAACGAGTTGTTTCGCCATCGCTAAAACAGATGGCTTAACAAATACTTTGAAGAACACGGGAAAAATCTTTCCGTCCCGCATTCTTTGATTGTCTGTTCTCTAATTGTTTTGACTACCAAAATGAAATCGTCGGCTGCACATGCTGCCCAAGACTGCAGCAAATGGAGCGCTCCCACAGTAGATCAGTATCAGTCAGCGGTCAAATTTAAAAGTCATTTCATGCTCAAAGTCAGGCCCCACGCACATGAAACAATCATAACAAAGCACCACTTCTGATAACATTTGCTAGGGAGAGAGCAATTAGTATCCAATGTTTCCGCTCTCTGTGTATGATGTGGTAAAAGTAAAATTTTTGAGCGATATTCCCAATTTTTACTGCCATCATTCTTTTCAGTGCATATTCTGTTCTAACTTTTAACGCTATAACAACACCAAGAGCTATCGCTATTTTGCCACAGAAATACAAAGAGTTATAGCTATTCTTGGTGGTAACTTGTTTTTTAAGCCACCAGTCATAAGAGCATTCACTATTCCAATAAGACCTTTTTTACATTTTCTGTACGGACCTTTTCTTTTTTGGGAAAAGTTGTTGAAGCTATTTACAGGATATAAACGGTTGCAGCTAAATTATTTTAATATATACAGAGATTTTTAAAATGTATGGTTAGTCTTTGGTTTGGTATAGGTTTTTATGTGGTTTTTAATCTTCCACATATATGTATAAAGTGGTTTATGTATTATTAGCTTAGGTTTTTATGTAGTTTTTAATCTTCCACATTATTTATATATATGTATAAAGTGGTTTATGTATTATTAGCTTATAGTTTGTCATGCTTCCGCAATGTTATACTAGCAATCTTATGCATCACTTTGCCCTAGCCACAAAGGGTAGGGTAAGGTGTTACAAGGATGGAAGTAGCACTTTCAAAAAGTATTGACAAGTTAGTTAATACTATAAGCAGAATTAAGAAAGAGAAAATTGCATTGGAACAGAGAAAGATCAAACATCTTGAAAATATTGCAAAACGATTTCCTCAAGTTAAGGTACATTCTTCAAAAATTCTTTTTTTAATGGCAAAAACTATATTGGAAACCTTATTTTAGTTTTTGATTTTTATAGGTTGTCATGCAAACTCCTATTACTTGCTTTTTTGGAAAGATACTTAAATTTGCAAGGTTGTATTATGAACTTTGAGCATGAATGGAGATCAAAAATGAAAAAGAATAGCAATGGTTGTTGCAACAAGCATCATTAACTTTGGTGCTACTTGTAACATGACCTATCTTGAATTTTTATTCATTGTTGTAAAAACTAAAGTTTTCGTCATCATTTTTGATGAGACGCGGTTTGCATCAACCGCGATATCGCGTACGCGATATCGCAACTGATGCGATATCGCATCCCCCGCGATATCGCGTACGCGATATCGCGTCCTTCCCCACGATATCGTGTACGCGATATCGCAGTCTGC
>MNCI01024837.1:95908-117417 GCA_015680685.1 Gnetum montanum
TAACTATCTAGGTGCCACAACTAGTCCATCTGCGGAGTTCGACCGAATCGCGCGTGCGACACTTGTTTCGTATGGTTGAGTGTGGGGGTACCTCGCTACTCATCAATTTTCTATCCTTTTATGGTTTAAAGTATAATTGTCCTTCATTTGGATGACATTCAGGGTACTCATTTAAATTATGCAGTTGTGTGGTAAAACTTCAAATTACAATTACAATTGTTTAGGCAACAATCTTGGCTATCTTTTTATATTTATCATAGTCATTGTTCTTGAGTAATCACTCCAAGATATAAAAGGTATAGATGCTTTAAAAAAAATAAACAATAATCTGTCTAGTGGAACATATCTTAATACAAATTTAACTATGATAAGCTAATCTTTGGTAATATAAAACAAACAAATCGTATTACTAATTTAATAATACAAATATAGGTTAAACTTGACTTAACTATTGAAACATGTTAGTATTATTTGAAAGCTATATATTATCCAATAATGGAATATATTTTTTAAACCATCTGATAAAATCAAGACCAATGGCTTTTTTCCAAAGTCATTGGTTGCTACAAAGCTACCTAGCATCTAGCATCTATGGTGAATTATTGAGTTATATGGATCTTAAGTATGTCCTTCATAAGTCCAAGACTTTACTGCTTCCAAAAAGCAAATTGAGATGGTAATAGTTAGGACATAGAACTTTTATTAGAAAAGCCGAAGACTTGCTAAAAAATCATCTTGGCATAAAGCAACCTTGTGCTTTAAAAATTTCTTATTCTCCAAGATACTTGTTCTTAGATTATTCTCCTTTATTTAGAGGTGACCAAACAGTGTAAGAGTTTATTTGGTTTCCTTTTCAAAATGCAATATACAATTACTCAAATTTAAGAATTTTGAAATGTATGATTTTGGTTAGTCCTCTTTTCTTATGTAAATGAACATAATATTTAAGGGACAATTAAAGGGTTTTTGCACTTTTCGAAATTTGAAATTGGATACAATTGGCTACCTTGGATATGACAATGCAATACATATAAGAATGATACAACATTAGAATACAATAATGAAATAAGAATTATACGTTGCTATTTGTGCATTCTATACATCATAAGTTCTAGGCCAACATTTTACAGTAAGAAACTCAAAAATTGTGTATCAGACATGGCTGGAACTAAATTTTGCCAAATAGAGGATGTCATGGTCTCCAAATGAATGTAACAAGAACACTTCAGTTTTAATGCCTTTTTTTGGTAACCCTAGGTTTCATTGGTTTGGCAATTTATCTAACCATTTAAGATTTTGCCCAATAGAAGATGTCATAGTCTCCAAATGGTTCTTTCCTATATCCATTTAAAAAATCAAATGGATGTAGCATAAACAACCCTCAAAGTTAAATCAGCATATTATTATGGTTTTATTGTTGCTTTTTTTTTCCCGTCTTCCTAGGGCTCCACATATCATGATGTACACCTTAAATATTTCACCGGGTACAGGGGTAAGGAAAATTTCCAGGTCAACATTTTTATTCCTGCCAAAAGTATTAAAGATAAAGTTCCCACGATTATATCAACACAGAGGACTGGAAATGTCCCTTGGAACATCATCATTATTAAGAATAGTACAGTGTAGTGATTACAAATTTGTTATCATAATAAACAATGAAAATAATTTACATTTGAACCTTGATTCAGCCCATAGTTACTCGGCCACTTAGTTAAAAAGTACAACCCATTGATTGGTAATTAAAAATAACACACAAAAACTAATGTTATTTAAGCCTTATCAACAATATTAAACAGAAGTCCTATTTATACAGTCAACTCATACTGTCTTTTCCATTCAGCAAATAATATGTTTCTTTGACTTTCACCAAGCTCTTTAATCATTGATTAGCTTTCAATGAAAAAAACAGAGTTTAAATGCAACTCCATATTCACATGCGGTTCCATCTGTCCATGCATTTGAAGAAAATTGTGCTATATACAATAAGCAACTACATATCACGGAGCATTGTTCAAATCAATGCCCAAATTTAAGAGCATTCTCCATCTACTTTTAAGTAGTCCAAAAGCATGTTCTATCCTTGTCCTCTAAATAAGTACTTATGAAAAAAGAACATGATCTGCAGATCTTTGAATGGCTTCAATATCATAAGTGATATGGGATATGCTGAATCACCAATCAAATGAGGAAGAATATTATTTCCACCAATGTGAAAAGTGGGAGAAGCAAGAATTTCTATATTGTGCATCCTTTTTTCAATTGCTGAAAAGTAACAATGTTGAACATCATGTGCACTTCCAAGAGCATCAATACATATATCCCAAAATAATTTTTGTGCATCACAGATTTCTTGTAACAGTATACTATAAAATGGTGTCTATTCATGAAACTTATGGCATTGTATTTAGCATTAGGAGCACAAACTAATCTTATATGCATCCCATTAATGGCTCCACATATGGAAGGCACCAATGTCAATGATTGATATTCATTGAGGATTTTTTATAGTGAACCTGACAGAATTTGAATACAATTCTCTTGCATGTGATCTATAAGAATATTGACTATTAGATTAGTATATTTCCTAACAATTGACTCACCAACACAATATAAATCTGAAATAACATAATGCCCAAGACGATGCAAGACAAAACATAATGCCTCTCTGCAGGTACAGGATCTTTAACATATGCAAGATGAACAGTCAAATGCTGACTAATATTTGCTAATAACTATTGACACAGAGTAATTCATGCGATAAAATTTCCTATAAAGTACATCAAGGTAATTTGGCTCTGATTTCCATATTTACAATTGGATTTTATCCCAGAATACTGATTGCCGTGGAAATTTCCACCATTCCCTATTTCTAACAGACCGCAATGACTTGATTTCTCGGTATTTTATCAAGATGATAAAGATGATTTTTAAAAGGTAATTAGAATCTTGTGATCCCAAAAATTCCTTAAGCATATTTATAACATCGATTATCCATTTTGTTGTAGAATAAACCATCAGAAAAAAAAATGCATATAAATGAAAACCCTTTTTTTCTTTCTGGAAACAGTTGTGTACAATTGAAAAGCTAAAAATAAAAACGTTTCAACTATCAAAATACAAACGTCTACAATCTCCTCTTTCATTTTGCTTTTAACTTCATAGAATAAAAATGTACAGCATGTAGTTGTATTATTATGTTTACAAAAGTTAAAAAAGAAAATATTAATTGCACACACCAAATAAGAACACACCGGGTACTTCAACTTCTTGTTGGCTTGAATCCTTTTATTGATAAAGATTCCTTCTTTATTCATTTAACACCTTGTTATTTTGTAAAAGGCGCTGAGAGCATTTCACAGTTTTTTCCTGATCTATGGAAAAGGCTGGAAGGAACTCACTGTTTTATTATCTTTTTAGATAAATTTGCTTTACGCGGTGCAATTTGCCCGCGTCCAGTAAAATTTAATTAAAATTTTTTCAACTTGCCACCACCATTATTATCCGGGCAAACAATTGTTAACAAGCAAATTGTTATCTAAACTTAATACGATGGCAAATGGTTGTTACCCAAAATCTACTAATGTACGTGGCGCCTCAGTGAAGTCAGCTGCCATCGTGCGGTAGCCCAACTTGGATGTGCTGTTGGATCAATTTGCATGTGCAAATGGCAGCGACCTGCTAATTCAGAAGACCAGTCTGCCTTCTTGAAAACCATGTCCTCTTGCTTTAAGCGGGAAAGCACGCTGGAAGGTGAACCTTAGAAGATGATTATCTGTGTGATAGGATTCTATCTTTGATACCTTAATCAGATTTTATTGGCACATTCTAGAAACCTTTGAGAAAAAAATACACAAGCATCTATTATGGTAAGCAATTAAGCATGCATGAATCATATAGCATGGTCCCACCACTCTCTCATTTCAACTTGAACAGTTATATACACTCTTTCCAAAAAAGGAGTATACCATGTGCGTACATAAATCTGTTCGATAAATCTTTATGTTTGTTTGGACCAAATAAAGCTCAATTTCAGTTGGTATGAGCCGCTTTTCACAAATCTTCAACTTAAACATATATGTAAGTATATATGCACTATGTGAAAAATCTAAGCGCATTTTTAGAACAATATTAAAAATGGCTTAAAGAGATTTAACCTTAAACTTTTCCCTTAACAATCTAAGGGTTTACCACTATTTGGTGGTGGTGGTGGGTTGGTTCAATAGAACAAATAGAAATAACAAGAGAGGAAAGACTCAATGGATTTGGAGATGCTTACTCAAGATTTCTGATGAGGACATCACCCAATGCTTATGTAATCCTCAATGTATTTTGGATGTGTGAGTCTTGTTTGAGTGTGTTTTCTTGTGTTGACCTTGTTGATGATGATTCCAGGGTGTTTTTGGCATGTTTGGCAGTGTTTTTGGGCTCATTTTGATGAGTTCAAGGGGTTCCAAGGTCTATGAGGACTTGTTTGAGGGTGTCTAAAGGTTCCAGACCTCAAAACAAGTGTTTTTATTTTTTGCCCTAGCAGGACAGATGTCACCCCTGCAGTGTAGATGTCTCCCCAACATACAAGATGTCTCTTGCAAGACATCTCCTCCAACTCCAAAACTTCTTCTCTGAGATCTGGCTGTTTAGGGAAAGACATCTCCTATTTCTCCAAGACATCTTGTACAAATTTGAATAAACATCAAATTGAATGGTAAATTGGAAAGAAGACAAAAGGTCACACCAAGAAGCTATAAATAAGAGTCTAAGTAGAAGGCTAATCAGGCTAATTAGAGGAAGTAGGTTAGTCCCAAGGAGAAGGCTAGTCCAAGAAAGAAGGCTGGCCTTTTATGATCTTGTGCAAGAGGAATTTCAGAGTTTGTGCAAAAACAATTGAGTGAGAGGCAAGGAAGAGCACTTAAGAGAGGTTAAGAGAATCTCTTATAAGTGTCTTGTCTTCAACTTTGGCTCCATTGTGAGCAATTGAGGATTGAAATAGAACATGTGTGGCCTCTAAGATCCTTGGGAGAGTTGTAAGTTGAGCTTGGCTTCTCATCTTTGATGTATTTCTCTACATTTTGAGAGTTTTCTTAATAAAAGAGATATTTTCTCTATTTCATTGTGTTGTTCTTGTTTTCTAAGCTAAATTTTGCTTAGGAAGCTTGTGGAATGGGTCCTTTTGGAGTCTATTCAGGTAGGCTTCACATTAATTTCATCCTTACAATTAGGCCAATAACAAAAAAAAAAAAGCACCCTTTCAAGAATTCACTTCTCACTAAAGATTGACTATAAACAGCAATACAAGTAAAATGAAGAAAGAATCAAATGAAGTACACAAGAAACAAAATTAAAAAGAAAAGCTCCCCTGTAGAGAACTATACTAGATAAGGTTACTTGTACTAGAGCCTCTATGACTTGTAAATCTGAACCAATGCTGCAAAAGATGAATCAAGTAATTAATCTCTAACTGAACCTTTGGAACTTGGAATATAATTTGGAAACAGACAAGACAAAAGATTGAAATTTCTCCAAAATAGTCAAATGATGAATATTTAAATATTTTGTTTCTGCACTTCCAAGTATGAAAGAGAACAATACGCTTGATAACATTCCAAAGAAATCTGAAATTTATGGAAGTAATAGGCAAACAGCCAAAGAAAACATCATCTTGAGATAGCTAACAGTTTAAAATAACTTTGCATGCCTAGATCCAAGTGTGTTGAGCAAAAGAACATTGCCAAAAAACATGAACAAAATCATTTATAGCTCCACAGAGAGGGCAAATAGGAGTATGAGCCCCAAAATGTTCAAGGCATTTGCCAATAGGTAAACCCTAGTGAATGAAACGCTAAAGAAATTGTTGAATTTTAGGTAGAGTAGCAAGCTTCCATATTCACTTAAAGGTGGGCATCCAAAATTGTTTTGATACCTGTTTGTGCCAAAACCTATTGCAGCAATTGAAAATGATTATGGAGTTATACAAAAGCTGAAATGGAACATGTGGCTAGAGTGTTTACCACTATTTTTGGCCGAGACGGCCAAGAGATGCACTTTATCATGGAAATTATTATAGATAAGTATTGGTTGGATGAACTTTTTCACATGAATTATTGTAGGAATGTAATGGCTTAGAACATAACATTGACACAAAATATGAGCTTTTTCAAGTGAATGATTATGGGTATGTAATTGCTCAAGGAATCACCAACACAAAATTTAGGGCTAAACAACTGCCATAGAAAAAATTATTTAACATGAGTTTTGACTTTTTTAAAATATGAAAATCTATTTTCAATGAATCAAATTTAGGATTTCATTAATGTGAAAAAGAAAAAGCTTCTTGACCAAATTATAGATCTATATCATAAATATATAGCTAAACTAGTATATTTTATTTCTTGAAATTGAAATTATTTTTATTTTGGTGAAAATGCCACCAGCTAGTCAAAGAAGGTCCCCCTTGGTCATGGTATATAGTTTTTAGTTTTTTTTTCTTGGGTGTCATAACTTTAAAGGTAACTCTCCTTTTCTATATCTCCTTTTCATCATGGTGGTAAGGGAAGCTTTCCAATCATGCTAAATAATTGTTTGTCATTACATTAAGCTGCAACTCGCTTGGTCACAGTATATAATTTTTTTTGTCATAATGATAAGGTAGCTTTCCATTACAGTAAATAATTTACCATAATGATAAAAGGGAGCTTTCTTGGTTGCAGCAAAAATAATTTTTTTCATCATAATGCCTATGGACAGCTTTTCTCATCAGTAGCCCCTCCCCCTCTTCATTCACTGCCTCTTTGTTGTTTCAGTTGTTCCATGGATGTTCGATTCCCAAGGCAGCAACGCTTGGATGGAATTGGATATTATCAGGGATGAAACACAATGAAGTAATTGACGGGCAAGGACATTCATAGTGAAACTACCGCACAAACCCTTATGACTACAAGGTACCTATCATCCATTATTCCATTTCTTCTTCTTCTTTTTAAGTTTTCAAAAATCTCTCCCAACAACTGAGCATTGACTGTGCAGCAAAGCCTGCATTTGGGAGTGAAACCCATGGCAGGAGAAAAATCCTAACCTGGCATGTAAATCATAAGTTTTCAAAAATCTCTCCTAACAATTGAGCATTGACTTGCACAGCAAAGCCTGCTTTTGAGAGCAAGACCCACAGTAAGAGAAAGATCCTAACCTATGTTGCAAATCTGACAAATTAGCAAAAAATTAAAGAAGTATAAAATGTAACATCACTGGCCTTGTAGGCATGTTGTGGGTGTGCAGCCAGTGAGGTTCAATGGAGGTATCAATGTTACAGTTAAAGGCATCAAAACAATAAACAATTACCCCTCAAATTTGACAAGTGCATGAACGTGTAGGTCATGGAGTTCAAGCACGGGCACATGAGTACATTTTTTGTAACAATTGTTAGTGTTTATGTTGACTTTGCTTAACAATTCCGGTGGATCAATGCACATGACATTTGTAAACAATTATTTACTGTAGCAATGTGTCCATTTCTAATAATTTAAATCAAATTTTATCACTTGAATTACCATGTGCACGAAAAGTATCAATTGCTACAGTGACATTGTTACGTAGCATTGCTTCTTATACCAGAAGAGTTGAGTGTAACAATCAACCTGTGTCACCTAAACAATGGTTGGTAAAAGCAGTCAACCTTATCAAAATACTTGATGCTTTGCATAACTTTTAGTTTCAACTATCAACCATTTTTCTGCTTTTCTTTGGAAGATCGAATAGTCCATGAAATGTATGGAAAAGTGTTGAATATTACTTACCCAGTTCATGTGGTTATGTTGTGCATGCTTAGGTAACAAAATTTAAAGTATTTTAAGTGTTATAAAAGGATCATTGCCCAAAGACTCAATGCTCAACCTGCTAAGGCAAAAACCCAAGAGGGTGGTAGATGAGCAAAAGCCTAACTATTTTAAGTGCTATGTTGCTGGAAAAATTGTGTTGTAGTATTTTAATTTGTTGCCTATCATAAAGACAAAAATATCAATGTTTAATGCCATTTGCAAGAGGACAGGTTTGAATTCAAGGGAAAATAGGTTAAATCTACATTCTTTTACCAACTTACATGTTGGGATCAATGAACCCAAATTTGCCCACCTTTGCTACTGAGAACCAATTTTGATTACATTTCAAAGTTCCATATTACTTGAGTGTATAACAGAACATAACCCCAATGATTTATTCTAAGTCAAGTGCATATTAAATTTTGCAAAAGAAAGAAATGTATTATAGATAAGGGACCATTATTTGGAGTGATGGTAAGGTGCCCATTTGAGTGTAGCCACTTTAAGGGGTTAGGCTTTCACTCATCTATCAACCCTCCTAGAACCCTACTTAGTGAGATGAGCACTGTGGCTCTCGATGATGATCCTTTGAAAGAAATGTGTTATAGATAATTTGCACACTTAAATACATACTTAAAAGACACATTAATGTTTTTTCCTAATATTTTACCAAAGAAGCATGTTCACCATATATCTTAGAGGTTCATATATTCAAATAACTTCAGTTCATGTAAAAGGTTACAAGTTTGAGTTACACTCAAGGCATCACTATGTTTGTTTTAATATTATATTAGATTTACTAAAGAAGCATTATGGGCACATAATTCCAATTCTCAAAAGCTTCTCATTGCTATTACTAAATCTCCAGAAACTACAAATATTTTTCATCTTTAAATCAATGCAAATGCAAAGCTTTGATAAAAAAATCATTCTACATTAATGCAAATGCAAAGCTTTGAAAAAAAATCCTTCCACATTAATAACATCAAAACAAGTAATTATTTTCTTCGGCTAAATTTTTTCTTTTTCTTACACTTCTCAAACATTCAAAATTTCGCCAGGAAGGAGAATGTATAATGGTGCATGAATTGTTTTCATCATGAAGCAATCATAAAAGATTCAAGTCACAAATCTTATTCCTTGTCTATGAGTTAGGATCATAAGACTTGATTTTGTAGAGAATGGAAAAGATACTATTGACAAAATTATAGATATATATAACAAATATATATCTAACCTAGTTTTATGTAAATGTGTTTCTAGGTCCCACCGCTATCTGCCAATGGGTCCACCTATGTGTGCCTTGCAGGTAGAAGTGGGTTAGCAGATGAGGTGTTCCTACAAGGAAATAAGGGTGGGACCAAGGACATGTAAACACGAGAAATAACACCACCGTCTGGAATTGTCTACATTCTGTCTTAACTTGCATTTAATGCATTGTGCCATATATAATGATCATCATGATGATTATGCTATCAATCGCAGGTAGGGATGAAACATATTAACACTCTTTTAAATAAGATAAAAGCTGATTCAATTTCAATGATGCAATAAAACAATCATCTGTAACTAGAATAATAAGTAAGATGTTCAAGGATACTTAAAATTTTTTTGCACATTCCACCAAGTTATAGATGATAAATTGTATGATGATCCATGCTTATATTAAATACAGGTCAAGTTAAGGCACCCTCTAAACACTTCCCACCATCATAATGATTATGCATTATTATAATATTGAATGCATATGCTCACAGAGTGCATTAAATGTGAAGTAGAGCACGGTGTAGACAATTCCCCTACACACCATATATCCATTTTATTTAATCATTCATTCTATTTAATTTAATTATGTTTAATGTTTTTTTATCAGGTTCTTTTATTATCATTCCATGATATCCAATTGAATGCCAAAGCTGTATAAAATTATATATCCTATATTGTGGATGTTTCACCTATAATTGCATCTTCTCAGGTAGAGAAAAATAAAACACAAGAATAAAGATATTGCCATAAAATTATAAATCCTAATTTGCTACCAAATGCTGCTGAAATGCTTACCAGGTTAGAGAAACTCTAGTTCCAACATGACTTCCATTTTCTTTGAAAAGCCTTACCATACCAAACTCTGCAGTTTCATTTAATAAGATACTAATTGCTTTGATAACTTGAAGACTAATTTTTAGCCTACTATCTTCATGTACATACAAGTGTCCTCTACCTATGACAAACAAGATTTTGCAACTTGTTTCCTATTATCTAATCAAGTAAAATTACTATTTGTAGATGATATTATGTTAGTGGATGTAGATTGAAAAAATATTGCTTCTAAAATGGAGAAGTGGAAACATGCTCTAGAATCAAAAAGTTTAAAAATTAGTTAAAGACAATATATATTGAATGCAATTTCATTAACAGCATATAGTGGTGAAACAGAAGTCACAATTCAAAGCCAAAAATTCCCTCACTACAAACAATTCCGCTATGTAGGATCAATCCTCTAATCAGATAGGGATATTGATAATGATAAAAGAAATAGAATTGAGGCAGGCTGATCAAAATGGAGATAAACTAGTGGAATTCTATGTGATAAAAGAATACTAATAAAACTAAAAGAAAAATTTTACAGAAGCAATTAGGCTTGCCATCTTATATGCTGCTAGATGTTGGGCAGTGCAATAGAAACATAAACAACAAATCTGTGTGACAGAAAGGTGAATACTTAAATGGATGTTGAATATTGCTATAAGAGATAAAATGCATAATAAAAACATTAGAGAAAGAGTTGGAGTGGCTCCTATTTTAAAAAAGTTATAGGAATGGCAACTTAGATGGTTTGAATATGTGCAAAGAAGATCAGACAATGAGCCTATAAAAAAGGGTTGCTACATCACTATTTCAGCAAAGCCATTGAAAGAAAGATCAAAAAAGACATGAGACAAAAAAAATTGAAAATAATTTGAAGAAACTACAAATAAACAAAAATTTAGCTCTTCATAGAAGCAAATAATGAAAAAGGACTTACGCAGCCAACCCTATTTTATTGGAACAAGGCTAATTGGAACAAGGCTAGGATGATGATGATGATGATGATGATATCTAATAAATAGTATATATGAAATCTAAGGAAAATACAATGAAGCAAAAAATGGTGCTCAAATAAAATTCAAGGTTTTAACATAAACAGATTAAAGTAATTTATAACTTAAATTATTGCATTGAAAATTGTACATCTAAAAAGGAATTTTATTCTAAGTCACTCTTACCACTAGCCTGAGATTTGTCACAATGGGTTCTGCCTTATTGCCAAAGACAAGCCACTACACCATAACAGTAGCCACACAAACAGCCACCGGTAGCTCCTAAAATCAGTGCCACCATATTACCTGAATTTTCTACAAAGAAAACTACAATATTACAAAGCCATTATGAACTGCAACATTCAAAATATAAAATCAGGATCAATGAAAACTCACCAAGATCTTGTAGCTAGCATGAAAAAGCAATAGGCAAAATATCTCAAGGGTAAAGTACCATTTCTGGACTGAATACCCTCACAGAATTGTAGTAAATGAGTTCTTACCAAACGGTAGCCTTGACAAAATTCTTTTTATTAACATTTCCATACATGTTTTGGTTGAAGAACTAAAACAACTATGATAGACTATGCAATTTATTTTTGCTGTCCTATCATATATTTGCTTTCAGATTTGCACAAAGTACAGTTACTGAACTGGGAAAAACATTATAACATCCTGGGAACCACCAAAGGGCTTAGGCAACTACATGATCACAGTCAATTAAGACTTAATGATTATTCACTAGGATATCAGAGTTCTGTTAGATGAGAAATTTGATTCCAAGCTTGAAAATTTTGGTTTGGTAAGGTTTTTCTTCCAAAAAGGTTAGTCATTTTCATTGGACTGTAGTAGGTATTTGTGCAAGATTGAACAGGTTATTTGTAATATTCTGCTAATTGATTTCCAACTTTCAATTTTTTTCTGTTTTCATAAGAGAGTACAAGTCTTCTGGGTATGCAATGCAAGGTCAATTGTCTAGCAAAGCAGATGTATACAGCTTTGGTGTTCTGAGCTAGAAATTGTAAATTGGGGAATAAAGGGACAGTGGCTTGATCTTGCCATCAATGTCTTGAGAGTTGTACATATTCATCCCTTTTCTGTAATTTTTATTTTTTTTCCCCACTTCCAAGTTCCAAAGTGACCGACAGTAAAGCAATCTCTCACAAAAAGATTTTGATGGGCATGCCTTTTGCCTCCTCAGGCATGGAAAGTGTTCCATTAATGACTTCTATTAACAACAAAGCTGTATCCATCTGCTTCGCTAGACAACTGACCTAGCATAGCACACCCTGGAGCCATGTACCAATTTTGAAATAAAATCCATTAATTAGCATGACCTTACAAACAATCTATACAGATACTTAAGAAATGATGGAATTGTCAACTCAACTTATATATCAAGCAAAAATATCAGAGTTGTTATAATTCCTTAGAAAGAACGGATATGAAAAGAATTTTGTCAAGGCTACAGTTTTGGCAGTATCTCATACACTACGATTCTGTGGTGACACTTTCGGTGCAGAAACCAACCGAGTTTATCTGAAGTTTGATAAGAACGCAAGTTTATCTGAAGTTTGATAAGAACGTTGATTTCATTCTCAAATTCTTTCCCACCATAACTGGATTGCAGAGTAAAGTTTTGTAGTGGCATTTCCTGTGGATAGAAAGCGAAAGCAAATTCTTCTATTATCAGTACAAAAATAGCGTTTTCTGTAACTCGCAGAAATTGCAGATTATATAACCCTGCAAACAACGCTAAATCCTATTTCTCTTCTAGCTTCAGGTTTTCTTCACAGCTATTAGTCGCAGCCTTCAACCATTCCATTCTAACAATTATCGGTTAAATCTTCCTAACCTAAACCACACTTTGTCTCTTCTTAAAAACTACTTCGTAAAAAAACCCTTCTACCAAACATTCGGAGCGAATCAATTGATAGGAAAGGGATTTTACACTTACCTGATCTGAGATGAAAGCTGCTGCACAAAGACTAGGAAAAAGCTCTGCAACCATAAGTTGCGGTTGCAGCACTGTACAAACCTGGAGACTTTGCTGCTCTTGGAAAGTCAAGCTGAACGCAATTATTTCTGCCATGGCAGGGCAAATGTGAAGCTATTACTATTATTAGAGAGCTCGTGGACACAGCCTTCTCCAAAATGATTGTGCCACATTTGGCATCGTGAGCGATCACGGAATATTCCTCGGACCAAAGGTTACTTCGATACAATTAATCATCACTTGCTGCTGGTTGTGCTATTGACCAAATATCCTAATAAGAAATTTTTGCCGGCATGAATTCATGATGATTCTGCTAAAAATATTGCTTTACTCTTTGAAATTCCACAAGATCAAGACGTAAAATTTTGCATTGTTATCTGTGACTTCATACAGAACCCCTTCATACCCTGTATCATAACAATCCAGTAAAAGTTTAATCTACCGTTTGTGTTCGGTTCGACTTATTTAACGTGATGATAGCACAAAATAATATCTGATAAAAAAATTTTAAAAAAAAAAAAGACAACGTGGATCTAGTGTTTTTTAAGTGAATCCAACAGAAACATCAGATCATTTTGTCTTTGATTGGTATGCAACACATCCAAATTCTCGGGAATTACCTCAATGTATGTTAAAATTTTTGCTTCTTTTATGAATGTGAAAATTTTTGTTAATTCTCAAAATGTAAATTTATAAAGTAGTGCAAAAAAATTCATGGCATATTCTTCTAATAATGTTGATACAACTAAGACACATGATTTTTTTTTTTTTATCTTATAACAAAATCACATGGAATTATTCTTGAAGTAGAAATTACAACAAAAAAAATCAAAGTAGCAGCCTTTAATTTAGCAGCTAGTAAAGCTCTAAGTTTTGATGGTTTTCTAATTGAAATTTTTAAAAACATTGAGACATCAATAAAAATGATCTTTTTCATGTTTTCAAAAATCCATTAAAAAAGTTCTCTCAATAAAAGTCTTATTCTTAAAAATGGAGATCTTAACATATTGGTAATTGGAAGTCTATTTTTCTTCTTAACAATACTTATAAAAGTTTAGCTGAATGCATAGCTTGGCGAATTCAGAAGATTATTGAAGATATCATTAGACTTGAGCACACTAGTTTTGTTAAAGGTAGACATATTTTAAATAATATTATTACAACTTGGGAGAAAATGTAATGGGCTTCTAATACTCACCAAGACATTATTTCTATTCAATTAGATTATGTCAAAGTTTATGATAGGATTTAATGGAATTTCATTAGTTTTTGTCTCTATAAACTAGGATTTGGTAATTATTTTATTTGTCTTATATATACCTAATGAGTGAGGAGGTACCCCTACACTCAACCATACGAAACGAGCGTAGCACACACGATCCGGCCGAACTCCACAGACTAAATGCCTATGCGCTTCATGGAACACTTAAGGTTAATCATTCGTTGTCTTCCCAGACTTACTTGTAGTTGTCACGGTGTATGGTTAAGTAAGTCCGAGGTATATGATTTTTATAGTCTTTTTATGTTTTTCTCCTATGCTATCGAGGTGAAGGGTTGAGAAGACTAACTAACTCTAACTAATGAACTAAGTCTAAATTAACTTGCGTCAGCATCTGTTCCACTTACCGTACACACCCTAAACCGATGTAATTGTGGCTACCAAACGCTAATCGTTATTGGGATCACCACACGTAACACACGTGCTCGAAGTCGAAGTGGTCGTACTAAGGCACTTAACTAGGGGGAAAGGGTTGAGAGAATCTAACTAGCCTAAGTGCGATGAGCAGCCGATTCCTTGACTAACCGTACACATCGGGGTGTTCGACTACCACTGGGATTACCAAGTGTAGATCCTGGAATACGCCATTGGGTTACCAAGTAGTCACACTAGATGCTCGTAATCAAGTCGTACTCATACCGCATGCGATGAGCAGCCGATTCTTTGACTATCCGTACACATCCGTGAATGCTCGTAATCAAGTCGTACTCATACCGCATTACTAGGAAAGCAGTAAATAACATTAAATAAAATCCTATTCCATGCACTGCAAGGTTTATCCAATCAAGTTCGTCTTTATTGTCGTACACAACTTGTGTTCAGGTACAATGTTGCTCGAATAAAGATCCGTTCACTCTAGGACTCCTACTATGGGCACATGGGAAATTAATCTATCTCTGGAGTGATCAAACTGCCAGAGCTTCGCTACTTCTGGACCAGGATGGGAAATAAGGGGAGTGTCGCCTCTTATTTATAGATTTGGCGACGGACTACAATATCGCGTACACGATATCGTAGGGGACAACGCAATATTGCATATGCGATATCGCGGCTCGTGCGAATCACGTCTCATCAATACCTTACTTCTTGATGCTAATGCTCAAGTTGCTACTTGTTAGAGCAAAATCATGACCTTGTTCCAAGAATAGTTTAGATAACATATTTTAAATAGTTGGTGGTCTTTAGTTCCACCAAAGAAAGTGTTGAAATAGGTGCTAAAACATTGTGTGGAGATAAACTTATGACTCAATTTGCAAAAAAGCCATTTAATGGTCCAAGAGGGCATTGTCTTGAGGTACCAAATTTTAGGAAAAGAGATTGAGGTGCATTCAAAAAAAGTGAGGATCATCCAAGGAATTACCAAATAAACTCAAATTGTAAAAAAATGTGAGTTCATTCCTTGGCCATACTAGTTACTACAGGTGCTTTATCAAGAATTTCTCCAAAATTGCCAAACCACTGGTAGAACTTACAAAGAAAGATGTAGCTTTTGAATGGACCTAGGAATGCAAACAAGCATTCCAAAAATTAATGTAAAAGCTCATAGAAACTTGAATTCTACATGCTCCAAATTAGTCCAAGCCATTCCACATAATGATAGATGCATCTAACTATGGATTGGGAGTGGTGCTTACACAAATGGATAATCAAAAACATCCACACTGCATCTATTGGATAAGCAAAAGCATTGTGGATGCACAACTAAACTACACCACTAGTGAGAAGGAACTCATGGAAGTGGTATATGCCTTTAAAAAATTTAGGTGCTGTGTGCTTGAATACCAAATTTTTGTGCATACTAATCACAATGAAATTCAGTTCTTGATGAAAAAGCTAGTGGTTAGCTCTCATGTCATATAGTGGCTCATACTTCTATAGGAATTTGACTTTACCATGGTAAATAGGAAAGGACCTAAGAACATAGTTATTGATTATTTGTCTTGGTTACAATGGGATAGCAAGGAGGATGAGAATCTTTTATCTGATCAATTTCCATATGAACTACTCTTTGCTAAATCCATCGAAGTTCAAGATCCAAGGGTTACTAATTGGTATGATGAGTTCCTCTCCCCTAACATGCTATGTCCCTACTTTTATTACTTCCTATTTTCACTCTCTATTATCTTCCTTTCTTTTTCCATCCTTTTTTATTTTCATGCTATACATTAGTTAAGTTAAATGAGTGTCTTCACTTTACTCTAATGAGGGTCTAATTGAGAGAATTGAGTGGGTTAGTGATGAGTGTAAAGTACCCCCTATGCCCAACCATACGAATCATAAGCATTTATGCATGATCCAATCAAATTTTGTGGATGGGACTAATTGTGGCATCTAAATTGTTATGCCTTGATTGCAGTTTACTGTCTTCCCACTTGGACTAGTGGTAGCTTTGTCACGTATGGTGATGAGTGGCGATGTACCCCTACACTCAACCATATGAATATGAGCATTTTCACTCGTGATTCAGTCAAACTCCGTAGACGGACTAGTTGTGGCACCTAGATAGTTCGCCTTAGGTCGTAGTTCACTGTCTTCCCACCTAGACTAGTATTATTTTTGTCATGTATCGTTTAGTCCAGAGTGAGGTGTATGATGTGGTTCCTAATCTACACTACTCTTGAAGGCAATGGAAAGTAATATTAACTAAGCTAAGAGGGAAAGGGCAAGAGAGAATCTAAACTAGCCTAAGTCCAATGAGCATCNCCAAGTACGTCAGACTCGAATAAAGGATGTCGTACAATTACATTCACCACACCATGGGCATACACTGGAAAATAATCTATCTCTAGAGGGATAAAATTGCTAGAGTTTCACTACGGTCTAACCTATGTTGTGAAACAAGGGAGAGCTACCTCTTATTTATAAAACTGGTGGTGGGCTACAATATCACATATGCGATATCGCGACGAGCATGCGATATCACGTACGCGATATCGTGGTCACCCAAAACGCAACTCATCATATGGTTTAGTCCAAAGTAAGGCATATGATTCTTGATGTTGTTTTGGCCTTATGCTACTATTAACAATAATAAATAAATAAATTATTTAAACTAATTACCAATGGAAAGTAAAGTCTAAACTAGCCTATGAGCAATGAGTGTTCATTTCTAGCTTGTCGTACATGTCCTAAACCCATGTATCCACTACTGGGATTACCAAGCACTATGCTACTCGGTGAACCAACCAATAACATTGCTGGGGTTACCAAGTGAATACATGTTTATGCTAAAAACTGGTGATGCTCATTCTGCCAATTCATTACTATGCATGGAAACATAAACATTAACTAAGTACATGAAAAGTAAATTACATGGAAACTAAATCTAATCTAAGTCAAAGTTTTGCAATAAATAAGAATTAATCTCAATCTTATTTCCACTCATGAAATGTGTCCAAGTACATTGCCACTTGAATAAGACATTGTACAATTGACTCAAATCCACAATGTGGGCACTCACTAACTGTTCTTTAAGACTATGGAATAAAAGTGCAAGACTTTAGCTACTTTATTGACTAACTTATGTCCAAACCATGTGCCCAAGTGTTATATTTATAGGCTGGCACACATCTCATGATATCGGATATATAATAATGTAGCATGGGATTCAATATCGGATATGCGATATCGAGGCTTCGATATCGAAGCTAAGATATCAAAGACAAGATATCAGAGGTAAGATATCGAAGCCAAGATATCAAAGGCAAGATATTAGAGCTAAGATATCTTAGCATCAATGATATCGTAGATGCGATGTACCATCAACGGTATCAAAAATGCAACATAGCATCAACGATATCCTAGCCAACTAATGATTCATTAGTTAGAAAGTGCTATATCTACTTTTTATATGTGTACTTTCTGGGATCTATCCACGCCCCACTTCTATAGCATAGTAGTCCATAGTGGGTGTATCAATAATGTCCCAAAATTTCTTTCCTATCATCCCATTTTGTTAAATCCTCTTACAAGTACCTAAATGTTTCTTTACTTAATGGATTCTCCTTCATCATTTTAGCAGTATCCATCAACAGGAAGCAATGTTATAACTACTATGACTTTTTTGCATAAGTTAAAGTTTTGAATACATTATATAGCTTTTCAACTCGAAGTCATATTTAGCAGTCTAGATTTGACATCCTATGTCATTTGCAACATAGTTTATGGTCTCTATCTTCAACTTAATAGAAGTGACATATCATGTCATATGCAGTGTCATTTTTTGTTCCTCTTCTATGGCTTCTAGTTTCGACATGCAATGTTGATGAGTGGCGAGATACTCCTACACTCAACCATACGAATACGAGCATAGCACGCGTGATCCGGTCGAACTCTGCAGACTAAGTGCCTACACGCCCCATGGAACACTTAGGGTTAATCATTCGTTGTCTTCCCAGACTTACTTGTAGTTGTCATGGTGTATGGTTAAGTAAGTTCGAGGTATATGATTTTTATAGTCTTTTATCTTTTATGTCTCCTATGCTATTGAGGTGAAGGGTTGAAGAAACTAACTCTAACTAATGAACTAAGTCTAAATTAACCTAGAGTCAGCATTCATTCCCACTTACCGTACAAACCCTGAACCGATGCAACCGTGGCTACCAAACGCTAATCGTTGCTAGAATCACCACGCGTAACGCACGTGCTCGAAGTGGTCGTACTGAGGCACTTAACTAGGAGGAAAGGGTTGAGAGAATCTAATCTAGCCTAAGTGCAATGAGCATCCATTCCTTGATTATCCGTACACATCCTTAAATGCTCGTAATCAATTCGTACTCATTTCGCATTACTAGGAGATAAGGGTGAGAGAGAAAGCAATGAATAACATTAAATAAAATCCTATTCCATGCACTGCAAGGTTTATCCAGGAAGTTCGTCTTTATTGCCGTACACAACTTGTGTTCAGGTACAATGTTGCTCGAATAAAGATCTGTTCACTTTAGGACTCCTACTATGGGCACATGGAAAATATTCTATCTCTGGAATGATCAATTTGCCATAGTTTTTCTACTTCTAGCCTAGGATGAGAAAACAAGGGAGACCTGCCTCTTATTTATAGATATGACGATGCACTACGATATCATGTATGCGATATTGCAGGGGACAACGCGATATCGTGTACGCGATATCGCATGGGATGCGATATCACGACGGCCGCGATATCGTGTACGCGATATCGCGAGCCATGTGATATTGCATCTCATCATACCCCCATGACTAAATGAAAACTTTTCCTCGAGTTCCTTACAAAATATTGGGAAGGTATGGGATTATTGGGGTGAATGGAACTAATGGGATGACATGTGAATGGATCATCATTACAAGACTTGACAAAACTAGTATTCATGACAACAAGAGTGAACACCTTATTACATTGACATCAGGCCTTAGTTGGTAGCTGAGAGAGAAGGGAGAAAGAAGCGTTGCTACTGCCAACGCCAAGATTGCGCCTTTCGTTATCCATCTGTAAGCATGCCATCGATCTTGCTCTTTTCCTAGCTGCTTCCAGCACTGCTCCATTCCAAGTGTTTGCTCCAAATCCAATCCGTTGTTGTATGATCACCATCTACACACACAACACAATCATATATTAGAAAGGGTAAATGAATCATCATGTAATTAATACTTTGCTTCGGTGTAGGTCCATTGGCTAGGTTGTGGTATGGCTAATTGCAGATCTGGGGATGTTTTAATGATGACAACCGAAGGTGTAGGGGTTAGGAAAAAATTGAAAAAAAATTGGGGCTAGGAGAAAATTAAAAAAATCGGGCCCCGTACCCCCATGACTAATCGTGAACCTCTGGTAGCATTAGAATGGAGAAAGAAAAGGAGTAAGAAAGATAGATAAAAAGGGACAACTATGGCATCGATGAAATGGATGTCAAGATGGAAATGAACAAAATAAAATTAATTGCAAAAATTTTAGGGGAAAGAATTTAACTGGTGCACCAAAGAGGAATGTCAGTGGGTCCTCCCCAAAGCAGGCTCATGTCCTTAATGTCATAACAAACCCACATTCAAAGAGTCCGTAGGCTCTAGGAATGTCAATTGGAACAAGAGTTAAAGTCTTAACCGCAAGAATTTACCAAAAAGAAAATAATGCATTAACCAAAATATATACATTAATGATACAACTGGAAATGAGGTGAAGAATGGAGAGAAGGATGGAGAGAATAGAATGGAATGGAATCCCAAGAACAAGGTGGTGTACAACCCCTTGTGTAGTTTATGATTAAAGTGACTTGGAAAATCTCATTCCAACTTCGGCCTCAAACAAACTACTTCCAGTGACTTCGCATTAATGCATGTGGCCAAACCATCCTCTTGAAGTAAAAAGAATGCCTTCACCCAAGAGTCACCACCATTCCGATAAAACAAGGAGAGAATGGGAAGCGAGAAGGACCTTAGTTAGAGGGAACATTTTTAGTTCCATAACCAGTGCTTGTAGCCCAATCGATTATTTTGTCTAAGGGGTGTGCTTTGAATTCTCACTTTTTTCTTTTTTCTTTTTTTTTTTTTGTGTTTTGTGTTTTGTGTTTTTATGAGTGAGAACCACACCATTCAAAGACTTTGTTATTTTTATTGTCTCAGCTTCCGATAATTGGGTAACATCGAAACAGTGAGAAAACCCAAGAGAAAAACATCCATGCACCCAAGAGAATGGCCAACACCTAAGCATCAAGTTCCCTTGAAGTCACACCCTTTTCAAACCTTGAGTCCTTCCTTAGTTTGAGAAGTGCCCCATCACTGATTCGTTAAAGTTCTTATTATGAAGGAGACTATACATTTCCAAGCCAAGGGAGACCATAGAAACTGGTGGATGGATGGATGAAGTGAACTCATTGCCTGCCATATCAAAAGAAACATACCTTAGTATCAACATCGTGACTTAAAGGTAAAAACCAAACATTAGAAATCAACATGAAAATAGTTCATACCATCACGAAGAACACTTATTGGGTGACAAACTTACAGGGTGGATCACACACACACACAAAATGGAAAAGTATAACGATGTTGAAAAACAAAAATAATAAAAGTTGAAGAAAGTTGTAAAACAAAAACATGTAAAACAAAAACTTGTAAAAAAAAACTTAAAAAGAGCTGAGGGCCCCAAATGGTCAGCATAGGTGGCCATCTCCCCCATGACTGAATTGTAATGGAGAGATCCGAAATAGAGAGTGAGGTTGCCCGCTAGTGGAGGTGTAATTTGTACTGGCTGTTGTGGATTCGTGGAAAGGTTTTGTTTGTTGTACATTAACCAATAATCTTTTATCTGAGCTGTCAGGCTTGTATATCATCATGGCTCCAGAGGGGAAGGTTGTATGAATAATATAGGATCCTTC
>MNCI01024837.1:118873-147036 GCA_015680685.1 Gnetum montanum
CTCTGTTTAAGAGTTTGGAATGCTCGTTCACATTCCCTGGTCCATTCGAATGGTGCATCTTTTTTTGTTAATTCCACCAATGGCTTGGCAACTTTGGAGAAGTTCTTGATAAATCTCCTATAGTAGCCAGCGTGTCAAGGAAATGAGCGAATGTCTTTGATAGTCTCTGGTTATCGGGTAATTCCTTAGATAACTTTAATTTTTTCCAGGTCTACCTCTATTCCTGATTGTAAAACTTTATGCCCCAGTACTACATCCTCTTGAACCATCAAATGGCTTTTCTGCCAGTTGAGCTTGAGGTTGGTTTCAACACATCATTTTAATACTTGCTCCAACCGGTCGAGGGCTTGATCAAAGCTCATCCCATAAGTGGAGAAGTCATCCATAAAGACTTCTACTCTGTTACCAATTTGCTGCTGAAAGATGCTTAGAACTAATCGTTGGAATGTGGCAGGGGCATTGCACAAGCCAAAAGACATTTATTTGTATGCAAACATTCCCCAAGGACTAGTGAACATTGTTTTGGCTTGGTCTTCTGGTGTGATTCGTATTTGGTTGTACCCACTATACCCATCCAGAAAACTATAGTAGTGATGCCCTACTATCGTGTCTAAGACTTGGTCAAAAAATGGCAATGGGAAGTGATCTTTGAAGGTTGCCATATTCAATAGCCTAAAGTCTATACACACCCTCCATTTGCCTCCTTTCTCTAGTACGATTACAAGACGGCTAACCCATTCGCTATCAGCAATGGGGTAAATGAACCCAACCATGAGAAGCTGCTCTATCTCCTCTTTTACTATTTATTTTAACTTCGGGTTCAATCGCCTCTGCGGTTGTTTGCGAGGCTTCATGGAGGGGTCTATGTAAATTCTATGCTAGCATATCTTAGGGTCTATTCTAGTTAGTTCAAGGTATGACCATGCAAAGGCTATTGACCACTTATTTATTACCTTTAGCAAACTTTCTTTTTATCTTGGGTGCGAACTTTGCATTGATGATTACCGGTTTTCCATTTTTAAGGGTCATGTATTCCAAACCGGTGGGCAACAGTTTTAAATTTAGGGGCTCTTGTTTAAACTTCTCAGGAATCTCCAACTTCCCCCAATTAATTTTTTTAGGGTTAAGGGCTAGAAGTTGGCCACAGACTTGCTCAAGTGCATCCATGCTTTCTACGTAAGTACTAGTTATCCCCTCAGTTAGTTCCATGCATGTTATTGAGTTGCTCTCCGGATCATCTATCAGCCACTAGGTGTCTTCTTGTTGTGTGGTTGCTGCATATAAGCACTATTGTATGTCAATATCCTGTGCACATCGATTGCATGCAGGAAATGTTAAACTTCGCATCACCCATGATTTCTGCACACAATGGCACCCTGTGTCACCATATGCGATGCATGAAACTCTCTTCCTCTCAATCTTCCCAAAAGTATTTTTCTTAGATATTTCTAGGGAAAGATTATGGATTCCTAGGCGTGCATCAATTGTGCTCAGCCATTCTCTTCCCATTATTATGGGAAAATCCCCCTTGTCATTATTTATTTGGATCACTAGGAAATCGGCTGGGTAGGACCAGCCACCGACGGTGGTAACAATGTCCTCAACCTATCCCAATGGAACAATGATGGACTGGTCAGCCAGATCTAAGAAAATATTACTCTTCTTGAGTGGAGGCAGGTTCCAAGCTTTATACAATTCTTGTGAGATTAAGTTGACTCTAGAGCCTAAGTCAAGAAGAGCCTTATGAGGTTCATTCCCAGCGACTTGAAGGTAAATGAGGGGACTCCCAGGATCAGATAATTTCTTGGGAAGGTGGCCCACCTTAATCCAGTCAGTTACGGTATGTGTTAACATAACTGTGTGCATTGAGCGCGTCTTTTTGTTTGAAGGGGTTCCCGAAACCTTATTTGGTATGGAGGTGTTTAGATGTTCAACCGCTTGTGAGGGTGAGGGCTTAGTTGGATTGTTGGCTCTGAAGAAAGGTTGTTTCGATGTAAAACTATTAGGACCAACTGAGAATTGAGGATTGGAAGCCCTCATGACATTAGGTTGTTGTGGTTGTGTGGGAAATACCCTTGGCATTGTTGGANCACAACTTCATCGGAGATAGTAATTTTCCCCTTACCCTTGTTATGTGCAGGGCCTGCATTTCTCCACTTTGTCTTATCTTTGTCACTACTTCGTTCCTTCTTAGACTCCTTTACAATTTTCAAGACAATTTCAAGTCTGGAGTCTAAGGAATCCCACAATTGATCCATCTTAGTCAATACTTCTATTGTTAGTTTTTGAATCGGCAAGGTTTTTCTACTCACCAATTCTTCGAGTGGTGACTCATCCTCTTCATCGCAAAATTTCACTCCCTTCTTCTGAAGGGAGGGATCACAGTTGTATTCTTCCGCACTCTCTCTTTTTCATAGTTCACCTTCTTCTTTTGCTACTTGTTCCAACAAGTGATGTACTTCATGGGCTCTAAGTTCCTGATAGTCTCCCTTGGGCATAAGTCCCAAGGATTCTCCTCGTCTCATGTCTTAGCCCATACACAATGTGGTGAAGTTGATCCCGCTGTGTGTAACCATGGCCCGGGCAATGATGTAACAATGTGCAGTAGCGGGCCATGGCAACATCCAAGGGTTCATGAGTTCCTTGCTTCCAACCTTGGATCTGCTTACGCAAATTAAACACTCTAGAGTACATTTGATACTTATCATTGAAGAGTTCTAACATCATACTCCACCTCCAAATGGTTTCCAGTTCTAAGGACCGGTACCAACTCTTTGCTTCTTTAATGAGTGTCCTTGAAAATAACTTAAGTTTTTGCCACTCTTTTTCTATGTTTTGCAAGGCGCAGGCATCGTGGAATGCCTATAAATGATGCTGCGGATCAACGTTGTATCCCCCTTCAAATCGTGGGATGTTGTTCATGTCTAAGCGTTTGATCTTACTATCTTTTAAATACCTTGTGGGAATTTTAATAGCCTCCATTATGTCAAGCATACTTTGGGTTGCAAGTAGGAGTTCGTCATGATCATCTCTTTCATGACACCTATGATGTCTTCGTTGTTCCCTACTTTTTCTTCGTTCATGCCCTTGTCCTCTCTCTCGACTCTCTCATCGAGGTCTCTCATTTTTCTCACCTTTATCCTCTCCGTTATGCTTGTGCTGGTTGCGCCCAGATGTTGAAGGAGAGGGTGAGTGATGAGATGAAGGAGAAGAAGAAGGAGAACCATCACCATGATGATGTTTCCTACCTTCTCTTCGGTTGCTATGGCCCCGATCGTGATGATGATCTAAGTGCCCATCCTTATCATGAGTTGTTGTTCCCTCTGTGAACAGTTGATGTTCACGGGGATCAGAACCAGTGATATGTATCGTTGAGCGTAGGTTCTAATACCCCAACTCCTCACCATCGTTAGGAGGGGGAACATCTTTTGATAGCGAACCCGTTATGAGTGGTTCACCATCTTTGATTTCGCTAAGGACGTGCGAGACCTCTTTGCCCTTCAACAATGTATGTTGGCTCTCCTACCTTGAGTCCCTCATACGTTGTAAAGCTGTGGGATGGTAATCCCTCAGGTCAAAATTTTCTGCAACGTATTTAGTATATAATTCTATCATGCCAATCTGTGCCAAGGCACGAAGAAGCATGTTCGGGACTTTAATGGAAGATAAAAGTAAAATTGGGAATATACTCATCGGGATGAGTACATTCCACCCTATATTGTTGAGGAACTGGCTGATTTAGGTTATGTGTTTTTGATTGCCAACTGTTCTTTGTATGGTCCTTAGGTGGTGAGTTGATCTTATGAGAAGAAGACATTGTTATCGGTGTGCTAATTTACTGTTATATAATTTTTCTTTAATTAACCCTATGTTCTATTCAGCGCACAAACACTTAGTCCTCGACAACGGTGCCTATGTTGAGTGGCGAGATACCCCTACACTCAACCATATAAATACGAGCGTAGCATGCATGATCTGGTCGAACTCCATAGACTAAGTGCCTACACGCCCCATGGAACACTTAGGGTTAATCGTTTGTTGTCTTCCCAGACTTACTTGTAGTTGTCATGGTGTATGGTTAAGTAAGTCTGAGGTATATGATTTTTATAGTCTTTTATATTTTATGTCTCCTATGCTATTGAGGTGAAGGGTTGAAGAAACTAACTACCTCTAACTAATGAACTAAGTCTAAATTAACCTAGGGTCAGCATCCGTTCCCACTTACCGTACACACCCTAAACCAATGCAACCGTGGCTACCAAACACTAATCATTGCAGGGATCACCACGTGTAACTCACGTGCTCGAAGTGGTCGTACTGAGGCACTTAACTAGGAGGAAAGGGTTGAGAGAATCTAATCTAGCCTAAGTGAGATGAGCATCTGTTCCTTGAGTATTCGTACACATCCTTAAATGTTTGTAATCAAGTCATATTCATTCCACATTACTAGGAGATAAGGGTGAGAGAGAAAGCAATAAATAACATTAAATAAAATTCTATTCCATGCACTGCAAGGTTTATCCAGGAAGTTCGTCTTTATTTCTGTACATACAATGTTGCTCGAATAAAGATCCGTTCACTTTAGGACTCCTACTACAGGCACATGGAAAATATTCTATCTCTGGAGTGATCAATCTACCAAAGTTTCCCTACTTCTAGCCTAGGATGAGGAAACAAGGGAGAGCCACCTCTTATTTATAGATATGACGGCGCACCGTGATATCGTGTACGCGATATTGTAGGGGATGATGCGATATCGCATGGGATGCGATATCACGACGGCCGCAATATCACGTACATGATATCGCGGCCCATGCGATATCGCATCTCATCAAATGTTATCTCCTACATTGATTTTAACCTAAGCCTTTTCAACAAGTCAATTCTTCAATATTCAATGTTAGCTAGCTCTTTGATCTCTAGCATCGATCTTTCTTTTGGGGGGGTGTCAGACCCCAAAAAGATAATTTTATTAATAGAAAACAGAATTTAGTACATAAGCTCTTTGATCTCTAGCATCGATCTTTCTTTTGACATCTTATGTTAATTCTCACAGTAATTATCTACATATCAATTCTCCTATTCAAAATCTTTTAGAACGTTCTAGAAGATCCTATGGATCCCAATGCATCATTTACTCATGATTTGTCAGCCATTTTTGACCTACAAATAGGAGGATACCCTAAACAAAAATGGTTTATTTTTCTAAATAATTGGTTAGCATCTAATTGGCTTATGGACTATCGACTTTTTTCCTTATTGGTGATTTGGGGATCTCTCCAAAGACTCTACCTCTTTGTAGGACAATTATCCTCCCACTAGAGAATATCAACTCCTCTAATTTCTCTCACTTTTTCCTACTAAAAAATTTATATCCCATTTATGTTGTCCTCCTAACATATGAAGAAACATTTCAGAATTAGATCAACACATCAATCTAATCCAATCCTTTTTCTTTATCAACTTTGGAACTTGTAACATTTTTGTTAGATCTCCATCAAGCACACACATCAAAGAAAGAGTGGAATAATACAGTGCCTTATTTGATGCATCTAATCCCTAATTTACTTCTAGGATATATTTTATTTTTTCTTGTTTATGACATTTTTAGATTTTTCTTTGGTGCTTTTCTTTTGGATCTAGCTTTTAGCTAGTCAAATTTGTTTTAATCAGCACTCTATTTTAATTATTTTGATTACTAGCCATACACATTTTTCTATTTTATTTTACACTACATACACATTTTCCTTTTTGCTTTTGATTCACTAGCTATTTTATGCATGCTATTTTTCTACTTTTTATCTACTAGTGCTTGGCAAAAATGCTTATCTCAAATTGTCAAATTTCTTTCAACAACCTAAAAGTCCCCTTTTGATTTAAGAGAAATTAACTGAAAATTTAATTTTCTTCAACCATTTAATACCCATAAGATTTCCTAGCTTATTTTTGTGTTAGGTTGTAATAGATCTCGTATTACAATTATTTTTAATGCAATAATGCACTTAAGCTAACTTTTGGCTTCTACTTTTATATTTTAACTTCTTCTATTCAATACACAAGGGACAAAATATTAACCTATAGAGTTTAAAATATAATAAGGAAATATAAGAAAATGGTCTCATCAGATCATAAGATTCAATAATGTGATTGTTTTTTCTTTTTTTTGTTGCATCTTACTAGGTGGAGCCATTTATAAGACTCTTCGCAAACTAAAGAATTAAATGCCTCAGTAAGTAGGAAGAGTCTCACTAAACCTCCAACAAAGTAGTTAAATCTTATAACTTGAAAAATTATCAATGAAACTCTTATGCTTCATATTTCCATCTAGTTTTAATGCTATGGCCTACTATCTTATATACTTGATTTAGTTACGATGTGCATCCTAGATCTAATCTTTGTGCAACTATTTATAAAGAGAAGAAAAATACTCTCTTCCAATCAACATAATGCAACAATTATCAATAAGAAACAAATTATAAAAAAAGCTAATACCTTTTCCTACTTGAGTTCAAAAAATAGAAAGAAATTATAATTGAAGGAAACAAATTAATTATTTAGCCTTAACAGGAAGCTTTTCTTCTTGAAACTATAATTTAAAAAAAATACATTTTTAAGAATATGATATTTCAATCCTAAAGGAAGATCATAGTTATTTTCTTACTTCTAGAAATTAATTTCATAATAAAGCTTTCAAATAAAATAGAGAATAGGCAATCAAAGACACTTAGGAATGATTTCAAACTCTTCTATTACTAAGGCACTAAAATTGTATACAAGAATTGTATCTTTAGTTTTGGGGAAGAGGGTTGGGGATGTTGCAAAGTCAATGTCAAACCTAAAATATTTTTATGTGCACCATATTGTGGTAAAAAGAAATGATCAAACTCATAATTTATTATAGTCTAAGCTCTTATTATACCAATTAAGTTATGCTAAAACATTATGTAAACATAAGTATGCATTATCTAAAAATATTTTTTAAATGAATAGAAAAAAATTCATATGAAAAAAATAACATCTAAACTATATCTTTCTTACATACTACAATAAAATTTATACCTTTCTATCATCCATAGCTTACATATTTTTTCTTTGCAAGTCTATACCTACTAAATTGATAAAAATTCCTATCAATTTGGTAATGAATGAAAAACAAATTAATTTTTATAGAAGAGGAAAAGTATGTCTTCTTTGTAGCATTGATAAAAAAAATTTAGAATGGACTTCAAATTTTATTTTCTATTGTAAATATTCTTGTGTAAGTATAAAAGCAAGAAATTGAATGAAAATGAAGAAAAAAAACAATGAAAATTTACATAATAAAACCTTTAAATGTAAAAGAAAATATACATGAGAATGTATGCAATATATTCGTCTCCAAGAAAGAATAACAAGATTACAAATAAACCATTCAAATGATTACTCAAGTAAAATCACCCACCCACAAACCTTGTCTTGCAAACCCACCCCCTTCCCCTTTCCCCCTACACCCCCACCCCCAGCAACCCCACGTGCACACCCCCACCCCTCCTCCCCCCATGGATCCCCAAACCAGAAACATAGGACCCAAGTATTATGATATCATCTTGAAACATACTAAACAATACCACTCAAGAGTCCCAAAGTAGCAACAAGGGAGGGAAGACTTAAGATGGACTATGTCATAATTCTTACAACACTTACAAACATAACATAAGTGCACACAAGCTATTAGTTCAAGGTTACTGACATAGTGGATATGCCTTAATTAAACATAAAAGCAAACAAAAAAAAAAGATAATACAAATACAAATAACTATATAAAGAGCACTAGCATATACATGGGATACTGATGAAGCATCTAGTGGATGACGTCGACTAGGCCACATCGACGAAGCCTCGTCAACATGGCCACATCAACGTGACCCTGTCGACACATCTTTCCACGCGTTGACGTGGCCTCATCAATGCAGAGTTCATTTTCTGCTATAAATATGCATGCATCCACTGCATTTAGGCACCTTATGTTCAAGTTGTAGTGAAGCTCTTACATTTTTTTTTCATAAGAGTTAGACTATTTTCCCCCAATGCATGCTCGCAACGTGATGATTGTAATTGTATGGAACCTTTATTTGAGTGTGATGTACTTGGACATGCACATGACTGGAAATAAAGATCGAGATTACTTCATCATTATAGCATTCACGTAGTTTAATTATTTAATTGTTATTGTTATTTATTGCTTTCGTAGTTAATATCTCTTCAGCCTAAACTCCTTAAACACAGAAGGAGTACAACTTGATCATGAGCATTCCCTGGTATCTCAGTAGCGTACCTAGGCCATGCACTTGGTAATCCCAGTGGTAGTCATGCACTTAGGCTAGCTTAGATTCTCTTTTCCACTTCCTATTAGCTTAACTCTCTCTCCCTTTTCCTCCTAGCTTAATTAAAGTTATTTTCCATTGCCTTTAGAAGTAGCACTACAAATGTCACCAAAGAGAATCCACAAGTCCCCTTGATGTCACACCCTGGCCATTCCCTCTTAGTCCATCCTTCTTCACTCTAGGTATAATGAGCATAAAATTACTTTAAGTTTTAATGTTGTCAAGAATATCATCATACCCAGAGTAGAACCTTTTATTAATAGAATGGTTGGGTTGATGTGATGGGCTCACTATCCACATAATTAATCACCTAAGACTTGATAGCATAGAACAACACCTCAACCAATGAGTCACATGAATGTTTTATTCATAGATGAGATTACTCATAAAAAGATAAAAAGACAAAACAATAAATAAAAAGATAAAACAATGAATAAAAAGATAAAACAACAAATTGAAAGATGAAAAACTGGAAAACAAATAATTGTAAAATTAAAGAAAAGAAAAAACATTTATTAATTTTGTTTGTTAGAATGGAGGATATCTTCTATAACTAATCTTTTGATCATAGCGAGAATTAATAAATGGAAGGGTTGGATCCATGCATTTTGAAAATATTGGGACCTAGTCATATCCAAAACAAAGGTGTCTTTTGATGTCGTGGTTGGAATGTACCCAAATTGGGGTGCACACACTGTATTAAAGTTGACATAGTGGGGCAAGTTAGAAGATGAGATTAATTGATAAGGAGTTGACCCACTATGGCACCCGTGACCACAAGATGGTATGCAAGGATCAATATGTCTCCCTACGTCGCTGTATTCATTGGGTTGCATGGTTGTTGAAGTGTTGATTGGTGGCCCAGACAGAGCAATAGGAGGCATTGAGTTCGAGGAGGTCGATGCATCATAGTGTTGAACTTGTGTTGAGTTGGAGGATGCAGTGGTTTTGGAATTGTGATGTCTCTTTCTATGGTCCTATCTAAAGAAAGGATGCTTTCAACATTGTGGAGGGTTCCCACTACTATTAATAGTAGTTCATGGGTTGATGATGTGGTGCAAAACCTTTTGGCACAACTAGTGGCGATGTAGAAGGAGGTGAATGATGAGAATATTTACGGTGAAGAAAAGTGTAAGAAACATGAGGTGGTGATCTTGTTGGAGAGGACATGGGTTGATAATACTCAGGTGAATGATAATGATGTGGTGAAATAGAGGATGTTAACCCAGTCGGAGAAACATGATGCTAAACATAATAAGCACTTGGGTTTAGATGGTAGGAAGGGCATGACTAGTTTGACGATGGCCTCCCCCATGATTGGGGTTTTTGCCACTGCTGGTGAACCTAGTATTTCTGTATGAAATCGAGATGTAACATTCCTTCCCAATGCTCATGTAAATGTGACAAGATTGGGCATTGGCCTTTGGGGTGATCGTATAGGCAAATATTACATTGATATGTATGATTGATAGTTGAGTTCCTATTCTTATTCTCTTCAACCATTCTTTCCAATTATCTAGTGGCGTTCTATCCTGTTTCTTGGTTCTTCATGGTTCTTCCTCTAATAATGTTGGCATATTCTCCACATCTTCCATGTACCTAGTTCGTCATCTTATTGATCTTTGCATCAATTTCATCTAGTGATTGTAGGATTGGCAAAGATGATTCCACCTCCTTGAAGTGCGTTGATTACTCCTCTTCATGATCATGGACCTAAGTTGAGATTTTGGTCCTATTGAGAACTTTCAACATTCTTCCATTTAGCTATTTCTCCTTCTTCTTATGCTACCCGTTGGATAAGCTCTTGGAGTTGGTGGGTCCATAGCTCATATAAGTGACCTAGGGCATACATCCCTAGGGTCTCCCTTGTTTCATTACGGAGCCCATTCATGATGTGGTACATTAGCCTTTCCTCAGAGAATCCATGGCCTAGGAAATTGTTTAACAATGAATAGTATCTTTCTAAGGCCATGTCCAAGGGTTCATGCTGCCTATTGGACATGGCCTTGTGTATGGATTTGTCTCCTCAAGGCTAACACTTTTGCATAGGTTTGATATCTTTCATTGAAGAGTTCTACCATTGTTGGCCAACATCAAATTGATTGTGGTCTTAAGGACCTATACCATACTTTTGCTTGGCCAACAAGTGTTGTAGGAAAGAGCTTAATTTTTTGCCACCCATCATCAATATTGTTCCATACACAAGCATCGTAGAAGGCTTGTAAATGATGTTGCAGGTCTAAATCATAGCCTCCTAAAAACTTGGGAAAGTTATTTAAATCAAGCCTGGGTAGACCTATTTCCTTGCAATGCCTACAAGATATTCAAGTAGCCTCTTGTATATGCATTAGGCTCTTAGTGGCTAGTAGGGATTCATCATCACTAGGTAGGTTGTGAATTTGCGAGTTGGGATGATGTTGTCTTCATCCATGTTGGCATTTCTAACTTTGCCCATGGGTTTGATTTTTATTTCTACACCGACCCATTGAAAGATGGTCATCCATGTCACAACCTAACGTTGAAGGAGCAGAGTAAGAGAAAGAATTGGATGACTTGTCATGACTTTGGCAAGTCTCCCAATCATCCCTAGATAGATTCTTGTTAACTACTAAGAAGGTCCTAGGCCTTACAGGCCTCCTCGTTCTATGGGATGTCCCATCCTTACTAGAGGTGCTAGAGTTGGATGACAAGAGTTCGTGAGTGCCATCGGGGTGGTCATGATCATAGGAGACCCCTGCATAGGATTGAGAACTCCTAACTTTGTCTTCATCATCATATATGGCGTTGGGTCTCCAATGAATTGCCTCACTAATTGTTGCATTTTCATAGTCTTATGAGAGAGACATTGTTGTGAACGTATGTGTGACTTGTTTGCAATTACTTCTTTCTAAAAGATATATCATGAATACTTTGTTACAGTGATCTTGTATGATATAACTAATCTAAATAACTAGCACCATCCCCAGAAACGGTGCCAATGATGAGTGAGGTAATTCATTAGAGAACCAATGCCATATATGATGATGAAGATGAAGTTAGGAGTACTTAATCCTATGCAAGGGTCTCTTATGATCATGAGCACCTCGACAGCACTCATGGACTCTTATCATCCAACTCTAGCACCTCTAGTTAGGATGGGACATCCCATAGAACGAGGGGGCCCGTAAGGCTTAGGACCTTCTCAATAGTTAATAAGAATCTATCCAAGGATGATTGGGAGGCTTACCAAGGTCATGAAAAGTCTTCTAGTTCTTTCTCTCACTCTACTCCTTTAACGTTAGGTCGTGACACAGATGATCGTCTTTCAAGGGGTCAATGTAGAAATAAAAATCAAACCCACAAGCAAAGTCAGAAATGCTAACATGAATGAAGACAACATCGTCCCAACTCACAAATTCATAACCTACCTAGTGATGATGAATCCCTGTTGGCCACTAAGAGCCTAATGCATATACAATAGGCTATTCGAATATCCTGCAGGCATCATAAGGAAAGCAATCTACCCAGGCTTGATTTGAATAACTTTCCCAAGTTTTTAGGAGGCTATGATTTAGATCCGCAACATCATTTACTAGCCTTCTACGATGCTTGTGTATGGAACAATATTGATGATGGGTGGAAAAAACTTAAGCTCTTTCCTACGACACTTGTTGGCCAAGCAAAAGTATGGTATAGGTCCTTAAGACCACAATCAATTTGGCATTGGCCAACAATGGTAGAACTCTTCAATGAAAGATATCAAACCTATGCAAGAGTATCAGCCTTGAGAAGACAAATCCAAGAGTGGAAACAGAGGTAGCATGAACCCTTGGACATGGCCTTAGAAAGATACTATTCATTGTTAAACAATTTCCTAGGCCATGGATTCTCTGAGGAAAGGCTAATGTACCACATCATGGATGGGCTCTGTAATGAAACAAGGGAGACCCTAGGGATGTATGCCCCAGGTCACTTATATGAGCTACAAACCCACCAACTCCAAGAGCTTATCCAACGGGTAGCAAAAGAAGAAGGAGAAATAGCTAAATGGGAGAATGTTGAAAGTTCTCAATAGGACCAAAATCTCAACTTAGTAAGGGGCCATGATCATGAAGAGGAGAAATCAACTCACTTTAAGGAGGTGGAATCATCTTTGCCAATCCTACAATCACTAGATGAAATTGAGGCAAAGATTAATAAGATGAAAAACTCGGTACATGAAAGATGTGGAGAATATGCCAACATTATTAGAAGAATAACCATGATGAACCAAGAAATAGGACAGAACACCACTAGATAATTAGAAAGAAGGGTTGAAGAGAATAAGGATAGGAACTCTACTACCAATCATACGTATCAATGTAATATTTTCCTGTATGATCACCCCAAAGGCCAATGCCCAATCTTGTCACATTTACATGAGCATTGGGAAGGAATGTTACATCTTGATTTTGTACAGAAATACTGGGTTCAACTACAATGGCAAAAACCCCAGTTATGGGGGAGGCCACCATCAAGCTAGTCATGCCCTTCCTACCATTTGAACCTAAGCGCTTATTATGTTCAGCATCTTGTTTCTCCAACTAGATCAACATCCTCTATTTCACCACATCGTTATCATTCTCTTGAGTACTATCAACCCATGTCCTCTGCAACCAAGATCATCACCTCATGTTTCTTACACTTATCTTTGCCCTCAATATTCTCACCTCCTTCTACATCGCTACCAGTTGTGCTAGAAGGTTTTGTACCACATCATCAACCCATGAATGTTACTTGTGTTGCTATTGTCAATAGTAGTGGGAACCCTCCACAACGTCAAAAGCATCCTTTCTTTAGGTATGACCATAGAAAGAGACATCATGGTTCAAAAACTAGTGCATCCTCAAACTTAGCACAAGTTCAATGCTGTTATGCATCCGCCTCCTCGAACTCAATGCCTCTTGTTACTCTGTCTAGGCCACCAATCAACACTTCAACAACCATGAAGCCTGATGAATATAGCCACGTAGGGAGACATATTGATCCTTGCATACCATGTTACAGTCATGGATGCCATAGTGGATCAACTCCTTATCAATTAATCTCATCTTATAACTTGCCCCACTATGTCAAATTTAATATAGTGTGTGCACCCCAATTTGGATACATTCCAACCATGACATCAAAAGACACCCAATGGTTTGGATATGACCAGGTTCTAATATTTCTGAAATGCATGGATCCAACCCTTCCATTTATTAATTCTCGCTATGATTAAAAGATTAGTTATGGGAGATATCCTCCATTCTAATAAACAAAATTAATAAATGTTTTTTCTTTTCTTTAATTTTAGAATTTTTTGTTTCCCAGCTTTTCATCTTTCAGTTTGTTGTTTTATCTTTTTATTTATTGTTTTGTCTTTTTATCTTTTTATGATTAATCTCATCTATGAATAAAACACTCATGTGACTCATTGGTTGAGGTGTGACTCATTGGTTGAGGTGTTGTTCTATGCTATCAAGTCTCAGGTGACTAATTATTTGGACAGTGAGCCCATCACATCAACCCAACCATTCTATTAATAAGAGGTTCTACTATGGGTACGATGATATTCTTGACAACATTAAAGCTTAAAGTAATTTTATGCTCATTATACCTAGAGTGAAGAAGGATGGACCAAGAGGGAATGGCCAGGGTGTTAGATTAAGGGGACTTGTGGATTCTCTTTGGTGACATTTGTAGTGCTACTCCTAGAGGCAATGGAAAATAACTTTAATTAAGTTAGGAGGAAAAGGGAGAGAGAGTTAAGCTAATAGGAAGTGGAAGAGAAAATCTAAGCTAGCCTAAGTGCAATGAGAATTTTTTCCTTAATCATTCGTACACATCTTAGACCTTGTGCATGACTACCACTGGGATTACCAAGTGCATGGCCTAGGTACGCTACTGAGATACCAAGTAGTCACACTTGAATGCTCATGATCAAGTTGTACTCCTTCCACGTTTAAGAAGTTTAGGGTAAAGAGATATTAACTATGAAAGCAATAAATAACAATAACAATTAAATAATTAAACTAAGTGAATGCTATAATGATGAAATAATCTTGATCCTTATTTTCGGTCATGTGCGTGTCCAAGTACGTCACACTCGAATAAAGGTTCCATACAATTACAATCATCACATTGTGGGCATGCACTGGGGAAAAATATTCTAACTCCTACAGAAACAAAATGTAAGAGCTTCACTATAACTTGAACATAAGGTGCCTAAATGCGGCGAGTGCATGCATATTTATAGTGAAAAATGAACTATGCATTGACAAGGCCACGTCAACGTGTGGAAAGATGTGTCGACAGGGTCACATTGACGTGTCCTCGTTGGTGTAGCTTCATCGACAGGGCCTAGTCGATGCCATTCACTAGATGCTTCATCAGACATAATTCCCTTAGAAACCTAAGATGAATTCCTAATCTAATGCATCTAGTCCTAAACCTTGCTTTGAAGAGAAGAGTAGTAGTTTGAGCTAGGAAGGTAAAGCCTTCCCAACAAGCCTCCATATCCTTATGATTAGGTTTATAATGGACTCAAGTTCATGTAGTTTTATGATGATGGTTATGATAGTGTGAAACTTGCAAAGATATCCATGCTTCTCCAACTCTTGTTCTAATGGAAATAACCTTTAATCCACTAATAAGATACACTTTCATATACTTTCTCATGCTTAAAGAAACTGAGGTCATTGGAGCTTAAGGCTTTGTATATATGCTTTTCCAAATGTGAACAGCACAATGGATATAAAGGATTATTGAATAACTAAAAGTCCTTCTAATAGTTGTAGACAAGAAGGTATAATGACTAGGGTTATTTAACTATAAAGAACTAAAGTTGAACTCAACTTGACAATCAACTAAGACTTAAAGATGTTTACACAACCTAAGTTAAGGAAGAACCTGTTTGTCCCTTTATGAGAACTATACTAACCTTTCTAGTTAAAGCAAAAATCACTCGCTTAACATGTAAGATGATTTTCTATATCTAGTAGTGATACAAGATTAGAGAGTAAATTCTCTACAACCAAGAGGAGGCTACTTCATACCTTTGAAAAATGACTCCTCATGCCTAGAGGTAGCCTAGAACTAGCATCTACAAGGATCTTTGGGACTTTAGACTCACTAAAGTAATTATTCAACTCCTTTATTGAATGGGAATACATACTAATTATCTACCCTACAAAAGTGGTCCAATTTAGATTCACTTATTACCATCTATCCTATCATACTTCTATCATTTTTTTAACTATTTACAAGCAACTTTATAATTTCCAAAAACTATGATTCTTATCAAGAAGTGGCTACCTCAAATCATCCACCTCTATACATCTATAAAGATAAATCAATATAGTTCTTTATGCAAAATTTTACAATGAATAATTGCTTATTCTTGAGAGTTTCCACTCCTCCTTGGTGATCTTTTCCAAGGATGTACCTTTCAAGTGCATCAAGAACTCTACTTTCTAATTAGGAGCATATATAGTCATGTGCATGTTGATGATGGAATGAATCTATCATCTTTTCATGGATTTAGTATTTTAAGGTCATCAAGACCTAAATGATACTAGATTAGCATCTTGTGAATTTAAATTTTTAAGCATAGAAACATGAAATGTAAGATGATATTTTACTAGCTGCATTGGTAACTAAAACTTGTATGTAAGTTGGTCTGTCATAGTACCTCAAGAACGTCTAACTTACCTACTTTTTGGCCTCATCTACCTTACATAATCCATCTTCAAAAGAGACCACTCTCTAATAGCAAACTCTATTGATTTTTTCTTGTTACTGGCATACATTTCATGTGCTAGACAAACTTATTCAAGTATAGTCTAGCTACTTGGATATAATCCATCTAGAATTTCATGAATGTATCAACTGAATGATTGAATTATTAATGTGAGATTTTCCATAGTTGATGTTTATATTTTTTTTGAATGTAAGTAGATCTGAAAGAATATTTTATTTTATAGATTTTTGGAAATCTAATATATTAGATGATGTGAACAACCCAACTAAGAGAAAGTAAATTTTTTCTTATTTTGTAGTTGAACAACTCAACTTATTAGATTAAGGAATTACAAAAGATGAGGAATTGATGATGGATGATAAAAACTATTAGAGTGGAATAATTTCATAACATAAGCTATATTATTGCTATAGCATCAAATTTTCTTAATTTCATCAATTGAATCTCTTACAAACATGATTTGCCTATATATTTAAAACCAAGTGATGGGACAAGCCTATTTTTTTAAAAAAAAAATTGTTAGAAATTTAAAAAATGAGAGTTTGGGGTCATTTTCTAATTACATCTACCCATTGATATTTTAATAAAATAAAAATTAATTTATCTTTTTCCTTACCATGATGACAAAGTGAGAATTTAACTTTTTTCTCTTGTTTATCTTACACATGAGGCATGACACACTATCTCTAACAGTTCCTTCTTTAGTGTAGAATGCATGGTGTTTCTTATCTTCTTATCTTAATTCTTGCATCTTTTTAATGCCTATAACATGACAAAGGTATTTATTTTTATAATTGAAAACATATTTAGTCAACAAATCTGCCAATTGATTATGGGTTTGCACATGTTTAGGCTTGATGATTCTTTCCTTTACTTCTTATTTGATGAAGTAATATTTGATGTCTATGTGCTTTGATTTCTTATGTAGAACATGTTCATTTGATAATTAGATGGTTACTATATTATCACAAAATAGTTTGACTGGAAGACCAACTTGAAATCCCAAGTGTGCCATGAGTTTCTTAACTCAAAGTACATGTTGTATGCACTTAGCAATAGTAATGAATTCAACTTCATAGGATAAGAGACTAATTGAAGTTTATTCTTTTGATTTCTAATATATTGCATTGTCTCCATGGAATATTATGACTCATGATGTAGATTTTTTATCATTATGATCTCCTTCCCAATAAATATATGAGCAAGCATGAAATTTTCCATTCCCTTTGGTATAGATAAGTCCATGATTTGTTGTGCTTTTAATGTTTCCTAGAACATGTGTGAGAGCATTAAGGTGAATTTCCCTTGATTCTTAAATGAATTGTGATAGGTATGGTGTAGCAAACACAAGATTTAGTCTTGTGTGACATAGAAATATGATAGCTTTAATTATGATTCTATATTAAGTTCCATTCTTAGGAGATATGCTATCCTTATATTGAAGCTTCAAATTATGAGGAATTGAAGACATTGTAACTTTTTCTCTATTGATTTTATTATTTTCTAGCATGGATGAAATATATTTGGTTTGATGAGCTTTGATTCCCTATTTGTCTTGATCAACTTAAATCACATGAAAGTGTTTTAATTTTCCTAAGTCTTTCATCTCAAATTCACTCTTCATATGAAGCTTGAATTTTTTCCATAAGTTTATTATGTGTATGTGAAGATAAGATCATCTACATATAGTAAGATTATGATGAAATATTTATTATCATATTTTTAATACAAAGTGAGCTCAATCATACAAAATGAACATCCTATTTTAAGCAAATAATCTCTGATTCTATGAAACCATTACCTTATAGCCTACTTTATTTTATGCAATGCTTTATTTAGTTTGTCCACCTTATCTACTTTTTCTTTGATGACATATCCTTCAAGTTGGTACACAAAAATTTCTTCATTAATCTTGCAATTAAAGAAGGCTTTCATATCCATTTGATGAAGTTTAAGATAGCGATGGGTAACAATAGAAAGGTTGAGTTTGATTGTTTCAAACCTAGCCACTAGTGCATATATCTCCTCATAGTCTATATGTTTCTTCTATTTGAACCCTTTAGCCAAAAGTCTTGCTTTGTGTTTGATGATCTCTACTTTTTCATTGAATTTAGTTCTATATAGCCATTTGTAATATATTCCTTTAGGTTTGTCCACTAGATCCCAAGTTAGATTTCTTATTATGGCTTCATATCCATTTTTCATAGCTTGTTTCTATTCTTTAAGTTTTAGAGCTTTTTCTAAATCATTAGGTTTTTGAATTAGAGTTGTGTAACATCCTATTCCTGGATGTCATGGAAAATATCAAATATACATTATAGTAGACATTAGGCATAACATGATAACATAGCAAACGTCAAATATATGTAACATTCAACATTAAATGTAAAGAAAATAATAGGGAAAATGCAGAAGGAAAAAGGAAAGAATGCTTTATTGATGTAGAATAGTGTATTTGGATCATGCTTTGAGAGTGTTTCTTGGGGTTTTCTTCCTTTGGCATTTATCCCTTAGAGGCAATCCAACACTGCCACCATGGTTAGGCCTATCACTAGCCAGAAGGGATGCCTAGTCATCTTCCTATCCTACTTTATCCAACATCCATTACTTGCCTTTATTGGCTTCGCAACTCCATGCTGATATGACCTCTAATGCTCAGGTATAAATTCCTTAGGTCAAACCCCCAAATGTCACCTCAAGAGACACATCTATTATTACAATATGCCCTTTTAAGTCTTAATTACAACTCGCCTTTTGGGTTTTATTACGATAATGATAACACTTGTTATGAAGAGGTATCATCTTCATTATGTAGCAACAACATTTAGAAACAAGGACATTACAATCTACCCCCCTTAGGTTTTGTTCATCCTTGAACAAGTCCATGATTACTATCTTTTTCCAGCTTCAATGCTCTTTTATGATCTTATGCTTTAATAACTTGATTTCTCCTTAGGGCTTGAAGTTGTTTCTTACTTATTCCTCAAAAAAAATATATGTGAGAAGAATTTATATATTTATTAAATATTATTTTATGAATACTTCCTTGATTTTTGAAGATAATGACAAGAGTTGAATCAAAGATCTACCAATCACCAATCCCTAGTTCTAACTAGGATCACACAAAGTGCAACTCGTATATGGTTATCCAAGTGAAGGTAGGGCAAATCCTTATTCCAAACTTGCATTACCCTAGATATTTTATTTATCTAATTAAAAATATAAATTAAAAAATAAAGAAAATTATGAAGATCATAAATAAAAGTAAGGTTAAGATACTTTCTGATCTTGATCAACCTTAGGAATTAATGGAAATAGTTGTAGTTTTGCCATAAGTGATATATGATCGAATGGTCTTGTTTGGGATGGAAGGGCTTGATGTTACTTCTTCTCAACTTCTTCTTTAGAAATTAACTTCAATAACTTGGTATCTTGGAAGAATCAGGTATCATACTAAAAATAATCTAGGGTCTTAATGAAGAATGTTGTTAACCCATCTTCATTAATCATGGTAGAGTAATACTAGATTATGGTTCTTGAGTATTAATAAGCAATGAGGTACCCCTATGCTCAACCATATGAATACGAGCATTACATGAAATCCAGTCAAACTCCAAGGACTAAGTGCTTATGCACCTTCACAAAACAAGGATGGGTTAGGCGATCGTTGTCTTCCCAAGCTTACTCATATGGCATGATTGTATGGTTAAGTAAACTTGAGGTATATGATTTTTATGCTTTTTATGTTTATGTCCTGGTGCTAAAAGAGAGAAGTGAAATAATTAAGTAACTAATTTAATTTAATTTAACTAATCTACTAGGTTCTAACTAGTCCTAACACCAGCATCCATTCGCACTCTCCGTACACATCCTGAACCAGTGTAACACTATTAGGATTACCAAACACTAATCGTTACTAGGTTACCAAGTATTCCACGTATGCTCGAAGTGGTCATATTGAGTGTACTTACATGTGAAAATTAACAAACCAATAAAAGCAACATCAATTAACTAATGAAAGCATTAAATAACTATAAATAACATTAAATGCAATAAATAAGCTATTCTGAATGCTGCAAGGTTTATCATAAAGTTCGTCTTTATTTTCGAACACAAGGTGTGCTCAGGTACACAATGCTTGAATAAAGATCCATTCATTTTATGACTCCTACTGTGGGTGCTTCGAAATAATTCTAACTTTGGAAAGGGAAAACTACAAGAGTTCTGGTAAGGGACTAAGAAACTAACGCCAAAACCAAGTGTGCCAACCTCTTATTTATAGGCAATGAGATAGGTCTTGATATCAAATGTTTGGTATCGCTTGGTAGGCTCTGATATTGTAGATATGATATCGCGAATCCAATATCGCGGTCCCGATATTGTAATTCATCATACCCCCATGACTAAATGAAAACTCATCCTCGAGTTCCTTACAAAATATTGGAAAGGTTTGGGATTATTGACATGGAGTGATGGACTCAAAGTGCCCTGTGAATGGATCGACAAATATATTACAACATTGGTGTTCATACCCATTGTTGTGAACACTATACATAGATGACATCTAGACCTTTATTTGACAACTTGGAGAGAGAGAGAAAAGAAAATGAGGCACGTTGCTGCTGATGTCAAGACTGTGCACACTGTTGTTCATCCATGGCCATATAATGTGTGTTCCTTGCATTACTGCTTCAACTCTAGTCCATCTTGAGTGCTCTCTCTTATCCTAGTCCATTGTTCATGTGATTTCCATCTGCACACACAACACAGTCACAAATTAGCAAGGATAGATAAGATATAATGTGATTGATACCTTGCCTTGCTATGAAGCACATTGGTTGGGTTATGGGTATGGTAGATATTGGGTTAGAGGTTTGTAATTGGTGACTAACCAAGGTGTAGGGGTGAAATAAGTAATGGAATGGAAAAATTTGTGCCAGGGCCCCCACGACTAAGAGTGAGCCTCCAATAGTAATAAGATGGAAAATGAAAGAATAAGGAAGAATAGAGAAATAACAATAGTGAGGCCAATAAAACAAAATTGGATGTCATGGATGGTTGAAATGGGAAATGGTTGATTGTAGGAAATGTTTAAGGGAAAGAATTGAACAATTGCACCATCAAGGAATGCCAGTGGGTCCTCCCCAAAGTAGGCTCATGCCCTTTATACGTTGACAAAGCCACAAACTAAAGAGTCTGTAGGCTCTAGGAATGACATATGGAAACAATGGTTAAGGACTTACCCACAAGAATTTACCCAAGAATAATAATGTGGCAACCAAGATATAGACTGATCATAAAACTAGCAATGACGTGGAATATGGAAAGAAATTTGGAAGAGAAGAGAGAATGGAATAGAATCCCAAGATCAAGGTTGTGTAAAGTCCCTTGTGTATTATGTGGTTAAGGTACTTAATAGAATTTATTCCAAATCCAGATCAAAACTAACCACATCTAGTAACCTCGCATTAACACACTTAACCAACACATTCTCTTAAAGCAACAAGAATGCATCCATAGAGCCACCACCATTCCAACAAGTGAAAAATAAAGAAGCAGGAAGCAAGAAAGGGCCTTAGTTAGAGGGAACCTTCAAGCATGGGTAACATGTCTTTCTGGTGCCATAACCAATGCTTGTAGCCCATGTTTCTTTATTATGTCTAAGGGTTGTGCTTTGAATTCTTACCAGCTTTTTTTTTGTTTTGCATGAGAACCACATAATGCAAAGACTTATTTTTAATTTGGTCAACTTCCTAATATTTGGTCAAGAGTGGAATGGTGGAAGACTGTATGAAAAACATCTAAGTATCCAAGAGAATAGCTAACACAAATGCGTCAAATCCCCTTGAGGTCACACCCTTTTCAATCCATTTGAACCTTTCATTGGTTTGAAGAATACCAAGCCACCAATTCATTAATAAGTTTACTTAGAAAAAGGGACAGTATAGTTCCAAGATTAAGGGAGACCATAGAGCTGAATGCATGAATGGATGATGTGGGCTCATTGCCTGTTTTATCAAAAGAAACCATATCTTAGTATCAACATTAAAATTCAAAGGTAAAAACCAAACATTAGCAATCAACACTATTATAGTATTCTCCACCATCATGAGCACTTATTATATGATGAGTGCGATTTATCCAAACAAAATGTAATAGAGAAAGAAATAGTAAAAAATTTTAACGATGATGTAAAACAAAAACAAGTAAAGATGAAGAATGTGTAAAAAAAAAACAAAAAAGTTAAAGGAACTGAGGGGTTAGAATGGTTAGCATTGGTGGCCATCTCCCCCACAACTGAGTTGGAAGGAGAAGATCTGAAATAATGAGCAAGGTTGTCCATTTATAGAGGTGGTGTTAGTACTAGCATTTTTAGGTTCATGGAAAGGTTTGGTTTGCTGGATGTTGACCAATAATTTCTTATTCGAGATTTTAGGTTTATAAATCATCATGGCCCCTGGAGGAAAAGTTTCATGAATGATATAAGGTCCTTCCCATAGTGTTTGAAACTTAGTTCATTGTGGCACATGTGTGGGATTCCAATAAAGAACCTTATCTCCTAGTTGGTATTTGACTTTCCTAATCCTTAGATCATGACATTGTTTGTTAAAGGCCTTGTGTAGTTCATTAGATGATAGGGTAGCTAATCGATTCTCATCTAGCAAGTTAAGGTTCATTAACTATTCTTTTTATGCTAGATTGAGGTCAAGGTTAAGGTCACATGCTGTGGATAGGATATGGAGCTCAGCTTGAATAGGAAGTGTTAGAAGTTTACCATACACTAACTCATAGGAAGAGTAGCCTATAGGGAGTTTCCATGTGGAGCGATATGCCCAAAGAGCATCGTTCAATTTGGTGCTCTAGTCTCATCTATATTTACTAATGTCCCGTGTCAGTATTTTTTTGATCTTCCTATTGGTGACTTCTGCTTGACCATTTGCTTGAGGATGATATGGTGTAGTTATCTTATGCTTAACTCCTAAGCATTGCATTAATTTCCAAAAAGTCGCACCTATAAAATGTGTACCATTGTTAAAAATAAGCACATGAGGCACACCAAACCTATTTGTGATTTTTTGTTGAACAAGTCATGTAGCAGTGGATGATGTATAGTTCATAATAGTGGTTGCTTCTACCTAATTTGTAAAATAGTCAACAGTAACAACAATGTAGGCCTTTCCATTGGACATTGGTGTAATAGGCCCCATAAAATCAATTCCCCATATGTTGAAGGGTTCTAAGAGTTAAATCCATTATTACAGACCCTCCATTCTAGTAGTCATTTTCCCATCATGTTGGTAGTTCTCACAAGATTGGACGAAATGATGAGCATCTCGGAGCAATGTAGGCAAATAATATCCTGCAAGCAAGATTTTAATGGTTGTTCATCTCCCAGTGTAATGACCCCCACAAGAGCCCTCATGAGCATCTTGGAGAACTCACAATTGATCTACATCGGGAACACACCATCGGACCAAGCCATCAGAACATAATTTATAAAGTTGTCCATTTTTCCATAAAATATCTGGCTAGGTAAAGAAACTATTGTTTCTTTTTAATGTCTAACCCTTGTGGTGTTTCTTGTGTGAGGAGATAGGTAAGAATGCTACTATACCAATTTTTCTCTGTGGTTAATTGATTGTTTACTACACCTTCAAAGAGGAGTTCATCAAGGGAATGGTCAGAAATTCGATATTCATCCTCTTTATTGTCCCATTGTAACCGATATAAATGATCAACAACAACATTATCAGTGCCTTTACGATCGATCATTGTAAGGTTGAACTCTTGTAAGATCGCGAGCCACCATATGATGAGAGGGCTCACCATTAGTTTATTCATTAGGAACCAAATTGCACTATGGTTCATATGTACATATATCTTATAGCCCAATACATAGTGCCTAAATTTTTCTAGTGCAAACACCACAACCATTAATTTTTTTCTATTGTGGTGTAATTGAGTTGTGCACCAGCAATACTTTGACTTGCATCGTGAATGTAATAGGGTTGTTTATGATCATCTAACTATGTAAGTATGACTCTTAAAGCAAAGTTGGACATGTCAGTCATTATGTGGAATGGTCTAGACTAGTTAGGAGCTTGTAGAATGGGTGCTTCTACGAGCTTCTGTTTAAGGTTTGGAAGGCTATCTCACATTCCCTGGTCCATTCAAAAGGTATGTCCTTCTTTGTTAGTTCTACCAAAGGTTTTGCAATCCTTGAAAAGTTCTCAATGAAGCATTTATAATATCCAGTATGTCTAAGGAATGATTAGATATCTTTTACAGTTTCAGGTTGACGACTGATTCCTTGGATGAATTTAATCTTTTTAGGATCTACCTCTATCCCTGTTTGTGAAATCTTGTGTCCTAATACAATGCCTTCTTGGACCATTAAATGGCTTTTTTACCAATTAAGCCTTAAGTTGGTTTCAACACATCGTTTCAGTACTTGCTCTAATTGGTCCAATACTTCCTCAAAGTCTGCTCCATAGGTGGAGAAATCATCCATAAAGACCTCCACACCATTTCCTATTTGCTACTAAAATATGCTTAGAACCAAACTTTGAAACATTGTTGGGGCATTACACAAGAGAAACAACATTGGCTTATATGCAAATGTCCCCCAAGGACTTGTGAATGTAATCTTGGCTTGGTCTTTTGATGCTATTTGAATTTGATTGTCCATTGTAGCCATCCAGAAAACTATAGTAGCAATGCCCTGTAATGGTATCTAGGACTTGGTTGACAAATGGTGATGGGAAGTGGTCTTTGAATGTTGCCATGTTTAGTAGCCTAAAGTCTATACACACACTCCATTTACCTCCCTTTTTTGGCACAATGATTAATAGACTAACCCATTCACTATCAGCAATGGGATAGATGAACCCAGCTTTTAGAAGTTGTTAAATTTCTTCTTTAACCACTTACTTAAGCTTTAGGTTCAATGGCCTCTGCAGTTGTCATCGAGGTTTCATGGAGGGGTCAGTGTAAATTCTATGTTGGCATATCCTAGGATCTATTTTGGTTAGTTCAGGATATGACCAACCAAAAGCTTTCGACCATTTGTTTACCATTTTTAGTAGTCTTTCTTTTTGTTGAGGAGCAAGCTTAGCATTAATGATTACCAATTTTTCATTCTTGAGAAATGTATACTCCATATTGGTGGGCAATGATTTTAACTCAAGGGGCTCTTGCTTGAACTTGTCAAGGATTTCCAACTTCCCCCAATTGATATTTTTGATGTCAGGAATTGGAAGTTGGTGATGGACTTGCTCTAATGTGTTTATGCTATTGATGTAGGTGCAAGTCAAGCTTTCAGTTGGTTCCATGCATATAGTTGAGTTGCTTTCTTGGTTAGCTATCAACCATTGGGTGCCTTCCTATCTTGTGGCTATTGCATACAAGCACCTTTGTATGTTAGTTATTTGTGCACACTAGTTGCATGTAGGCAACGTTAAACATTGTACAAACTAGGCGTTCTACATGCAATTGCACCCTGTTTCATTGTATGCGATGCATGGAACTTTCTTCTTCTTGATCTTTCCAAACATATTTTCCTTTGATTTCTAGAGAAAGATCATGTATTCCTAAGCATGCATCAATTGTGCTTAGCCATGCTCTTCCCATAATGATTGGGAAGTCCCCCTTGCAGTTGTTAACTTGAATCACTAGGAAATCGGCTAGATATGACCATCCACAAACAGTGGTGACAATGTCCTCCACTAGTCCTAATGAGATAGTGATGGACTGGTTGGCCAGCTCTAAATGAATGTTACTCTCTTTTAGTGGAGGCAGGTTCCAGGCTTTATACATTCTTGAGAGATTAAGTTGACACTGGAACTTGAATCCAAAAGAGCTTTGCATGGTTCATTCTTAGTGATTTGTAAATATATAAAAGGACTCCCGAGATCAGAGAATTTCCTAGGAAGACAACCAGCCTTAATCCAGTTGATAATGGCATGAGTCAACATGATTGTATGTGTTAAGTGTGGCCTTTGGTTTGAAGAAAGCTCCAAAGATTCGAATGCTAGCAAGGTGTTTGGAGAATTAGCTGCTTGTGGTTGTAAGGTCTTAGTTGGATTGTTGGTTTTGAAGAAAGGTCTCTTCTTTGTGTGGTTGTCTCAACTAATAGTAGGTTGAGGGTTGACAACCCTTATAACGTTGCATTGCTACAGCTAGGTAGAGAGCTCACCTTGCATAGTTGGAGTAGGTGGTAATGGAGCTAAGGGTGGAAGAGGTGTGGTCGGATGAGAAGGATAGTACATTTGTGGAACATCTCTCCTAGGAGAAGGAGTTCTATAGTACTTGTGGACTTGGTATTAAGGTTGAGGAGTGACATGACTAGTAGAGTCATGTGGAGAGATTGGCTATTGCACATAGTATTCATATGGGTTCAGTTGATGGTAAGGGTACTGTTAATGTGGTGGTGGCATTCCCCATGATTGTGGATGTTGCCACTATTGATACTATTCATTTGGTTGTGGTGGAGTTTCACTTGGATAATACATCAAGGGTTGGTGGAACTGCCTTGGGTTAACTTAAGGATAAGGTAAGCTTTGGGGTGTTTGCCATCTGTTTAATCGTGGGTTTAGTGCATACACCCCAGACTCATGTAGATGTGAGATTACTGGGCAACATCCCTTAGGATGGTCATATTGGCATATCTTACATCCACCATCATTATCTATGTTTGAATCCACAACCTCTTCAATGATGACAACTTTGCCCTTACCTTTGTTACGTGCATATTTAGCTCCCTTATTTTTTCTCCTTTCTCGATCACTACCTTGCTCTCTAGAGTCCTCTACTATTTTGAGAATGGTTTCAAATTTATTATCTAGGGAGTTCCACATTTGATCTACCTTTGCTAATACATCTGATGCAAACTTTTGAATGGGAAAATTTTTCGTATTCACCATCTCTTCAAGTGCTGACTCTTCTTTATCCTCATAAAATCTAACTTCCTTCTTTTGGAGGAAAGGATCTCTATTGTATTCCTCCATACTTTCTCTTTTCCTTAACTCACCTTCCTCTTTGGTAACTTGCTCCAATAATCTTTGTACTTTATGGACTCTAAGCTCGTATAGTCTCCCTTGGGCATAAGTCCCAAGGGTTCTTCACATTTCATACCTAAGCCCATTTACAAGATGACATAGTTGTTCCCTCTACGAGTAACCATGGCCAAGGCAATGATGTAATAATGTATAATATTATCCCATGGAAGCATCTAAGGGTTCGTGTCCTCCTTGTTTCCATCCTTGGATTTGCTTTCATAGGTTGGACACTTGGGAGTACATTTGATACTTGTCGTTGAATAACTCTAACATGGTACTCCATCGATGAATGGATTCTAGCTCTAAGGACTGGTACCAACTTTGCACTTCTTTGATCAATGTCCATGGAAACAACTTTAGTTTTTGCCACTCATTTTCTATATTTTGCAAGGCACATGTGTCATAGAACGCTTATAGATGATTTTGAGGATTAGTGTTGTATCCCCCTTCAAATCGTGGGATATTATTCATTTCTAATCTTTTGATCCTACTATCCTTTTGGTGCCTTGTTGGGATCCTAATGACCTTAGTTATATCTATCATACTTTTGGTAGTGAGTAGGAGTTCATCGTGATCATATTCTCTATGGCATCTATGATGCCTATGCTGTTCCCTACTCTCCCTCCTTTCATGATGCATTTTTCTAGAATGCCCTTGTCCCCTTTCTCAACTATTTTGTCTATGATATTTGTTTTGCTTACCATTGTCCTCATAATCTTTCTCTTTGCGACTACGTCCAGATCCTGAAGGAGAGGGGGAAGGAGATGATGAAGGTGGAGAGGAAGGAGGACTAGCACCATGATGATGCTTGTCACTTTCTCTTTGGTGGTCATGACCTTGGCCACGATTACGATCGGAATATCTATTGATGAGTAGCAAGGTACCCCTATGCTCAACCATACGAATACGAGCGTTTCATGCATGTTCCAGTTGAATTCCAAGGACTAAGTGCTTATGCGTCCTTGTGGAACAAGGACAGGTTGG